>OZ020543.1:13627345-14227345 GCA_963971435.1 Lasius platythorax | reverse complement strand
ACAGTATCTTAGAAAGAACAGTTACACATATCTTGATCAATATGCATATTTTGGAAAAAATGTGAAACGTTTTTTATCAAATATTACATTTCCAAAGTATTTGAATTGTTTAGCTATGTGTTTCATCTCATAAAATAAAAAAAGGGACTAAAACACACTTCTATGGTTTCTACACAGTTTTTTTGATTCATTTCGAATAAAACCATATTCTTTCTATGTAAACAAGATAGCTATATATAGTTTGCCTTAAGCTGCCAATACTGAAGATTGTACTTCATCTTGTGCTTTTAAATAGCTTCTGTATGATTAATCCTTTAGGATGGACGAAGTTTTGCATTGTATTAGAATTAGACAAATCGCCCAATTTTTACCACGTCAATTGTTAATGATAATAATTCCTTGATGAATTTAACGCACAGCGCGAATTTGATACGAAGCTATCAGTTGTCGCATTTTCCATTTTCATTATCATCATGATTAAGTCTATCACGTCGGACTTACATATTATATAAAGAAATTATTTTCAAATTCATCCACAAGTTTACCATTTTGACAGTTGATGTGATAATAGCTAAATATCTAGTATATTTTAAAATTTATTTAATTTGTGTATATTTTGTTTAGATTGCGTGCAATACTTCTTTTTATATCATCATATCTATATAAACTTCTCATCCATTATTTTTGTAATTGTACTTCTTGAATTTGAGGTGTAAATATATTAATTTATGCATTAATATTATTTTTCTTTTCGTAGATCTCACATGGTCTTTTCAACATATTAAATGTCGAAAATTAAAAAGTTTTAATATATAAATAATACGTATTGTGCGTAAAAAAGAAAAGTCGATTTTTAATTTATCCAAAGAAAGTCAATGTAGAAATATGTGCCGATATATATATATTTCTGTATAATAGCAATTCTTGTTGTGTTAACTAATAAAGCACACATATATAAAACTTCCATTTAATAATGGTATATAAAATTTAATTATTAAATTATTTTGAATAAAACTGAATTCGTTATCTAGAGCGTTTAAAATTGCGTTGAAATTACGTTGTAGCTTACAATTTTTGTTATATAACTAAATCTAATTATTTTCATTACAAATTCGGTAATGATATATCATAGTACATTGCCTTTTTGACACTTTCTACATACATCGCGTTACATGTAGAAAGAGAAGTATATATTTTAAATTATTATAAAATATTAATATATACTCGCGGACAAAGGAAAAAAATATGATCACATTTTGTACAATACAATGTTTGGTGTGAAGAAATGGATCAATCACACACACACACACACACACACACACACACACACACACACACACACACACACACACATTAGAATATTAAATCGATCGCGCACGATAAAATTAAAGAAATAGTAATTTTTAATATAATATTGAATGAGAACTCTCTGGACGTCAGTGTTATGTATAAATGAGATATATACTTTACACAATGTGTAAATGCCTGTTTTACTAGTTCATTTTATGCTATATTAAATATATATTATATGTTTATTGTCAAAGTATAAAACTACCTTCTAATGACATGATGCTTGATGCAAGATGTAAGAGAAGAAATGGCTATAATTACAATATGCTGCCCATTTTGAATTCTTGTTTTCACCTACTGAACTCTGGAAGTGGTTTAGCTATCCCTTCGCTATAGGCTTTATGGACTGCTTCGCACACAAATCTATATTGACTCTGAAAAGATATCATATTCAAATATTTTTACTTGAATTAATAAATACGAAATTAATATTTTATATTATTTATATACGAAATTAATATTTTATATTATTTAAATAGATACAAGTGCTGTAAAAGATAATAAACAACGCAACATAAATAAGATCAACTTACAGCATTCTGTATCATCATTGCTCTCTGATCTCTCATAGAGCGTACAATATCTAACGGATACACCGGTTGATTAGCTTCAATTAGACACAGCGCAGTTTCCATTAAAACTAATACACCAGTTCGTCCTATTCCAGCGGAACAATGCACAACCGCAGGTTCGACTATTCCAGTACGAGCTGCTCTAACCCGCTCTGTAAACGTAGTAAATTGTCGCCAATCACTCGGCACTCCATGGTCAGGCCAGCTGCAATACTGCATATGCGTTATATCCCTTTCTTCTCCGGTCTGTAAAAATAGATATGTAAATATGCATATTAATTAAAATGTATTAAAAATACAAAATATATATATATATATATATATAAAATTGTATTTTATATTATAGCAGATACATATTATTTTTCGTATATATCTGTACTGAAAGGAATACAACTAATTGTGCGCAATAGCACGAAACTTTACTCACATTAACATCACGAAGTATAAATTCTCTAAAAATAAATGTATCTTCGATATTTTCTGCAGTTGACGTAAGTGTGAGATTCCTTAATGTGAGCGTCTCATTGTATGCCGGCCAGTATTGGTGACATTTTGCACGACCACGTTCAACTAGAGTTGTCAGCATAACGACAAGCGTGCTACCGGCTTCTAAAACCATTTGCCAAAAGTCGGCAACGGTGGAAGACAGGGGACCTTGCGTAGCGATATACCTATTAATAATGCCTGAACCTGGTATTTCCATGTTCACATAATTGGCATTAATGTAATCTCCATTTGCTGATCCCATCAGGATCACTCGAGTAACGTCATCTAGAAAGATACATGTATCGTATTATTATTATGCACTGACTTCTGATATTCCGATATTGTCATTTTGCTGCTTCTCTATAAATAGATTTTTCGACCAACTTGACAATATAACCGATTTTTTGTTGAAAAAAAATTGAAAATTTTTACTTACACGGCGATATATCCCGGTAGCGATTTTTCGATTGATTTTCCGGTTTCTTCGATTCAAGTGACGTAAGTTCTGGATTTTTTCTGTACAATTGTTCGTATTGCGCGATAAGAGCACCGCTCGCCAGACCGTCCGCAAGCAGTAACATAGATTGCGCCAGCGCATCGGATCCAATGGCTGCATGAGGTGCATCAGGCACATACCTTGCAATTCATTGCATTATAAAGATTAGATTTAGCACGAATTATGTTCAATATAAAAGCATCTATAACTTGGGATTTTATACCTATAAGGCGGTTCTTCTTCGGAGGTTTCGTCGGTACCAGCTAATGCATTATACAGAGCGTTCGGTCTGACAGTTAACGTAAGTTCGCCGGATCCGCGATCACGTGATTGCCGTATTAAGTTCACTACGCGTTCGTGCAATAAACCGCTCACGTCAATTCCGTTGATGTAAACAACCTGCGTAGAGAAACATTCTGTTTTATGATACATAAAGAGATATTACACTTATCAAAATCTAATAGACACAGAATCTAATAATATTAATCATTTAAGATACATATTAAATTAATAAGTACTTGATCTCCCTCATTCAGTTTTGGATAACAACGATCAGCGGGTGTATTCGGAGCTACTCGTGATACCAAAATTGGCATATCCAAATCTAATCCTCCTTTTACATTGAAACCAAAACGACCTTGTTCGTCTGGCGTTAGAGATATTGTTACTAAACCATCTTCTAATATCTAAAACAATAACAAATTTATAGAATATTTTTGTTTTTATTTATTATTGTCTGTGTATTTTCAAATATATTTACTTGCGGAGCTGGCGAGCTAGTAGGTTCACTATAATCTGGCAGATCATAAATATTTCTTTCAGCAGTTGTGTCGTCGTCCGCATAACTGAATACTCGAGATCCTAACGCTGGAGAAAACGCTCCACCTTGCGTGTAGCTTCCTGTTATTTCTTCCCTCAAAGATAAAAAACCACCTTCACTATAAGAGGAGATAAATGAAACTAAGGATACTAAAGAAGATTAATGTGCAGCTTAATTGCACATTGTTCTTACTATTGATGTAATTTTATGAGAATTACATGTTATACAATTCATAATATAAAAAATTATACTGTATTATATTTTCCAGAACGATTGTCCCTTCTTCCATCTATGGATTTTGTAAACTTGATTCGTAAATTTGATTGTTTATTTGATCTTCCGCCTGTTAATTATTTATGTACAGTTAAAAAGAGTGACAATAGTTCTGGATAGTTACGTTTATGTAATTGTAGCTATTATATGTAACTAACTCGTCACTTGGATTTCCTTCACCCCATGCTTGACGAGGTTCACGAGCACCGAGGGATTGAACCTTATTGTCATAAGATCGTGACGATCTTCCAGGAGGTATTGTCAGTTTTCCTTTGTCATCGGTAAGAGCTGCCGTTGTAATAGCATGAGCTATTTTCTTGCTAGGTGATCTATATAAATATTAAACAATCTCTATGAAAAGAAGGATATCCCTACAAAATGTAGAATTAATTTAACACTACTATTAATTGTTATAATTACCGTATAAATGTCCTTTCCACCCGTGCTCTGTGCTTCCCATCTTCAACTGTTTGAAATTCTGTACGTCCTGAATATGTAAATCTACTACTCAAAGTGAGGGGAAATCGTTTTGGTCGCATTTTTGGACTGTGAAGCCTAAAGAAGGTATGATGTTCGACACAAGCTTTCCACAGATTTTTAGAACTACGATAAGTTTGCATGTTAAAACCCAGTAATGTATCATAGTTTTCAGACTGCAACAAAGTTGTTAATTTATATCTCCAAAAATTCACCAAAAAAAATTGCACATATTGAATTAACAAATAATCAGACTCACCTGTTCTCGTCGAAGCTGTATAAAAAACTGTTTTCTTTTAAAAGAAATTTTAACTATTTTTGACCACGAAAACACATTGATTTTTATGCTATTTTGAAATACAACGAGACCAATTGATGTAACACCTAATTGTATTTCCTTATTTGTTGAATCCTACAAAATAAAGTATCTATATACATATTGCACACTTGTTTTAAAAAATACTTTTCAATCTGATATGCATTACATACCCTGGCTTTATGTAATTCTACTCCATACATATCTAAACGCTTTGCATGATCTAGGAAGTTAAATTCTGCATCAGCTGGCAACTGTCCCCTATAAATAAAAAACGTACATTTTTGCTAATATTAAAGCAAACAAGATTTACAGGAACATACTGAGAGTTACAGAATTATATATATATATCAGATATACGAACTTGTGTAACTTATGTAACTCTGATATCTTTTTTTCCATTTCTTCTGTTTGTCCAGGTATCAGTTGCAATTGCGAAAGGTAGCCTGGCCCATGTTCCTCTGGATGATAATCTCCTAATTCCGCTATATATACGTAAAATAAAAAGATTCAATGTATTAACTTGCTTATAATTTTATTCTAAAAGAATATATAATTATTATAATATTTCTAATATGCTCTTACATTGAACTGTATAACTTGCAATTAAACAAGCTGTACTGGTTGGCAACTGAAGTTTCCCTTGAAGAATATCTCTTCTTATTTGTAAATAGAATTGATACCTGGTATATTCTTCTTGCAATTTACTAGGATCGGATACATAAAACTTTACTGCAAAAAAGAAATGTCCACCTGAAACAAACAAATATATGTTGTATATTTTCATATCAGTTGTATAAAATGTAAGAAGATACTACGAGTATGAAAATATAGTTTCCACATAAATTGAAGATATTTTATTTTAAGAAATACGATCTTTACCCTTACTTCTTATCTGCTTTTTCACTGGTTTAGAGGGATCCAGCCATCTCTGAAAATTTTTATATATTAAAGATTAATAAATTATATTTTCTTTTCTAATATTATTTTCTTAACTATGCTAAAATATTATATTATCTATGAAATATACAATTTATATATTAAATAATATTAAAAGAAATAGAATATAGTTGATACAATTTTCTATTATATACAATTGTAACTTTTAAAGTATGTTACCATTGCATCAGATGTAGGGATAGTTGTATTAACTCCATTTTCAGAGTATTGTAAACCAAAATAATCTTTTTCAATAAGTTCTAAATGTTGAAACACCAAGTCCAATAGAAGTTGTCCTTTTGCTCGTTTCTGTGCAAACATATACACATTTATTATATTTGAATATATTCTCATCATTAAATCTATAAGAAAATATTGTATTTTGTATTTACATCTAATTGAAATGTATGCTGTGTATCATCAAGAAAGGTAACAATGGCTGATAAAGATTTTAATCTGCGATTCCTTGCTAGTTCAGCACCACGAACGTGGTAGCTCCCACTGGAGCCACTCAACGCTCTGCGTGATACACTTTCAATCATCTCAAATAAATGAAGGCGTGTCAACCACCTTCTCGACACCACCTCTCTGCTATGCTGACCACCTGTTTTGAGAATTAAATAGATTAGACAGTAAACCATGTTAATAAAACATTTAAGCACATAATAAGTTTTTCTATCTACAATGCATAAAACTTGTGAAGAACTTTTTGATTAATTTCTAAAATTTTCTAAAATTTAATATGATTTATCCATATGTTTTATAAATATGTATAAAGGATGAAATTGTATCAAAATTATACACAATCAGGATAAACCCAAAAATAGTATAAAAAACCAATTGTATACTAATAATTGGAATTAATAATAATAGAAAATAATTACTTTAAAATAGATAAAACATACAACATGCAGTAGTTTTATGGATATATGCACACACATACACAAAAATGTAAACATATTTTAACAATATACTTTTAAAATATAAGAATGTTACTGTTTTATCAAAGTAAATATTTTAATTGTTAATAATATATATAAAAATATTTATGATGACATATTTCTTCCTTCTACTCATATTATTTACAAAAAAAAGTTTTTTCTTACATGTATAATTGTATATAAAGGAAAAGAATAAAAGATCTATATTAAAATATTGTTATTGTCATACAAAAGGTCTGTGTTTTTAGCTGCACTTTTGAAAATTTTTTACATCTTTCTTTTTTTTATTTTCTTTCTATATAAATTTGAATTATATGTCCTTAAATGTAAGAAAGTGCAACTGAAAAAAAGACTTTCTTGCAAATTAAAACACACAAGTTTATGTTACTTAACACTTCAAACTAAAAATAGATAGAAAAATATAATTACATTCTAAAGTTGTCATGAAAAACAAGTTTATCAAGATTTTTAGGTCAATAATTCAACATGAGTTACATAATCAAATTACCATCTACTGTGTGCCAGAATAATGTAGAACGGGAATATTCTGAAAATAGTTTATATATATGAAAGAGAAAAGAGGATTACGACACTGACTTTTACCACACAACTGATACACTGTTTTTTTTTGTTTTTTTTTTCAAGACTAGCACATTAATATTCGAAAGACATATATATAATTACAAAAAAATTATATAATTAACACAACAAATAATGATACCATAGAAGAATGATATTACTATCAGCATGCAAAAGATACATCATTCGCAGATTGCCAGACATAATAAGAATCATAGTAAGAGATACAAATCTGAGAACGATTTAATTCGAGATATGAATTATTGATAAATAATTATAACTCACATTCATGATACAGGAGCCGCGCGTTTTACTTGCAACTGCTGTAAGATCCTGTGTACGCAGGATTCGATAAATTATTTCAAGCATACACACGACTCTACGTTTTTTGTTTTTCGTTTTCTCCTCAGAACAGATCTGGACTCTCCGGTGAAGTACGTGCTCGAGCTTCTTCTCATAATTGTATAAATCTAAGCACAGTTCCCACACAAAGTGGATACGAATCTCATTTTGATGTTGCGACAACTATCGCGCATTTTCTCCTCGCACTATAATCGCACAACACTCTTTTTGTGTGAAACCTTACGGGGCTAACAATTTCTAATCCTTTACTTTCCTCTCCACAAGCTCCGCTTCTTTCACACTCTTTCCAACGTATACAAATAAGGCAACGTCGAATTAATAATCGGCCCGGACACAAGCAGCGACGTTCAATCAATCGCAGGGATAAAAGCAATTCCGCGATTTCACGACCAAGCTTACAAAAATATACGCGATCTATTCGGATGCAGCATATGTATGTATGTACACACACACACCCGCGCGTAGATAAGATGAAAATTAAATGGTGCACATGAAACAGCCGTGTTTTGCGAGTTTTATTGCGGAACGAGAGCCCTAATCGGCTCTAACATCCCGATTATCCGAAAGACGTTTGACGCCTAGTAGAAAACGCGGTTGTACAGGTTATACATGTGTGTGTGTATGATATATATGTGTGCGTGTAGTTGTTTTGTATTTGAGTGCATTATATATCTATACCTGATTTACGCATAGTATATGCATGATGCGCGCGTGTGCGTGTGTGTGTGGTTGCGACAGCTTCTATGGCTGCGTTTCGAAATTCAGAGTCTGGAAATCTATAATATACGTAACGTGAACTATAGATTTGCAATACAGGCGGTGAATTTCGGGACAAATTTGAGAATGCTTGACTATGATTGGTCGATTCGCTCGCGGTCATGCGTGGTTACGACTTTTTCACGTGCAATGGCCTTTAGTTTTCAGCTAGTTACATTCAATAAACGCAATGATTGGACGATCACGTTTGGAAAGTGAATCTGATTGGTACGCTGTGTCTTCACGCTTGAAAGAGAACTATTTTCGGGCTTCCAAGAAGAACTAGCGATGTTATCATCGAACGAAAAAAACATTATATTACATTCTGATGATCTTATATTTAATCGCATAATAAAGACAGCTGTCAAACTAATCAGCTGTTCGTACATTGGCGAACGACTATTCGGAGCACGAAAAAATTTCGGGAAGAAAAGCGTCATCGTTCATGACATGCGCGATGAAACGCTTATATGACGCATATTAGATTCGTCTCTCCCGTAACGTTTCCTTGCTTTCCCAGAAAAGCGGCGACTTTATTGGCCGATGCTCAAATCACGTGTCACTTCCACGGCGTCGTCGCGCGGTGAGGAGCAGACGAGGAGATAAACGCGACAGCCAATCAATCTCACGCTTTCTCGGAAGAGCTGCGCGGGACGCGTTGCCGCGTCCTGTATGCGAGAGCCATATAATTCGCAGCATCTCGGTGTGTTGCGTGTGTTTGGTGTGTTTTGCGGGTTTGGTTATATATGTAAATCCCGTATAAATCCCGCCATCTCCCGCAGCTGTGGTCGCTGCCAGTTAATGTCGACGACGGCCGGTTAACAGAAGATTGAACTGAAGCTACCTGTGGCTATCTCTGCGCCGTATCTACGCGTCAACAGACAGAAATCATGGCAAACGTGTCGCTTGACAAAGATATGTTTTTTCGGCGCATGAAGCGTCTGTACGCCGCATGGAAGGTAAGCGTGCTGGTGTATGTGTGCGCGGGAGATGCACGTGTTTCGCGGCGTTTCTGGATCTCGGCGAACCGAGTCTTTGCATTTATTTCAAAATCTTTTTGTTCTCAACAGGATGGCGAAGTCGGCACGGATGACAGTTTCGGTAAAATGGATTGTCTCGTTTCTGCTGTCGGCTCTGACGAAGACATCGTTTACAGCAAGTCCATAGCATTGCAAGTATGTATATTGCAGAGAGAGAGAGTTTTCATAAATCTTATCTGTAGATCTTATACTCATTTTATACAAGTCTTATAAATCCATCACAACTATATGCTGATATACTGATTTTTCTAAGAGTAAACATTTACTGGTTTTTATGCAATATATTTATTCAGATTTTAGATTTATCGATCAGATATATTATACATTGTACCAATGATTCAAAAATAGATAAGCTTGGACATGCTTATTATCAAGATAAACTGTGTTTTTCAACTGGAATAGAAAATAAGTAATTTAATATAATTGTATTATATTTTTTAGACATGGTTGCTCAGCTATGAACTTACGGATACAATAATGATTTTGGCAGAGGAGTCTATTAGTTTCTTGGCCAGCAAGAAGAAAATTGAATTTCTGAGGAAAGTGGAAAATCATAAAACTGAAGATACAGGAGTACCATCTGTAAAGTTATTTGTGAGGGACAGAGTATGTATATTGCACAATTTATGTAAGAAATTGTATTACCAAAATTGTCAGTGGTACTAAGCAATATTTGGATATCTTAAAGAGTGATGAAGATAAAGCAAACTTTGGAAAGCTCATTGAAGTGATGAAACAAAGCAAAAAGGGCAAAACATTGGGAGTATTTTTGAAGGAGAATTATCCTGGTGCTTTTATGGATGCCTGGAGAGCTGCTTTAAAAAACGAATCTTTTGATACAGTAAGTATATAAAATATTTGCCCAAAGATAAAAAGATAATACACATAAGTATATATAATTTTAATACGTCAAAATATTTATCTCTCTCTCTCTGTGTGTAAATTTAGATTGATGTAAGTGCTGCAGCTGCTTACGTTATGTGTCCAAAAGAAGACAGTGAAATACTTACTATAAAGAAAGCATGTCTCGTATCGGTAGATGTTTTTACAAAGTATCTGAAAGATCAGATAATGGAGATTATAGATTCAGACAAGGTACATTTTCTCATTAATTGCATGTGAGATTATAACTGAATTTACAAGAGGAAAGAATATAGAAAAATAATTGTAATTATGTCTATTTCAGAAAGTTAAACATTCAAAATTGGCAGAAGGCGTAGATACAGCCATCACAAATAAGAAATATGTAACTGGCGTAGATATTACGCAAGTTGATATGTGTTACCCTGCTATTATACAAAGCGGCGGAAATTATTCTCTTAAGTTTAGTGCAGTTAGTGACAAAAATACTACTCTTCACTTTGGTGTTATTGTTTGTTCATTGGGAGCACGTTATAAATCTTATTGTTCGAATATAGTAAGAACTTTATTGGTTAATCCCACAAAGACAATTGAGGTATGTAGAAAATGAAAATTATCTTTATTTAATAATAATACATAAGTTTTTATATAAAAAACGATTTATAGAAATTCTCTATATTATATTATATTTATAATACATTTTTTATAGGAAAATTACAATTTTTTGCTACAACTTGAAGAGGAGATCTTGAAAAAGTTAGTTGCGGGAACAAAAATAAGTGAGGTATACGAAGCTGGTATTAAATTTGTAAAAGATGAGAAATCAGTAATGATAAATCATTTGACCAAGAATTTTGGATTTGCTATGGGCATTGAATTTAAAGAAAGTTCTTTACTGTTGGGCCCAAAGACTAATGTAATAGCTAAGAAGGGCATGGTATTCAATGTTAATGTTGGTCTTGCAAATCTTACCAATCCAGATGCGACAGACAAGGAAGGGAAAACATACGCCCTTTTCATAGGTGATACAGTTATGGTGAACGAAGGACAGCCTGCTACTAATTTGACTCCATCAAAAAAGAAAGTGAAAAATATAGGTATATATGTAAAAGATGACGAAGATGAAGAGGAAGAGGGAAGTGGAAAAGAAAATGAGCGAAAGCCAGAGATCCTGGGACGTGGGAAAAGAACAGCTGTGATAGAATCTAAATTGAGAACAGAACATAGTTCGGAAGAGAAGAGGAAGCAACATCAGAAAGAGTTAGCTCAGCAATTGAATGAAGTTGCTAAGGCTCGACTGGCCCAGCAATCTGGCGGCAAAGAACAAGAGAAAATACGTAAATCCACGGTATCTTACAAAAGTTTGAACCATATGCCACGTGAACCAGAGGTCAAGGAATTAAAGTTATATGTGGATAAGAAGTACGAGACTGTGATTTTACCTATTTCTGGTATTCCAGTACCCTTCCACATATCGACAATTAAGAACATTTCACAGTCGGTAGAGGGAGATTATACGTACCTTAGAATAAACTTTTTTCATCCCGGTGCAACAATGGGGCGAAACGAAGGTGGATCTTATCCTCAGCCCGATGCAACATTTGTTAAAGAAGTAACATATCGAAGCACAAATACCAAAGAGCCCGGTGAGATCTCCGCACCGTCGTCAAATTTAAATACAGCCTTTAGACTAATTAAAGAGGTTCAGAAGAAGTTCAAAAATCGAGAAGCGGAAGAAAGAGAGAAGGAGGATCTCGTAAAACAGGATACTTTAATATTGTCACAGAATAAAGGTAATCCGAAGTTAAAAGATCTGTATATTCGACCGAATATTGTCACAAAGAGAATGACGGGTGGCTTAGAAGCGCACACAAATGGATTCCGGTACACTTCGGTCCGCGGTGATAAAGTGGACATTCTTTATAATAACATTAAGAACGCCTTCTTCCAACCATGTGATGGTGAAATGATTATACTGCTTCACTTCCATTTAAAGGTATGTATGAAAAATTTATAAAAGAAATATCTTTTAATTATCACATTATATACAAAAGGGATATTAATTTTTAATTATTTTAATATGATCTATATAAAAATTTCCGACGTCTGTACAGTACATAACTATATAAATGTTTATTATATTTTTAGCATGCTATTATGTTTGGTAAAAAGAAACATGTAGATGTACAGTTTTACACCGAAGTTGGAGAAATTACTACAGATTTAGGTAAACATCAACACATGCATGATCGCGACGATCTTGCTGCTGAACAGTCGGAACGAGAATTGAGACATAAATTAAAAACTGCTTTTAGGAGTTTCTGTGAAAAGGTGTGTGTATAAATTAGAGATTACTGGATTTACATTTAATTATAATAATAATGTGTCTGTGTATTTTGTACAAAGGTTGAAGGAATGACAAAGCAAGAGATTGAATTTGATACTCCATTTCGGGACTTGGGCTTTCCTGGTGCACCATATAGGAGCACTGTCTTGCTTCAACCAACTAGCGGATGTTTGGTTAATCTTACAGAATGGGTAATGCATATATTGTGATGAAACGAAATGAATATTTTAAAACAAAGCAAATTATACATTGTATGCTACATTGAATTTCAGCCTCCATTTGTCATTACATTGGAAGATGTTGAATTGGTTCATTTTGAAAGGGTACAATTCCATTTGAAGAACTTTGACATGATTTTTGTCTTCAAAGATTATCACAGAAAGGTAGCGATGGTAAATGCCATTCCTATGAATATGCTGGATCACGTCAAAGAATGGTTAAAGTAAGTTGATGTTATATTATCTAACATAAAGTTAACAATCTTCAATATTCTGTGGAGAAGATATAACACATATGATATATTATAATTATACATATGTTATTATTAGAATTATTACATTTATAAAACTTGTATCTTTTAGTTCATGTGATATTCGGTATTCGGAAGGCGTTCAATCTTTGAATTGGACAAAGATTATGAAGACTATAACAGATGATCCTGAAGGGTTCTTTGATAGCGGAGGATGGACTTTCTTGGATCCTGAAAGTGATGCAGAAAATGAAGAAGTTGAAGATGAAGAAGAAGAAGAAGATGATGCATATGAGGTTCGAGATCTTCTATGGATTTTCTAAAAACGCAGGAATAATAAATATATATTCTATTTGTGTTTAATCTGTTTGCAGCCATCTGATATGGAGAGCGAGGAAGAATCTGATGATGATAGTGAATACTCTGAAGCTTCCGAAGATAGTGACAGTGAAGGTATTGCTATCCTAAATTATATTTTACTTTGTTCTTTTACTTTTTAATTTACTTCATTTTTTGTTTGGTGTATTTTTTTAGAGGAAGAATTAGGCAGCTCTGAAGAATCGGGTAAAGATTGGTCAGATTTAGAACGAGAAGCGGCCGAAGAGGATAAAGAAAGAGGAGATGGTTATCGTGATGATTACAATTCCAGCAAGAAGAAAAAATCAAATCGAAGACAATCTCCATCTCCTTCAAAAGACAGGTATCATGTATATAGATATATTTGATATTTTAATCGATTATCTGTTAAACATTATAAATTTACATATTTTTTGTTTTGTTCATAAGGCATAATTCTAAGCACAAGAGTTCCGCGAATTCAAAGGGCAAAAGTTCGTCCAGCAGTAAGGATAAACGGTCACCGGACAAACACAGGTAAATATGATTTATTGTAGCTTAAAAATAATATATTCCTACGTAAAGTGCAAGTCCTTTTTGTGAAATTGTATTGAGTTTTGTGCTTTGATAATTAAAGAACGGATCGATCACGGAGTGGGGGCTCACACAAGAAAGGGTCTCCTTCCAAATCATCCAAACACAGGTGATTACTGTTAAGTTTTATTCCTTTAATGTCACTATAATTTGGAAATTTGTTTGTTTAGTCCTAAGAAGAATGACAAGCATGATAAGCGCGATAAAAATAAGTCGCATTCTTCGTCCAGCAGTAAAAAACGCTCCCGTGATGACAGTTCGGAAAGAAACGAGAGGGCATCTAAGAAATCTAGGTAAGTAATTATTAGTACACATTCATGATTATAAATATTTATACTCCTTTTTAATTATTAAATATTTATAGAAAGTAAATGCAAAGGATCTACGCACTGAAAAGGAAGGCACACAAACAATTACAACAAATACCATGCTGATTCTAAGTAAAGCTTTCTTACTTAAGATATAGAAATTAGCTGATCCATAAAAATAGTACATTTTCTTGCATTGAGTGAGCTGGAGCGAATTAATTATGTATGGTTATTTATGGCGTTGTATGATTATTTTCTTTCTCGAATTCTCGAGTATTTCATTCTCGAATATTTAATTTTTCGTATATACTTAGTTTATTTTAATATGCAATAAGTTCACACATCTATTTTAACAGTGATACATTAACACACATCCTGCAATCACATTTTTCAAGTGTACATAAGAATAAAATTTATATAAAGTCATAATATGTTGGAATGTGTGCATATATATTGCATTTCAATCTTGTTTAGTATTTCTTCAAAAAAGTACTAAAGAAAATATTTGGCGATTTCTTTCTTTTTTTTCTCGTTTTATAATTTTTGTATTTTCGGTAATTAATGTAGCTTTTAAGATTAAGTATATATATCTCATTCCATTCCTCATTCGATAATGTAAGGATCGCGTTATAAAAATATACATCCGTTTTAATAAGTTTTCGCCAATGCATATAGTGTATAAAGATAATGGATTAACAGAATAAATTTAAAGTACTTCCTTTTTCCAAGAGGCATTATCTTAAAAGCTTCCCCATAATCTATCTCGTAATATTTTCAAATCAATGAAAGATATTTAAATTTCGTATCAGTATTGGTAAGAAATATGATGTAATATATAAATATAGCAGCATTAACACAAGCATTTCTAATTCGCAGATTGCGAACTATAAAGAAAATAATGATAGAAATGCAAGACAATGTACTAACAGCAAATACGATTCATCATACAATGTGGGCCCCAATAGAGAATTTTTCTTGGCACTTACTAAAAATTTGATATCTTTGCATATTTTAAAGCATTTTTCTTTTTGTTGGATTTATAATCCATGACATTACAAAGTCATACTCCGTATTTTATTTGAAGAAACAATACGCCTTATTTAGCTGTTTTTTAATCTGCTTTGATTACTCAGAGATGGAAATACACTCACTTGGAATTTCCCTCGTCATGCATTATGTGTATGCTGAAAAAACGAAGGGCTTATTGATTTTAAAGGTGAAGAAATGAATTGAATGTTGTCCAAACACTCATTTGCCTAGTTCTCAGAGATTTGTACACTTAACTAGATAATATCGCTTTTAAGTTATTTATCATTAATGTACAAATGTCATTTGTGGTTTTTATATTCCAAAATGTATGTAATGTTGATACATGAAAATGACTGTTTTTATTAAAACGCCCTACTTACTCGCGAAAGAAATTCGTCATTATTATATAATAGTATTATTATATAGATTATTAGACGGGATATTATATACATGATTTGAGTACAATGTATGTGTGAGAGATTACAGAGAAAATGAAATACAGGACGCATCATCTCTAAGGTAACTATATTTTTATTAAACTTTTGTAACACAGCGTAAGGTGATCAAACTGTATATTGTTATATAACGACTTCTCTGATAGATTTACCTCATTTACCGCGCGAACGGCTGTATATATGAAAGAAAGTGAAAGTTCCACAAAAAAAAATATATAAATATAAATCGGGACCTTTCGTTCAGTATGCATATGTATTATAATAAGAGACAATAAAATTAGCACAGAACAGAAAACGAAAAATATGTCATAATCCTATCGTGCCATGATTAAATTGAAATTCCTGTGACATGTGTAATAAACGGCAGAATAGAAGAGCTGTTCAATAACATGATGAATAGAAGAAGTGAAAGTACGCTTCTTTAACGAGTACTGCAACTTTCTCTACGATATATATCGCTAGTGTAGCTATACATAATTCAAACTAAGTAATCTTTACAAGAATACGTGATTATTTTAGCGAAAACGTAACAACTGCGCGTTTCGAGACATATCAATTTCAATGCAAAATAGGATTTCGAAACTATCAATACGTTAATGAAATTGTAAAGAGCAAGTACGCGCGAATCGAATATTTTAATAAAACACATTTTAGTATTTATATTTTATTATATTATATTAATATTTTTCTATATGCGCGCATTATTAATGCCATGAATAAGCTGTTTTTTATTCATGAACTGACATAATCGCAAGTAGGTGACGCGCACATACTCTTAAGAGAGTTGTTTTCCTCATATATTTATTTATGAAAAGTAAAAAGTCTTACATATCAAAAGAAAATTTTACGATACAAAAGCAAGGTACAAAAACGGAATTGTATGTTTATAAATATTTCTACAAGTACGAAGGAGACAGTATGATTATTTTTTTACACGACGATGACGGTGACGACGATTGTACGAATCTAATTTCGACCTATTTGATCGATCTGGGTCTGAAGATTGTTCACCACTTCGGGTGGCACATGTTCGCCCAAGATCTCGAAGAGATTGATTCTCTGATCGCCGGGGATCGACTCGTAAGCGGCCAGTTCGATGCCTTCTTGGACCTTCTGTATAGTCGCATCCTTAGGGATGAGATAGGTATTCTGAGCTTGTCGTATCGCCTCATTGCTGAAGATTTGCCCGTCTTTCTGCGGATACGCCAGGATCACGCCCGCCAGAAATAACACGGCCAGTATTATTATATAATACTTCATCTGCAGACAAACAAGAAAGAAGATTCGAACTCAAGTCATTGAAAGGAATATCTTAAAAATTAAAGCTTAAGATTTTAAAATATTTAAATAACCAGAAAACTTCTCGAATCGAATATACATATGTAATAATAGAAAGATTTCGCAATCTTCTATCACGTAATATCCATAATTATCGCGTTACACAGAAATTATTATTTTTTTTACGCAACGATTGCACAAGATGTCTTGTAAATATCGTACGAATATAAGATTATCGCGTAAAACTGAAACAAGAGTTTCGTTGGTATCGAAAGCGATGCTGAGTGATGGTCCGATCTCTCCTTAATGGTCGAGGTCATGGAATCGAAACAATCTTTAAGGAGAATTTTGTCGCGTCGTAGCATGCAATAAAGAGCGTAAGTAAAAAAAAAAGAATTTTGAACGATAAATAATCTGTGATAAAATTGATATTTTTATAGAAATTTGTATTGGAATTAATATTTCTGACCGGCAAATGACGTCACAAAAATATCAAAATTTGCATGAAAGTGCAATGCGTTAACGCTTATCTTCTTTTTTTTTTAAAAACATGTGTATATATACCTTGCGCAGAAGCGATAAAAAATCATATAAGAACGAATTTGCAATTGAGCAGATACGCGTGTTAGTTTTGTTAAAAAACAAGAATTATTTTTCCGAGCAAGATTTCTGCCACGTGATACTCACGTTGAAAGTGTTGCTTCACAATCGGTTACTCCGGAATGAAACTGAACGCGCGGCAACGGAGGTCGCTTTTATACTGCAGATGCATGGTAGCAGAGCGGTGAACGGTCACTCCCATCCTCCTCGAGGAAGATTCGCCATCCACATTGCGTTTGTAACTAACTATAGGATGAAGTACACGAACGAAACATACATATAACATTCCTGTTATGTGTTTTAAGAAATGGGAGAAATCCTAAAAATTATATATATACTGGACTATGAAATATATATATAAAAAAGAAGAAAAAAAGATACAGCATAGAAAAAACACTGTTCAGAAAACTTTATCGTTCAGAAATTGATTTATGTCACATTAAATCACGTTAAATATGCGGTATTGGAATGTTCTTACGTTTAATATATTTTACTTATATCTTAAATATTTACGAAATTATTGTCTTATGTCGTAGAGACTACTTATATATATGTATATATATAGAAATTTTTCGAATATTATATACAGAGTGTACCATTGGTGCAAATTAAGAGCGAAAAATAAACGTCGAAGAATAATAGCGATAAAATATCGGTGCTACAAATTGAACCATTTCACTTCATACATTCTCGAGGAACGTCGTCGTGCGACCTGTTGTGAATATCGGTGCTCCATTGACCAATATACGGTACAGACAAGATTTGCTGTTGCCCATATTGGCGCTGAAGAGTTTCACTTTTACGAATGTTTCTCTCTCGAATTTTGAAACTGTTTCACAATATCGTCGTCAGATATTCCTAATACTGGACGAGTAACGGTGTTTCTATATATAAATATTAACCTTCTGTGCTTAGGAAGAGCCTTCAAAAGACAAACTGCAATTATATGAACGGTATAAAGTAAAATTCATATGGATTTATTTATATGCGAAAATTTTATTTTATTTATTATTTATTATTTTAATATCTCTTCTTTCTTTATTATGCTAAAAATTCATGTTAAAACTCTTCTTAAAAGAAGCAAGAGAACGATAAAGATTTGTGAATTACGAAGTGAAATAAAGTTTATTGAGTTTTTATCGCTTGCAAAATATTTGCATTCAACAATAAGTTTCCCACAGGTTTATCGAGAATTTTTCCTTCTTGGAAAATGAATTGTCCCCTAAGGACAGTTGCGATCACTTTTCCAAATAAAATATTCCCTTGATACGGTGTTAGCTGCAAAATTAAATATGTTTGGAAGCTCGTAAAATCTGTCGAAATTTTCATCATACGCTTTCCATTTTTTAAATCAATATCGCATTTACACTTACTTTGTTTTTATGGTAAATATTATTTGTCTCGATCTAGAGAAATAAGAGATTTTCTGATGATATATCCACGCAAACTATTCTCTTGAAATATAATGTGTACGACAGAACTGACCTTGATAGTTTCCTCCGGGTTCCAGATAACGAAATCCGCGTCCATTCCTTCCCTCAGATTACCTTTGCTATCTTCGAGACCGCACAATTTCGCAGGCTGACTGCTCAATAGCTTTGAGATGTCGGAAAATGACATGTCTCTCGTTCTCGCGGCTGTCCATGTCAGTGGTAATCCTGTAAAAACGTTCGTTTTTTTTTTTAATTGCCTCTCTCACAGTTTCACATCTCATACTATTTTCTGATAAATCACTTCACAATTTATTTTTATATCAACACGCACCGAATTGCAACGAAGAGATTCCACCCCAAGCGGTTAAAAAATTTCCATGAGTTTTCAATTCTGGCACGCAGGGAGAGTGATCCGAGACAATCATATCCAATGTTCCGTTCTTAATACCTTGCCACAATTTTTCCTAAACACATATACGTGTAACGTTAAAAAATATCGGGTTATATTAATTATTTTGTTTCACCGAAAGCCCGATTTTAATCGTACGTATTTAAATAAAGTCACGTGGAAGTTACAAATCCATTATATATCTTTTTGCATGTTTGATAGATGCAATACTATTTAAGAAATCTAATTATCAAGGGGAGAACATATAATATATTTATGAGATTGAAGTCGCCAGACAGAGAAGATTAATATAAAAATTTGTAGGTGAGAAATTTTGTTAATGTAATTACTCGATTACTCTTTCTTCTGATCAGCGGAAAGCACTTGAATTCAGTAGCACCATCCGGGATCTCCTCCGCGGCGAGTACTAAATAATGAGGGCACGTTTCCACGGTTAAAGGTGCACTACGAGCTTTAGTATCGTTTATTAATGTCAAACACTCCGCACTTGACAAATGCGTTATATGGCATCGATAGCTAGAAAGTTTTATGCAGCATTACTTTTATAAAAAAACATTGGAATGAACAATAAATCTCTTACTTATATATTGTACACCAATCGCAGATTAATTTTACGGCATCAAGTTCCATGTGGTCAGGTCGAGAATGCAAAAAAGTGTCGTACAAGCTTGGATCGCCTGAAAATACGATATGAAAAAAAAAAAAACTGTGTGTGATCCTGCAGCGAAGATAAAAGTACTATTTACACGTACCAGTTAATGGATTCGTTCTTTCATTCTGTTCGTATTCTGCGTGAAACTGTAAATACATTCGCGATTAATGATCGTAAAACGAATAAATGTAATAAAAATATACGAATGATGTAACATAACAAGTACGGCTAGTATGGTTTTTATAGGCTGTAATTCCATTAAAGTCTTCTCCACATCGTCCGCAGAGACGTGTGGAAATTCGTCCACTCCGCTCGGGTACAAGAAGCACTTGAAACTGCTTGCGACTACACCTGCGTCTACTAACGATCGTAACTCGTGCTAAAAATTGCAACAAATAAGAGAGATTAATCGCAACTACCATAAGAAAATAACATATAGGACGCTCTTTCTCGTTCACGGTCTATTTTTATGGTGTCCTCTATTATTTGCCTGCAAATCTTGGCAGACATTCTACTCGTGTCATGCGATATCATTGCTATAGCAAATGGCACTCTGAAATAATATCCACGAAATACTATTTCAGACCGTGAAAGATAGATCACTTTCGGGTCCGAAAGTGATCTATCTTTGTGAGAAATAGATATCTCCGCTGCATTAACAGAAGTAATTGGTGTACGTATTATCTCTAACAAATAGAGTAACTTATTTTAGATAGCAAATTGATATCAAACTTCTTACTTACTTTACTTTACAGTTTGTTTTAGGAGTAAAGTTACTTTAAAAACTAGTTTAAAACAGCCAGAGTTTTACAACTTGTAGAAAAGAAGAATTGTGTAACGAAGATTAATGGCATAATGTGTCACTTGTATTGTAGTTCTTAAACAGAGAATAAATGCGCGTTATTTCAGTGCATATTTAACGAGAGTACATCAATAAAATATTTTTCAGGTCTCTAGCTGTTTCAAAGTAAACGCAAGAAGTTTTATACTTAAAAGTTTGATACTACAAGTTTGAAGACGGTTAAAATAAATTACTATCCATTAGAGCTAATAAGCACCAGTTAACATATTTTAATTTGCACGATAGTATTTAAAAAGTTATCGTTTAAATATAATTTTTATCGCATTATATACACACACATTATCAATTGCAACTAATATTATATTTAGATAATGATGCTATATGACTGGTCCATGGGACGATACGCGAATTATTTTGATTACTCCTATTCTACTAGATCCTTGCAAATCGCGCTATGAAACTGCCGGATTAATCAAAATTAACCGGCCACTTAGGCACCGCTTGGACACAAGAAGCAATTTAAAATTAACTGCATCTATGTTTATTAAAAGTAACGCATTAAAAATTTTGCTCAATAAAATTGATCAATAAAACGGCAAGACAGTGCATGATGTTTCGCTCTCTCATTCACACTATCATTATTCGCATAGCATCTTTACTGCGTCACGCAATACCACTTTGTACGTGTAAGTGTTGTGCTGAAAAAAATATGCGACAAATGCTACTTGAGATACGATAGTGGGAGAATGTCAATTTGACTTTAGGACAGATATATCGTTACGGCGGGCATAGCTATTTCGTATTTGACCATTCCTAATACTTAATAATTTCTGAAGAACTTAGCAAAGAGTCGATAGTACATGCAGCACGAGTCACTTGTACTACAGTCCTCGAGCAAAAAGCTAGGATACCATGCTGGTACATGTTCTGCGAGAATACAATGTCAATAAAATATTTTTGTCACGCTTAGGCCTCTGGCCGTTCCAAAGTAAGCTCGTGAGAAATTCGTTGCCAATCTTTTATCTCGTGCTTGAGATTAGTTACTACCCGTTCGAGGTAATCAGGCAAGACGCGCTTAGACGGTTTTAGCATACCATTATAATTGCTCTATTATAATTAAGAATTTAATGAGATTTTCACTGTGAAACACAAATTTAAATTTCAACGGACTGGTAAGAGCCATGACGCGGATAGTAGTGCGTCAGTTTCAAAGAAAATTAATTTTTCATTGAAACTGATTACTTGTGCACAGGGTACAAATTTTTCTTAATGCGCGATACCAAGTAATTAAATAAATCTCAATTTGAGATTTTTATTTTGAAACCCTTCCGACCCTCAAGAAAAATATAGGTGAGAGAATTCGAGTCTTTCGCTTGTCGGGCGACGATATTGTTCTCATCTATGCTTCTTTAGGGAGGTCAGGATGGTTTTAAAATAAAAATCTCGAATTGAGATTGATTTAATTACTTGGTATCGTACCAAGAAAAATTTGTGCCCTGTTCACAACTAATCAGTTTCAATGAAAAATTAATTTCCCTCGAAGCTGACGCACCACCATCCGCGTCATGGCTCTTACTAGCCCGTTGAAATTTAAATTTGTCTTATTATATGTGTCCATATTCCGGTCCACGATTGATGCTACACATAGATATTAATGTTCTACGATCATCAAGATGACGCACAAATGGTTTTCGAAAGTTGCTATCAATTGGTCATATCGACTGCCTTTCTAGCACGGCTATGGAATGAGATTTGGAATCGCGACAAGGTAAGTTTTCCAAAGCAACGAGATTTTCCAAAGTCGTCGCCTATTTTCTCAATCACTATCTCGGAAAGATTCTCTCTCTTTGATATACATAGACGTTGTTGTTACGATCAGTTTCGATGTTTATACGAGGCCATGAACGATCATTGGAATATATTCACGAATGATTTGGAAAGGCGAATTCTGAAAGAATATTCCACCGTATCACGAAAGTTTACGATATTTTATTCAAGTGAGTACATTCTATATTATGTAAATCTTTCGATGAAATTAACGATGATTTCTTCAAAAACTACGATTTTGGTTAGATTATTAATGTACGGAGAATATATTTATTTTTTGAAATTTTGCAGTTATGATGTACCTTCTGAGTTCAATGTTTATAGTGATCCCGTTGACACCGGCGTTCTTAGATATTGTGTTGCCTCTTAACGAATCGCGTCCGCGAATCTTGGCGATCGATGTCGAATTTAGAGTAGATATGAACGAGTACTTCAAGCCGCTTTTTTGTTACACTACTGCTATAATTGTGGTGGGTATAAGCATTATGGTGGCTGCTGACACAATGCATTTCACATGCACCACTCATGCGTGTAGCTTGTTCTCAATTATCGGGTAAGTGTATACGATACTTTGAGCTTTTCGTAGAGCGTATCGTAAGAATCATAAGGTATTTCACAGTGAGCAAATTGAAACCATTACGTTGCATCGAGATGTAGAAAAATGCGGATGTTGCGTGAATGAGAAGTTTAAATCGTCGGACGAGCAAGCGATGTATCAGGAATACATTACGTGTTTAAAAAAATATCAGCTTGCATTAAAGTAAGCCACTTTGACAAATCATTTTTCAATTCTGTATATATGATGCGTTAAATTAATACAAGATTGTTGTTGTTGCTATCATTCTGATCCTTAGGTTTGTCGATATACTGAATTCAACGCATCAAACTGTTGCAGTGTTCTTTTTATTATTGATTGGTGCAACCTTAAGTCTGATTGGAATTCGAGTAAGTTTTAAATAATTATTTCTCAATAAAAGATTCTCAACATAGAAAGCGAAAATAAATAGCAGATGTGATTTTTTAAATTAATTTCTCAGAGACAGAACAAAATCTTTCCCGACAATACATATTTGTTACATTAACTTAGATTTTGTAAAAAAATATATTACATACAAAAATAACTAGTTATATATACGACAATGAAATTCGTTATATTATGATATAAATTTCGTGAATAATATTTTTAATATTATAGATCGTCTATGTGTTAGACCAAATGGAAGAAATGATTAGATTTACGTTTATAATCATGGGAGCTTTACTACAATTGATGATAATGTGTTATTCTGGTCAGAAGTTAATGGATGAAAGTCAGAATATATTCTACCGAGCGTAATACAATTATTTTACATTCTCAAATATATTTTTAAATGCGAATGCGACTTTAAAAAAATAGTTTTGATAAAATAATATTTCAGATAATAAATTCAATTTTAAATCACACTTAAAATGTTAATATTGTTCTTTCATCCGTAAATCAGGAAAGACGAAATAATTTAAAATAAGCTCCGCGAAGATCTTCTCAATGTCAACGTTTATTTTTTTTCAGATACGCGGCGAAATGGTACATGTACTCACCGAGGATAAAATCGCTGTTGATTACAACATTTTATCGGAGTTTTACACCGTGCAGTTTGACTGCAGGTAAATTAGTTCCGTTATCGATGACGACTTATGCCGCGGTAAGTACAAGATCTCGTAAATGTATTACAATGTACGGAAAATAATGTATAAAACATGCATTCGATTTAAGGTAATACGAGCGGGTATGTCTTACTTCACGGCATTCCTATCGATCAAAGAATAATTAATTTCAAGCGATTCGAATTGATCTCTCGTGACATCTGTACCCGCGTTATTCTTCGAAGATAATTTTTTGTACGTGATACATACAAAAAGTATAATTCATGTGTTGTGTCAAAATATCCAAAAATTATACCTAAAAATCTATTTCGCTTGTAATATACCTGATTTCCTGGTATTACACCACCCCAGAACGCAACGTCTACAAATGTTTTCGTGTACGCTTCCTTCGCCTTAACTTTGAGATTGTCTAAGGTGACAGTAGGCGGAATAGAATTCCTATAACATGAAATAAATAATGTAAGTATAAAGATAATTTTTTAGCGATTTTACAAACGATGGACGGAGAAGAATAAAGATCATTACAAAGGCATATCCACGATCGTGGTAACACCACCGGCCGCGGCCGCTTGTGTAGCGGTGTGAAATCCTTCCCACTCGGTTCTACCGGGTTCATTTACATGTACGTGGGAGTCTATTATTCCGGGCATTAGCACCAACGAGCCGAAATCGTTAAATTGAATTCCGAGATATTTCTAAAAAGCATTTATTTCGATTCGCACTTTATTTCCCCGTTCGGAGTAATTTACGCCCGAAAATTACCTCCGATAAATATCGTATAACATCTTCACCAGTGGCATATAATATTTCCTGTATTTTTTCCTTACTTACGACTAATGTGGCCGGTCATACGCTATTTGTGAAAACTGTTCTTTGAGATACGAAAGCACAGACCTGCGAATTTCCTTGACGGCGCATCTTGAAGCGCGCTTCGTTGCACATTAAATGCGATTTTGCGACTCGCGTATAGAAATAGTTTAAAGATTGAAACTGCTTGATCTCCTATCAAGAGAGAAGTACGGCAGCGTTCGCAGGGGTCATTGTATGATCATATGATCGTACAATGTGATTGGCTATGTTACACATGCAAAGAGAGATGATCAAATATTGATAAAAGTAGGGTAAATAAACAGATATACGTGATGTGACAATAAAGTTCGGTGAATGTTACTAAAGAACGAACATCAGTTAATTTTCAAATTACTTTTATTGTCCTTCAAAGTAGTCTCCTCCAGAGACAACACACCTTTGACAGCGCTCGTAAAGCTTGCGGAAACTCTTGGAAAATTCGTCTTTGGAAATCGCTTTAAGTACTGTTGTCACACGATTCTGAATGTCCGAAATGTCTGCAAATCGAGTTCCTTTTATCGCCTCCTTCAATTTTAGGGAATAAAAAGAACTTGCTCCCGCAGACTTCTTTTTATTCTCTAAATTGAAGGAGGCGATAAAAGGAACTCGATTTGCAGACATTTCGGACATTTAAAATCGTGTGACAACAGTACTTAAAGCGATTTCCAAAGATGAATTTTCCAAGAGTTTTCGCAAGCTTTACGAGCGCTGTTAAAGGCATGTTGTCTCTGGGGGAGACTACTTTGAAAGACAATAAAGATTATTTGTATGAAAACTAACTGGCGTTCGTTTTTTAGTAACATTCGCCGAACTTTATTGTCACACTACGTATTATCTTTTTTCTCGAGCGAGACGCATAAATTATATATGCACACGACGAACATTTGAAGACGATCGTATTTGCATTTATCAGTGTTCGTGCTAGAAAAAATATAACTGAATAAGAGAAAATTTCATTGATTCAAGGTAAAACGGAGAGTGCGCTCGCTCGCTCTCCCTTATTCTCATACCCTCACCAGCTACTATGTGACATGCAAATGTCATTCTGAAAAGACATGCAAGAAATTGCATTTCAGAGACAAGAAGCAACTTAATTTTGATGATACATAAGTAACAACGAGCGGACGATATATCTGACATCCCGTAATTTTACAATTCTTCCGACACCTCTATAATTTTACGATTCTCGGGTTGTACAATGATTGATCGACACGCGCACGCGATACTCTTCATTTCTATCGTAACAAGCAGAAGCGAATCATGTTGGTGAATATACTTCGAGAGTATAATATCAATAGAATATTTTTGTCGTGCCTAGGTCTTTGGCCATTCCAACGTAAGCTCGCGAGACATTCATTGCCAATGTTCTGCTTTATACTCGAAATAAGTTACTTGCCGTTCGAGGTAATATGATCGGTACATTTAAATTTCTGGACGTTCAATTAGTCTTTAAAAGCTTCTATCATGTACCAAATATTATGTTTTGCTATATGATATATATTTTCTTTTATAATATAATTAAACCACAGATAATAACATTGTACATGCATAGAGACAGTGGACAAATGATTTTCGAATGTCTGTATCAAATGGTTGTAACGCTGGCTTTCCTTGTAAAATTATTGAATCAACTTTGGAACCGTAGCAAGGTAAATATTCGAAACATATGAACAACAATATGAATGTACATCGCTAATTTTATCTTAAGTTTTATTTAAGTGAAATGCACTTCTCTCTCTCTCTCTCTCTATATATATATATATATATATATATATGCTTTAATCGTTTTTGTGTTTTTTGTGATTAGTTTCGGCGTTTATACGAAACTATGGAAAATCATTGGAATATATTTACAAATGATATCGAAGTTCGAATTATGAAAAATTATTCTGGCATATCACAGAAATTTACAGTATCTTACTCCAGTGAGTGATATGTTTCATTATAAAAAAAATAAATTATGTACACTTTATAAAATACACTGTATAAAAATATTATCAAGAGAATAATATATAATATTGATAAATTTGCAGTATTGATATACGTTATGATGTCAATGTTTATCACAATACCTTCACTAGGACCGATGCTTCTCGATATCGTGCTACCTCTTAATGAATCGCGCCCGCGACACTTTGCAGTGTACGCCGAATATGGGATAGATCAAAATAAATACTTTGTAGTAATATTTTTGTACACCACTATCATGATCACGGTGGGTATGACCATCATGGTGGCTGTCGATACTATGCATATTGCGTGCACCGCGCACGCATGTAGCTTGTTCCAAGTTATTGGGTAAGTACGATATAAGAGTGCGGGTAAAAAAAAAATTCGTTCGAGAGATACACGATGCCTTTCATGAAATATCACGAGAATCGCATTGCAGTCAACAAATTGAGAACGTAATATCGAACGTGCATGAAATCGACAAGACTGGATATCACGCGAATGCGGAGTATGAATTGTTGAACGAGAAATTGATATATCGAGAATACATTGTGTGTTTGAAGAAACATCAACTTGCTTTAGAGTAAGCGCGAGTTCCTTCGCGTTCGAGCTTTCGCAAGAAATCGCCAAAGATGATCTAGTAATAAAATAATGTAATAAAAGAATGTAATAAAAGAATGTGATTCATTAAAATCATCATTATTTCGTAGGTATGTCGATATATTGAACGACACGCATAAGATTGTGGGAATTAGCTTCTCATTATTCATTGCCGCGGTTTTCAGTCTGCTTGGAGTTCGCGTAAGCGTTAAGTAATTATTCATACGTATCGTAGGACACATTTTTAAATGGCCAACTTTCCCATAATCGGCATCGTTATACATTATTACATAAAAAAATTTCGTGAAATTATAATTATATTTCAGAGATGGGACATGGATATATATAACACTTTTAATATATAATATATATTATAGATCGTCTATGTGTTAAATCAACTGGAAGAAATGATTAGATTTTTGTTTATAATCACGGGAGCATTGCTGCAACTGATGATCGTGTGTTATTCTGGCCAGAAATTAATGGACGAAAGTCAGAATATATTTTACCGAGCGTAATAATAATTTTATATTCTTACATATATATATATATATATATTTATGTTTATTTTAAATAGTCTCAGAATTCGGCTTATCAAAAATATTTCAAAATCATGATTTATAAATTTCGATCATGTTCTAAATTTCTATATGCCTTAAAACTTTTGGAGCTTCTCTTAGAATAGAGTTGCGATTAAAAAAATTTTTTTTGGTTGTAAGATTATCCAGGTATACGTAAAATATCTAAGATATTAAAAATTATAAATTCAACTTTGACTTAAGAAAGTCTTTTACGATATTTCCTAGTTTGCGTCAAATCGCGATTCTGATGAAAATCTTATATAAAATAATTTAAAAAAATATCTTTTCACAGATATGCAGCGGAATGGTATAAGTTCTCACCAAGATTAAAGTCATTGTTAATTATAACTCTTTACAGAAGTGTTGTTCCGTGCAAATTGACAGCAGGTAATTTGTTTGCGTTGTCGATGCCAGTCTTCGCCACGGTAAGTACGAGAATCTGCAAAAATTATTTTACAATATACATATACAGGAAATGATTTGTGCATTCCTGTTCCTGTTAAGGTGGTGCGAACGGGTGTATCTTATTTCACGGCATTCTTATCATTGAAAGATTAATTAATTCTGAAACATAAACGCTCAGTGACTCCTTCACCGATGTCTTCAATTCGAGCGTCAACAAACTATAGATAAAAATTCAAAAATTTGGATATTCTACTTTGTACGATAGACAAAATTATATTTGATTAAAAGGGAAAAGTCTGCAAGGTATATTTTTATATTTAACAACATCACATTTATTATTAAATATACAGTTTGTAATAATATCAGAGCCGATACGACTATAATCGATATCACAGCATTTTGCAGGTAGACATTCGTAATGTCAGTCTCTTAACAAATAACTTATGAGGATTATTAATTATTGTAGTAACGATACGCAATAGATTGACTTATGTGTTTTCGGACAAAACTAGCTATTTTTTTTTTTTAGTTTTCGCGTAGTTCGATTTACACACAATAATACGTTTTTAAGTAAAAACATATGTCAAATCCCACGATGCTGTTAAGTCAAACCATATTCCAAATTGTTAGCATACTACATCTAACAGGACATGGTTATAAAGCTGTATAATATCATTATTGCGCTAACTATTCTATTTCCTTAATTAACATCTCTAACGTTAGAGTATAACGTTTATATATAAATAGACGTGTGTTTCTGAAATGCAAATATTTCAATAGCAATACATAATTTAATTTTCTCTATTTTCCTCCTTTTTCTGAAACACAGAATAAGTTAACTAAATATGCAACATATATAAATGTAAATAAATGCAGACTATTATCATCTCTGAGATTTTGTTTGGAGATTTCAAAATCAATATTATAGATAACGCTAAATGTTCTTATTTGTCAAAAAAATCTTTTAGAAAAAGAAGTCGATTACGAATATTATCCATTAGTGAAAATAATTGATTGCTATCACAATTATAGTTCGATTATGGTCCATACATGCATATATATTGTATATATATATACTTTTGCATATGAAATATTATTGGAAATATATTAAGATGTTAATCTAGATGTATGTAAAATATTTCGAACGCAAGATATCAATAGTTTAATTTTTTTGAAATATAAATTATTAATTTAATAGAGAGAGAGATCATAAGATAAATCGTATTTGGAAAATAATTTCTCGAAATAATTCATTATATATCTACAGTAATGAGATTAATTCGATAACGACGGTAATGGCAATAGTTTCATTCGTCGGCAGACTTCGTTAATTTGTTGAGGCAATCGTACGATTTTGATTGCGTGACATATCTGCAACACATAAAAAAATCTTTGTTAGATGTCATATAATTACAATTATAACAGCCCTGAAAGCAAGAAGCAAATGAAGATTGTCCAGTGGGACATGGTTGTTAATAAAGCGAGGCAAAAACTAACCGGCGTATTAATAGTTAAATATCGCATTATTTTAAACTGCATGGTTTGTGAGACAACCGTTTATGCGTCGGGTCTCTTCGGGTGACGTGAAGTATCAAATTCCCGGCTTTGGCGTTCTTGAACATCTGCAACGCCTTGGCATGTGTCAGTCCGTCTAACGAGGAGCCGTTAATAGCTAGAATTTCGTCCCCCGCTCTCAGAGTACCTTTAACAACATTACGGGCAAACAAATATAGAAATTGTTTTCTCCTCGTTATATTATATCTTTCATCGTTATATCTTCCCGTATTTTCATTCTCACATTTGATCTTATATTTTGCGGTAAACCGCAAACACTAATGTCTCGATAGAAGAAATACAATACCTTCTTCCGCAGCTTGTCCATCGGGCATAATATCCTTCACGAAGATACCCATGCGCCCTTTATTGCTGTCCACACCGCCGACGATGGAGAAGCCCAATTTCTTCGGCGCACCCTTCGTTAATACGATCGTCAGCAGATCCATGGCTAAACTGGAACCTCGTTGAACGGCGGGAGCTTCGGCGCTTCGTTTCCTCACGATCTGGAACTTCTTCATCCCCGTTATTTTCCGGCTAGCGGTAGTCGTCTCGTCAACGGCAAGAGATACGCTTGCGTCGGAAGTGCGATTCGTCGGAGACGACGCAGGGAAAGCCGGTTGAAATTCGGTTTTCTGGCTCTTCGAGATCCATGAGTTGGGATCGCTTCGCGTTCGTGTCAAGACGTCGCCCCAGGTGTCGCCGATTTTCATCGGCTCTCTCGCTACCTGAAGCTCGACCGTGCCGACGCAGCTTCGCAAGGCGTTTCGCGCCTCCGCCATCGACATACCGCGTATCCTACGTCCGCAGATTCGGACGATCTCGTCGCCGATGCGAAACTGCCTCGATCTAGCCGCCTCGCCGTTCGGATCCATCTTGGCGATCACGTAAAACGGCCTGGCCGCCTCGCGCCGCTCCACCGAAATACCAAGACCCGCCGTATGGTTCACCGTGAGCTTCATCGTTTTCAATTCGCGTCGTACCAGATTTTTGCTGGCAGCCTTGGAAACTGTAGGAAGCGCGGACTCGCAAGCGTTCAACATCAACACTCTCTTCGCCGCGTTCTTCGTCACGTCCGCTGTATCGAGTTCTAGACTGGAACGTGATCTCTTCGGGCTGTAATATCGTAGCGGGTTAGTCATCGTTTCAGATAAAGGACAGACTTTGTTAGCCGGTGGACTGTCGTTACACGGAGGCGCGGCGTGCTCCAAAAGATGTAACACGCTCGGACTGGAGCACTTGCGATTTCTATGTTTCTTGTCCTTCAGTAAATTCTGAAATTTGACCATTTGAGGTACGAGGTTTGCTGGCGTTTTTGCACAAGGTTTTCTCTCGTCAAAGTCGACTTTCGTCTTGGCATCGTCAGAAGCGTCATATTGTGTCAGAGTAACATCGGGATTATTACTCTCCGTCACTCGGAGTTTCGTTGAATCCTCGCCAAGCAGAGCGGAAGTCGGGGAAGACGCTGCTCTCATTAGATCCTCGTGACATTGCGGAAAGAGATCCGCTTCCCTCTTAGAATAAGTTCTCGTTAAATCTGGTTGATATTCAAAAAAATCGGCGAAAGTATCATCGTCGCAGCTATCCGTATCGTCATCCGACATTAACATGGTGGTTTGAGTTATAGTCGAATCATTGAAAGCAGCGTTGCTTGTCGCGGCATCGACAGCGGCGTCGACTTCTTCGATCGTCGAAGTGCACGTTGCCGATGAATTCGGCTCGATCGCTGTGTCTTTCTTCCGCGAGGCATCGCCACGGAACGGTAGCGACAAGCCGTGATAATCGTCAGACGTTATCGAGGAACTGCGCGGTTTCAACAACGGAGGCACTGCCAATTTTTCACTGTCCGGCGAATCCGCGCCGGCCCGTGTACTATCTGAATCGTAGCCACTTTCGTCGCAACCTATGCGCAAATTGCTCAATAGATCTTCCAAACCGGTCAGCGCGACGGAGGATCCATGGGGATGGCAAACATTTTCCTTGATTTCGTTGACGTTACCGGGAGCAGATTGACGATCAGGCATTCGCGTCGAGACGCTCTTCGTTTTTTCCGTGGACGAACAACCGGAATTGGAGGAGATTCGCTTCGAATTCGTTTCAACGTTCTCCAGTGCTTCTCTCACGAACGTGTCGCCCCGTCGCGTCTTCAGGATCTCCTGATTCTTGAGTATGTAATCCAAGACTCGTCGCTGCTCTTGAAGATCCTGAATGCTACGACTAAGTTGTAACTTCTTTTGACGAAGGAACGTTTCTCGATCGATTCCAGCGAATTCGCGATCGTCGATATTCTCGGAGCAGATACCTCGAAGCGAAATTTTCCTGATCGCTCCTTCGCTCAGAGTCTTCTCCATCGGGCAGTGTCTGATATCAACGACGTCCTCCTCCTGTATCGTCGCGTTTCTCGCAGAATTCTTGGAGTTGAAAGAATTATCGCCGCCGGTCCTAAAGAAATTTCTCAACGATTCCACCCTGGGAATTCTCTTTGGCTTCGGGAACTCGCTATTACCCTAAAAGTGTCGATTACTCAGAACGATTACACCTTCCGCGCAACGAGAGACTTATTCGTTCAACATCTTAGCTGAAGCGATTATGCCGCGCATATAACGCGTGTTAAGGTGTTATTATGTATTACGTTTTCTTTCTCGTTCGAGGTTTCGTCGTAGCTGCTTTTCCGATGCGGGCTCCATCGTCGTCGCCGTCGAGATACCGAAAGTAATTCGGAACTGTCCGATCTCTTCATCTGATCCCATCTCCGACCCATCTTTCGTCCCCAGGTTGAAATTCCTTTCAAGTACGGGCAAGGTTCGATTTTTAAGGTTTAAGGTGCAAGATTTTATTTTTAATTAATAATTAACCATTTTTTATGGTTAAAGGTGCAAGATTTTATTTTTAATTAATAATTAAAATGTCAATCAAGATCAATCTTTATTATTACTGCTCATTATACAATGAAGTGATATAGATACGGATGTTGTGAAGTGTGCACGCACTCACTAATACGTAAATATTACAAGTAACTTATCATATTCCTACCTTTACGAGTCAGAATAGAGGAATCCACCGGTTCCTTTTGCGCGTCGACATCTTCTTTAATCGGAAGAGTATCTTCCGATTTGTCGTCTGTCTTCGATTTTTTCTCTGGTCTCTCAGACACATTACTTTCGACAGTAGCGGTAATATCTTGAGAGATAGGTACAGCCGAAACAAGCTGCGGGCTCGTATCGGCTGTATAACGTTTGAAAAGACGCATCGTTAAAGTGTGCTGCAAGTAAAATTATTTATTGACATATTATGTGTTAACATAAATCATAGAGTAAAATCGGGAAATGTATTCAAGCAAGCAGGTGTAAATAGCGAATTATATAATTAATATATTTTCAGCAATCGCAGGATCTCTCTGTCCTTTCTGTCTGTTTTTTTTTCTTCTTCAGTATATTTAATTCATTGTAAATATTCGTAATGCAGAAAATTACATATTGAGTAAGAAACTTCTTTGAAATTTAAAAATCCTACGGTATCGGCTACGGTAAATTCTATGGAACACCCTGTGTGTATGAGAGTAAGAAAAGCAAAGAAAGGAGAGAAACGTGGAAGGGAGACTTCGCGAGACAGCCTCGGACTTCCTTGAAAGGTTTGTCGTCGGATGACGTCAGCCCTCGTCCACGAAACGGTCACTATCGCGTATGTACATCTGTCGCACGCCCGTATGTCTGTTTCACGTTTTTGAATAAAAAGCAGCAAAATGGACCGCAAGAGGAGCATCGCAGGTAGGTAATCGTACAACGAACCCGCCTATATACGCACGTTCTCTTCCCTCTATTTTTTTTATTTTTACGCATCGCGTTACACCGCGATTCTCTTCTCTCTCACGCGATTTGTTTTATCAAATATTATCTTTTACATCCTTTCTACTCAACCAATAATAATTGTATTTATATATTTTAATATTATTTTTAATATGATATTAATAACAGTTTAAAAAAAATAGATAAGAATATTGATAATAACAACATTCAACAATTAAAAAAATTTATAACGACAAATTTCAGCTAAAGAGAGAGAACTATTGTATTATACGTGCTATCGTCTAAGAGAAAATACATCTGCATAAACTGGGACTTAAACTGAGAGACATTAGTCAAGAGTATATCTAGAAGAGAACAAGGTAACGGTTGATATCTTCGATGCAATCTAAGCGATTGCAAATTCGAGTGGAGAAAGCAAGGATCTATCTGGCTTTTCAATTAGAATGACAGGGTCGAGTAAACTTCTTATGCATACTAGCAAAATCGATGTCTTTAACTGTGCTCAGTTGTAAAAATATCCGGCTAAATTTTCGTTATTAAATTGCACAAAAAAATAAGCATAATTATTTTTAGTCAAAACTTTGTCTTATAATTTTCGCATAAGAGTAAAATAATTTTATATTTCTTTTCATAATTTTATATATGTTGAAGTTTTACACAGAACTTGTCGGGGAACAGTGAACCGAAATTGTTAACATAGCGGAGCCAGAGCCAAGTCCTAATTTGGAACTCGAGTTACGACACAGCTTCTTATCTCATTTTTCGTTCAATTCGAGACCAATGCAAAATTAATGTCCATATAAATATCCTTCGCAAAAAATTTGATTTTTGCTTCAACAACAAGAGAAACTTCAATAACAATATATATTATAAAAATAACCATTTTTTAAAACCAGAATTTTTAAATTGACAGTTTGATCGATCGTAGCTTAAAAGTTATATCAACTGAATAATATTTATAAAGTCAGTTATATATAAATATAAATAAATAAAGGAAGAGAAAGATACTGATATATGCTCTTTGCAAGGTTCGCGTTAGCCCTCGCGCGCTTTCACTGCTAGACACACCTGACTCTTCGCCATGGGAACCTGCCGTGCCTTTCGGGAAGCGTTATACGTGCCAGAAAGCAGATGTTCATTGTCCTTGCAAACGAGGGACAGCAGCTACCCATCACCCTCATCATTTCATCGATTAGACATATAGTTTCAGGTAATAACGAGACCGCTGGCGCGCGCGCGCGCTATAGTCTCTCCCTACACAATCATATAGAGCCCCAAAATTCGGGATCTCGATGATTCGACTCGAAATTCTCGACTCTGAAAAATATAAGCCGCGATTCCTTCGACGAATCGATCGAAGGAACGAAATCGGTGTCACGCATCAACGTGAAATACGGTAAATATCTCGGTCGCCCGCACGACGGATCTCTCTCTCTCTCTCTCTTTACTCTCCTCCTTAATTCCCGGCATATCTTTTCCATATTTTTTTACTCTTCACCGAACGGCGTCCCGTAGAAAGTAAAATTATCGGCCCGGCTGCGTGTCCTCGAATGACACACAGTTCGACACACATTCACAATACGAATAAAACGCAGACAGATCACTTTTTAAAGATTTCGTGAATTTGATAAAAAAAGTCGCGAGTAAATTGATAATTGACATAGAGAGCCCAGACTCTCTCGAATTACATTATTAATAGAATAATGCAGATCTATTTATAGTCCAACCGTATATTTTTAAATTTAATGCATTTTTATGTATCTCTTTTTTTTAAGTCCTACTTAAATTACAAGCAAGAGACGAAGCAAAGTTCAACTTCCCCTCGTGAGACATAAAATTGATATAAAATAAAAATGATGAGGTTGATATAAGTGCACGTAAAACATGAGTGCCGTGTGGAGGGTAAAAATGTGTGCACCTGCGGGTCCTTGTGTTTTAATACGAGGGGTAGAAAATTCATTTGGAGAGACTCTATTATATATTCTGCTGTGAGAATAAAATTTTATAAAATAATATCTTCATTATAAATGATATTACGCATGCAATTTCTAAATATTCTCTGGATGCATCTCAATCGCGCTCAAGAATTATATATAATTATTACGTAAAGATTCTTAAAAATACTTACATTTATTAAAATCGCATTTCTCTCGACTGTCCGTCAGAGTGTTAAAAGGGGCGTATTTAATTTCACAGAATAAAGAGCGCGTACTGCATCTAACAGTAATGCATCTCGCGCATCGCTTATGATCTTATACCGTTATCTTGAAATAGGTGAGTTCGCGGTACATAGTGCATACATAGTGCATAGTGTGTATCTGCCAGTTAATCACGTTGTTTATAATATTAACTGCCAACATGATCGAACAAAATGGGTTGCGCATGACTTACGACAATAAAGCTCCCTGCGGAGCGTGCAGTTATTTGCGAAATATGTTCAGATCTTACCGCAGTTGAAATGTTATCACATTCGTGCACGTTACTTTATTCATGATGAGATACTCGTATCGATTTGATGAATATTTATCATCTGAACGAGTTGTTCAAAAACGCGATATGCAATACATTATGTGCAATATGTAATACACATAATGTTAATATGTAATGCGATTTATTCCATGTATGAGTTTCGCATATATTCGTACACGTTTAAAATATCACCGCTTCTTGATTACAGATAATTGCCACAGAGAAAGAGTTAATGTTATTCAAGTGTATTAACTTACATGTTATGAAAAAAATATGATTCACATTGTTAATGACCTCGGAAATATCAGCCTTGGTAGATATTAGTGCGATTACATAGTCTTATTTATAAAGGATACGCGATACATCTTTAGATTTATATATGTGTACGCGTGTCTAATCGTGGCAAAAAATCTAGTATATATTTTTTTCTTATGTCAACACGCTTTAAATATATTTAACATTTATTTTCGTTTTTGCAAAATCGAATGCACAAAATATTTGCTTTCGTCCCGCTAGAAAACAAACGAAATATCGTAAATAACAAATTAGTGTTTATTACTAGAGATCGTTAATTGACTCTAATTCATTTCTATTGTTCGAAAATATATTCTTCGAAGTAATTAGGCTCAATAAAATATACGAAGATTTAAATTTAAGATAATCACGATGACTTTCAGGATATATATAAGTATATATATTTTTTTTTTCGTCATAAGAAATAAGAATTGAGATGCTCAAATTTTTTATATCCTTTAGCTTTGCATGCAATTTTTCTTTAGATATATGTAGACCATTGAATCACTAGAATAGCAGAATTGTTCCACAAAAATGCCTTCAAAATGCCGTTCACTTAAGAGAAAACGCCTCTTATTTTAATGTGTGATTATTATAATCAATTTAACATTATTTTAATTAATTAATTTAACATTGATAGTGACATTTCGATAAATAGAATCTAATTTAACTTTTATAGTTGAGTTGACATCTTTGTTTACGGCCAAAGATTAATCATTTCTATTGTTGTTTCTAGAGAGAGGCAATTTAATACTATTTATTAATAGCAGAAATCTGGTTAAAAGTCGATAGTCTCTAGTAATATTGAAAACATATGATTTATATATATTGTCGAAATAATGCATTAGAGTTAAATTTCACACTAGCTGTGTATTCGATGTTTGTTTACATCAATGTCCTCAGAAATATGTGTTGATATCCAGCAACAATTAAGTACAACTGAACGTAAAGCGGTGAAAGGTGATGAGCAGACGAAGCATATTCAATATTATAAGTATATCTTTCGTCGTCTGTTACAGTTTTATCAATAAGCAATTACCTTTTTTAATTACGCTCTAACTGTGTAAAAAAAAAGAAACGAAGACTTTTCATATTATCAATTTTAATTATCTATCTAAATTTATCGCGAGACGCGATGTCAGCGTATGCAATTATTAATGGCAAACGAAATGGAGGATAAGATGGTAAGCACACACCGTGACCGAAGACTTACCTTCGATTAAAGAACGTTATTGCTCGTCGACAGCGCGAACATGGTCTCGCGGTTGGAGCGATACATCATCGGTGTGCGATTCCGATCTAATTCTCGACTTTACCACGCGTCCGTGAATGTGGAAACGCACTGATAAACAAAACGGTCGATGACACAACTATACGGTCGTCCGTATCGCACGGCTCCGTTTCGGAGGAAACCCGAGGCGAGGAACGACGATACCGATATCTTCTGCCACCGATCGACGAGAGAAGGAAGAAGCCCCGTTCGCTCGACCTGTTCACCGGCAAGACTCGCTCCAAACTGCCGGCATCACAGTCGTACCGATTACGCGTGGCGCTACCTGCACAGGAACACAATCCTTTTGCCCCTCCTACTCTTTATCCGCCCCTATATTTTTTTCCTTTTAACAATTATATTGATAATATTTCTGTTTGTGTGTGTTCGTGTGTCTCTTTCTCTCTTTCTCTCTCTCTCTTATACGCAATAATATACCAATGATAATAATAGTATTGTTATTCTTTTCCTACTTCTCTCCTTCGTCTCTCCGTTAACTTATAGCCTGTGTCGATGAAATCTTGTTTAACAACTCTATAAGCATATTCTATGGAAATAAACAAGGAAAGAAAAAATTTTTCCTTCAAAAATTTTTACAAAACAACGAGGAGCATCGTTAAAAATTAATATTAAAAAATAGACCGAATGCGGACGCAATAAAAGTGCGTTGAATGTTATTTTCAATAAAATTATCGTTCAACGTGAGTGCAAAGAAGTCGGGCAAGTGTGAGAAGAAGAGATGCGGGGAGAAACAGGTTCTAGATTCATTCACATCTCTCGCCGAGGCCTTGAGTCGAGCAAAAAGCGATTCCTACACCACTAGACTCACCTTGTAATTCAACATGGCTACTGGCGAGAACAAGTACGGAAGGGTGCTTGATACAGCCAGCGATAGACGAAAGATCTGCTTCTCTCGTTGACCGAGAAAAACCTGACTGTATATCTGCGAGAATCAAACACCCTGTATATACTCGCGTTATTCGGAGGCACTAATCTAAAACGTGAGGCTGCGTGGGTAACCCATGATACATCAGCGTGTAAGGAACACTTCGACGTGGCCTACGCCTTTCTTACTAATCTCACATGTGATCAAAGCGGGCGATAAATTAATACTAGAAGCACGGACAGAACACCGTGTATTTTAATGACACACGCGTGCGATATGGAGCATTGATTTATGATACAGCCAAAAAAGTACCGATCTCTTACGACATAATAAAATAGCTTAGTGATTTCATAAAAAAAAAAATGTGAAAATCGAGAGTCTTCGTTTTCGTTTATTGGCTCGCATTGAGGCTGACAATGAGTTTCCTCACCGGAAAAGCGTATGCGTATAATCGGATCCTACGAGCAATACTCCCGAGCAATTAACAATAGTTCAGACTGTGGACAGACCGTGCAGATCGTGGGCTACCTTCTTGAATAAATTCAAATCGATTGCAAAAAAAAAAAATGTCCACGCCGACGTTGACGCCGACTTATTTAGCAATCGGCGAACGATAGGCAGTGTAAAACCAGTATCTATAAAAGCAGTCGTTCCACGTCGCTGTAATATCCAGCCGTAATAATCATTACGTCCCGCTGTTACGCGCGTTTGTTGTTCTCATCGACTCAATCACAAAGCTAATTAAATGTACCGTCACGCCGCGCAATTAAGGAAATAGTTAAAACGAACAACAACGTTCGCGAAACGATCAGGAGAAATCCGTAATAGCTCTATAATTAACTTAAATGAGTATTTCTTAAATGAGAAAGTGTGTTTTAATGGTCGCGTTATATCTTATTAGTATATTAATAGAGTACAAATTTGAAAAAAGAGTATACATACTACTTATAAAGTTTATATAAAGTTTATATTCCATTTAATGCTATTCGCGTCCATTTTTTAGCTGTTTACAGCCCGACGATTATATTACCGATGCTTTCTACTTGAATATGATGTATTAATTATGTATATTTCATTTTGATTTTTAAATATAACTTAAAAGTTTTTTTTTAATTTTATATTCATGTATATGACTCGTGGTAGTAATATATCTAAATGGGTATATATATAAAAGATATTCATGAATCAAATATATCTCATGTACAGTGAACGTATTAAGGCTGCGGTCGGAATTTTCACGTGGTATTTATACTCATACACTTCGCTCGTTTATTTGAATCGCTTGAAAGGGACCGCGTTTCAAAATTGCGAATGAAACGATACGTACTACCGTTCAAATCGATTACAGGTCGTTTCATCAATGCTTCCCCGAGTGCTCGACCAAACGATTACTTCGAGGAATAACTGTAACGGACTTTTGTTAACCCTTGACTGTGGGCTGTCCCCAACGAATTTCCATTCGCTCTCGACGATGCTCACGATGGTAGTCATTTTACGGATCAGTGACTTCTAGAATTATTCAACCGATGACGATCTCGATGGTCCCAATGTAAATAATCGATTAACCGTCTGATATTCGCTAGACAAGTTCCGCTTTATTCGAAACAGTTATATAAATGTAAATGTTTTTGTGTAGAGTCATGCAGGTAGAATTAGATCGCGTACGCGAAGATAATATAACATTTTCATTTTTGTCCTTGTCTTATTTTCTGCCTCGTATATTTCAGCGATCTAATGTTTCGTCTAACGTCTCGAAGCAATATTAGACTTTTTTTATAGGCGCAGGAAGTCGATGCACACGTATGACGCGTGCTCGAGTTAATTGGCAGCTTTATTTGATGGCACGCGATCACGTGCCTTCGAGGGGTGCCTTCGGGCACCCTCGCAGTCTTACAGGAAAATAGATTCACGTACCGTGAAAAATTAATGTTCTTGACGGGGGAGAAAAGCAGTAGCGTATTGTTAGTGCAATATCGTGCAGCGCGTTCCACAACCCTTTTACGCAAAGTACACACGGAGAATGAACGGAAAGTTATAAAAAAAAACTAGATTGTATAGAGCGCGAAACTCTTGACGGCTTTACGGCGCATGACATTTTGATACACCAACCGACGGATGTTAGCAGTCTGGTATACGCACGCGGATGTCTACGCGCCGATCTCTCGCTCTAATGATTCCACCTGGGTTCGGATACACGTATCCGTGGGTGGTCATGCGCTTGAGAAGTTACGCCAGGTGTAGATTGAAGGAAGAAAGGAATCGAGTTTACCCTGTGCTCGGTGGGGCAATATCGTCCGCAACATTCTTCCTTTCTTAAATTAGTTTCGACATTCATATTTTCTATATGCGATCGAAATTAATAATCTATTTTTTTTGTCAGACACAAGAAAATTAAAAACGTCTCTCAAAATTTAGTTCTCTCAAAGCTGTAAAAGTTTTTTCTCTATGCGATCGAAATTAATAATCTCTTTTTTTATCAGACAGAAGAAAATTAAAAACGTCTCTCAAAATTTAGTTTCTCAAAGCTGTAAAAATTTTTTCTCTATGCGATCGAAATTAATAATCTCTTTTTTTATCAGACAGAAGAAAATTAAAAACGTTTCTCAAAATTTAGTTTCTCAAAGCTGTAAAAATATTTTCTCCATGCGATCGAAATTAATAATCTCTTTTTTTACAGGCACAAGAAAATTAGAAATATTTCTCTAAGGTTTTCGAAGTTGTGAAGATATTTTCAAAGAATTAAAACGGAATCGAATTGATTGGCGAATACTGGCGAGCAAGAGTGGGCAGAAATGGCAGGAACAATCCTCTGCATTCGCAGTAAATTTGATTGTTTGGAGGCAGGACGGCCCACGCTGTCCGGTCCGTGAGCTCGCCACGGGGGGAAAACGTTGCATTCTTATCGTTCGAGAAACTAGTATAGAACATCTATAGGTATATAGCGTCGTGTGTATGTGTACCGGCTAGTTGTCTCTTCTAACAATACAATAACGATGGAAGGCGTCGCTTGCGGGCAAGTCCGCCTAGTACAGTTTCTCAGGTACATACCTGACGCGTTGTAAACGCGGCGGTAAAATATTGCATTTACGCGGACCTCGTGCGAAATGCCCTCTCGTAGGATACCACTTCCGGGTATCTTCGACATGACGTTTCTAACGTCGATCCATGAACGCGCCCTTCGATGTTACAACGTTCTAACAAGTTGTATAAGACAGTAAATGTGAGATATTTTTAATCAATTTTGCATCCGTATCTTCCCTCTCTTTTTCTGCACAAAATGTATGCTATATTTTACCTTTCGTTTTACTGAATTAGTTTTATAACAACAATAAATGCTTCTATTTTTGTATTTATCTCTCTATATTATAGCTTCTTCTATATTAAAACATCTGGTGCTTTTACGCATCGGATGTTTTATATAGGAGAAGCTATAATATAGAGAGATAAATACAAAGCAGAGAAATAAATAGAAGCATTTATTGTTGTTATAAAGCTCTCTAAGAATCTATATGTAAAGAAACGGATTATATTTAATGCACGCTAAAACACAGCGTTAATTGACTTGAACGATAAAACAGCGTTAATTGATCCTTCCTTTCTCTCAAGTATATCAATCTCAATTTTTACTCTCGCTGTTATCCGCGGAATACGGCAAGAGCCGCGCAAACGACGCACTTAACTCTCTTAGAAAGGGATCCATCCACACCTCATAATTGAGAGAAAGATGGGAGTAGGAGAAACAAGATGCTATTCCCACGCTGCGCCTGCTTAGGATGCTACAAACACTTTCGCTATCTAACTTCATCGGTGTATTGCGAAATGTAACAGGTTCATGATTGTATTTTTTGTTTCGGCGGCTCGAAGATTCACGCTGATGATCAATTGACTATCGTAAACATGAATGACTTTGGCATGGAAAGAATGGTAAAAAATTATAAACTTTATTTAATTATAGTTATAATAACCGTATTTAACTTAAATATGGTTAATTTAATTAATCGTATTACTTGTTAATTACATATCACGTGCTTTGCTCAGAATACTCAGAATCATGTAATTCTTTTACAGAGGGATATGAAACGCTATTTCAATTTTTTTTTTTCGTCCTCGTATCGTATTAATCGTCTCGGGAAAGATTCTTTTCGACATTTCGATTTTGTTTGGCGCAAATAAAGATTGGTTCCGTTAATTTTACTCAGCTTTCTCGTAAACGTTGTAATGTCACAGTCTTTCGTCACAGTGCACCTGAATATCGCGTCTCTCCAGCACCTGTTTCCACCTGACAGTCTTCTCGCGCTCGCTTAGAGATTCGAGAACACATCGCTTGTCCACGCGACGCGGTCGACGTCGACGACCAGACGGCTGTCAATGCGTTATGCCGTAAACGGCATAATGCAAGACATACGGCAATCCCGTTTGTGGTCTCAGTTCGGCCATTCGCTTACATACGTTACATTCTATTTATAGTCATACGTCGAAATGATGGATTTGTCGAGATGTATTTTTTTTTAATATACTCTCTTTCATAATATAATCGATTCTCCAATTTCATGCTTTTATATTTTCATTAGAAATAGAAAATAATCTAATTTATATCTAATAATTTTGATCAAAATTCTGATGAAGCTTTCTCGCACTACGCCAGGAGATCGGCAACCGTAAATACGTAGTCGCTCACCGGTATACACTTTCCTATATCTCTTGAAAACTGATCAATGATGAATTTCCATGAATACGGTTATTAACACAAGGTCTTTGCAAAAGAAAAGTAACGTTGCCTTTATTTCATAAGCTAATGTTAAGAAACCGATCGTTACATTATTTCAGCGAGTAGTGAATTACTTGGGAAATCTAGAGCTACATTCTATGGTTAATTACAAGCAATTTTTTATCAAGATATTGACACACGAATATAAAAAAACTCCAACGATTATGATGTTTCAATCACATTGCAGCTGCTTTCAACGAATCCAGCAAAATTATATGGAACCTAAGAGACAGAATAGTATTACAGCATTCGTAATACTGTATAGATGTAATATAAATAATACAATAAAAGAGTAAATATAGTAAATATAGTAAATTTATAAAAGATATAGTAATAATAATAGAATAGTTCGAAAATTAGTAGTATCTGTGCAAACAAACAAAAAAAGAGATAGCGTTTAAAATTCAGATTAATTATAATGAGTTAATAACAGACTCTCTCACCCCCAACGCATTCCGGAGTAGTACAAGGCGATTTAATTTTAGTCGGCGTGCCGGCGTAAGTTGCGTAACAACTTACATCGCATCTGTAGCGTAAGATGGGATTGCCGCATCCGGAGCAATCAGGCTGCGCATTTAAAAAGATTACGATTATCCATTGTACTTTAATATACAGGATATTTCAGATTCGATTCGATACGATACCGTCTACCTGTACTTCCCTAATGCCGCTCTGTTGGATGCAAAGCCACTGATTTTGCGTGCATCCGCCTGCAGCACCGAATCCTACACCGTACGTGATTTGTGGTACCAACGAAATTTGAGGTATTATAGGAATCGACGGGAAGCGAGATGCTGTAAATTGAAGACGAGCCTGAATCGACGATTTATCGAAACGCATCCCATCACCTTAAATCGCATTTACAGGAATTAGATCCTATATTAATTAAAGGCCTTGACTCACGACAGCAGTCTCCTTGTTTATCCGTTATTCCATTACCACCATTACCTCCATTACCTCCGCCGGAAGTACCGGGCGTACCGGGAGTACCGGGCCAGCCGGGAGTACCGGGCCAACCGGGAGTACCGGGAGTACCGGGAGTACCGGGAGTACCGGGACTACCGGGCGCACCGGGCGTTTCGGACCTACCAGGTGCACCAGGTGCGTTTCTAGTAGCATTGCTAAAAGTATTAATGATATTATTGATGTCGATGTTTGTTGTTATGTTGGTAGTTCTCAGCCCGTCCCCATTGGCCGGACCGCAGTTTCCCGATACGCATTCCGTCTCATATTCCGTAATGATCTGATGCCTGTGCTTGGTTTTCGTGCAGTGACTGCATTTCTTCTCGCAATTGTCATGTTCCGTATAATGGTCGCATTTTTTTAGACACGCTTCCAAACAATGAGTGGGATCTGCGAAATTTTATCGCTTATCGTTTACAGCCACAATATGTTTCATACGCATGTAAAAACAACATGTCATTTACATATAGATAATTGAAGAATAATTATATCATATATTTAAGAATAAAGGTCGTCGCGATGCTTCTTGTATTCGTAATGTCCGTTGCACAACAGTCGCGTTAATGATCAACCATATTGCGCAATTGCATCTGTGTTATGTTGTAAGAGATCCAATAATTTTAATTTAATACGATCGTCTATCTGTCCAAAAGCTCGTGTAACAGATGTAGTTGCGTAATACATTCGAACGAAGACTTTCAAGCAGACATGCGAATTCCTGTGCGTTTATCTCGATTGTTATAACGATTGAATCTACCATTTTCCAGTCCGTGGCCGCTATGATGATGCCTCTTCGGCCTCATTAAACACTTGAGGTATTTCTTGTAATCCGGATTCCGGCATTCGTCATGCACCTTCTGCTGATCCTCGATGATGCCTTCCTGTTCGGTGATCCCAGCTTCGACGTTTCCGTGCGATTCGTGCACGCTTAGAGCAACGAGAAGATACGCGACGAGTAAATGCGTCACTTCCATAGCGTCGAGATTTCTCAACAAAGTAATCGGACGGGATGAGCGACGCAACCCTTTATACCTTAAGCCGTTTACCGGGACGGCGGGGTTAATGACCATCGAAGAGTTTGCGCTGTCAAAGTCTTAGTTAGAGGCGTGTTTGCGTCGCACGCACTCTCGTAAAGATACGTCGTCCCATGTATGGCTAATATATTAACGCGTAAATTGTTATCTATCTCCTGACAACGTTGGAGTGCAACGTCAAATTTGCACTGCTTATCGGCCGCTGCGCCATGGAGCTTCTTCGAAACCCGCAATCGACCGTGCACTTGTATGCAGCGGGCTGTATGCAGCGGCGTAACGAAGGCAGAGGATGCAAAATGCCAACACACTTTCTCATAATGATAATTAATCAGCCTCGCAACCCTTGTGCAGATATAATGTTCGCGATATGATCCAGAGATCGAACGATCAAATAACAAACGCGCGCAATCGAATGAACGTCTAGCGATACAAAGAAAGTTGTGTAACACGAGGATGATATTTTATTTCGACACAATGCTTTAAGGATAAATTATCTTTTTTTTTAACGCTTCCCTATTTTTAGCATCTCGTTCGTTGAAACGTCTTGAATTTACTACTTACAGCTTTCTTCCTTGTAATGTACTTCGAGTGCTATCTCGTACTCGTTTGTTCCGCAAACACATTTATTAAAAAACATGTCATTATCGCATCCTGCGTATGCGTACTACCGCGCGAATTTTTTCTTATGCACGAAGAAACTACATTGGCTAGTTGAATATGAACAAGTCTCGTTGTTCGCGATAAAATGTTCATTTTATGAACGAAGCTAAATATCTTGAAAATACAGCATCAGTCGGGATACTTGAAACTTTGAATTTAATATTTTCAATTCAGATAATCAATTTTTTCTTGTTACGAACGATAAAATCATATATTCAATAGGTCAGTGACACTCGCTCTTATCGTAATTGTCTGGGTTATAGATCAGGAAATGTGTTATCATTTCCTTTATTTGCACTACTCATCGATAACACAATTACTCGCGAATCAATAATAAACACTTATGAAATTTTAATTTATCTTTATTCTTGAGAAAGCAATGTTTTTTTTATTGTTTACAGTTGAATGAATTATTAATTTTTTTTCGAAATAGTATCCGTTTTTTCGTCCTAGTATTTAGTACTGTTATTTACTGGTATCTCCCTGTCCCCCCTTCCCCCTCTTCCCGAGACAGTCATCGTGAGTCGCTTTAATAGGTCAGACAATTATAAAATCTTTCACGCTCGTGTCCACGTACGTTCGAGATTTATAAAGTCTCTTCCGGTCATGAAGGTTTCCATTCAAGGGAGAGTACCGCTACCAGACTATACTTATATATATAGAGCCGTTAACGAAAGGGATCACATCAAAGGGGTGGCGTCAAAATACGAATTAGCTCACTCGATCTCTAGTATTTTTAATTATATTGTAGATCTCTTTCTCTTATCGTCGAATGATATTATTACTAAATGACGTCGCGTGAATGTACAGTGTCGTTTATAACTTTCACTTTTGCAAAGAGTTAAAAATATGACTTGTTGCTTATGGAACGAACACGTGTATATTTTGCAGAGAAATTCCGTTTATAATATGATGATTACAAGCAAACCAGAAGTAGGTAGGTAAAGCCGATGCGGACTTTCTAAACGCCCTGTATACAAACGATTTCTTGATGGTAGGGGTACCACCGATCTCGCTCTCACTCTTTCTCTTTCTCTCTCTCTCTCTCTCTCTCTCTCGTTAGGCCCATCTGTATGTGCCTGAGAGACATACAATGGCCGCCGTGAGCCAACGTGCTGCGCGCCTCAAGTATTAATCGTCCTCAATTTTCCCGTCTTAATTTGCCGGCCGAGAGACGCCTACGAAAAAAAAAAATGCACGACGCCCCGCCGCGATGGTACCATTCGGCGCGAGTCCGTTCGACAGCGTGCTCCGATGCACGACGCCCGCGTCGTCCTGACGTATCATCGCGTACGCCGTTGACGCTTCTCGACGAAAACACAGTGACCGTCGACACGCGACCGATTGCATACGGGTGCATTACGTCGTCGGAACGCGGTTGCTAAACCTTCAATGACAATTCGAGGCGAACGTTGCGTCGGTATTGTGCTACGTTGGTATTCACAGTGCGCGTCCTGAAATAGAGGTGTTTATCCGTTAGACCAGTGCATTCATGTCCCCTGGTGTTATTATGTATCCTGTGTATATATCGCTCGCTTGAGGAAGGTAATTAGTATATTTTTCTGCAGTATTCTTGGTGCAGTGCGTTGGATCTAAAAATCGAGAGACGGTAATACGTATCGCGCCGAGTATATATCCGTGAAAGAATAGTCGTGTGTATTTTTCTGATGGCATTTTTTTCGAAAATAATTGGCGCGGTATCTTTTAAATAAAACTCTGTCGCATCAAAATCTAACAAGATTCAAACATGTATTAAATACTGAAAATCCCGAAGATATGACAGTGAGAAATCCTGCATTAACGTTCATTCATCTCCCTCCTACGTAGATAATTCGACCAATCTAGCTGGATTAACACGCTCTAAACTGATGATATTCTCGTTACGCTTTATTCACTACTATGTCTATGAAGCTTTTAATATTGTCGATGAACGCATCGAGTAACATATATTTCCATGAAAAAAGTGAAATCATTGAATTATACATGCCCATTATACGCTCTAATGTTATGCTTTTCCTGGTGCGGTTAAATGAAAGATTGTTCCGATAGATAAGCTATATTTACGTCGCTGTGAAAGAACATACAATCAATTATTCGGTTGAATTTCCGCAAGTCTAGATTTTTACCTATGCGTTCTATTCAAAATTCTGTTGATGCAAAAATATGTTCTTCCTTAAAAATGAAATTTGCGTCAATTTTATAATAAATATCGCGTCTGGAAAAAAATATTCTTTCAAAGTTGTTTCGAATTTATTCGACCGTAGAAACAACACTTTCGTTTTTTCGCGGGGAAATCTAATTGCTCGACTGCGTAGAACGTATGAAAAGCGTTGCAAGTCGAGAAAGTCGATATTTGCGCAATAAACATCCGTCAGTCTATAACTATAACATTGGCGATTCGAAGGAAACCGATCGTATCGAGTGGCATTTAAAACTAACAGTAACTTCATCTACTAATAACTAATATACTTAACTAATATTAATTAATCCGTAATTGTCATAAGAATGGAGTGTTGAATATAAATCTTTCTAGAATCGGAGAAATTATTGAGTAAAAATAGTTATTACGTATCCTTGTAAACAATTACAAGGAAAATATGTGAATATCTATTTCAACTGTTATTAAAACAAATAAAATCGAGATTTGTATATACACGTATAAAATAGATCACTAATATTACACACTAATATTCCATTTTATAGACTACGAATTAGAAAATATATGCCAGTGCTATGGCATATATTCCGCATTCGATGTTCGAGAATCGGCTATTCTGATGTATTTATGATTCGGCCGCCCCGAAGAAGAGACAATGGCAACGAAAGTAGAGGAGACTCCCTCGTCTCCAACGGGGTTTCCCTGGTACGGCAAGATCTTCGAGTGTTGGAGGAATCGGAGTCGAGTTAGTCCCGGAAGAATCGAGCTGCCCGATTGCGATTTCTTCATCGTGGCACCGCGACGTACGCTGCGCGTTCTCAGGCCGACCTTGAAGAGCGGCTGGTATTACGAGAGCACGGCGATCGATCGGCCGGAATCGGTCAACGACAATTTCTTCGCCCGATGGACCAGGAGGCCGCATCCGTCCGGAAACTGCAGATGCTCCTTTCGTCAGTCCACCGGCGCGCTGAGCACAACCGAGGAGCGAATCATATCCGCGGAACTGAATCGCATCCGTACGAGTCTTTGCGAGGGCGAGAAGAACGCGCGCGACATCGAGGAATTGGAGCAAAAAGTTTCGGTAAATCTACAAAAATTGCGGGACAACGCGGTCGCCGATCACATAAATGAGACGAACGAGATGACGGTGCCTTCAATACTAACGGATCGCCAGTCATTGGAACAAAATGCGAAGCAACAAATCGTTAGAGATTTAGAAAGGTAAGTATCGATCCAATAGGAAACAATGTCTTGTATTAAAAATGCTGTATACTGAAAATTCCTTCATTGATCTCTCATTTCTATTCACATTCTCTCTTATACATATTATTAAATAAGTTCACATCTTATGAAAATTAATATAAATTGTACCAGGTATATCAATACGCTTCTGGAAGAAGTACTCGATGACACCGTTAAGCATGTAACTGGCGTAGAAAAAAATGATGTTCAACATACTTGGCAACAAACGAAAAATAATTTGAAGTCGCAGTCTGATAAATCTAAAGACGAAATTTCGATAAAGAGAGACAAAGATGATTCTTTTATCGATATTAATTCCCGTCTTCCAATAGATAAGACGCAAGAGCAATGGAGCGCAGAAAATGAATGTAAAAAACAAATCGCCAGAGTTTCGCTAAGCGAGGGTTATGTGAATCCCGCTTTTGTCGGTTCGACAGACGAACTAGCTTCTTTAGACTTCGATCATTCTGCAAGAAAACGTGGTAAGCGACAGGTTTACGAAATAAGATTATTATTATAAATTATTATTATAGTAGTATAGGAAAATAAGATTATTTATTATAGTAGATATTGTATTCTTTTTAAGACTCGTCTCGTACAATGTAAAAAACTTTTTTTTATTTATATTATTTTTTTTATTTTTATATATTATTTTTTATATATTATTATTTATTTATATATATTGTTTTTTACGAAATAGCCGACTTATATTTTGGAATACCAGGAAATACCGAGAGCATTGTTCCGGAAAAATTAGACTGCGTGGATTCCGGAATAAATAGCGTGGAAACGATCGAATTTCAATTACTTGATCAAGAACCCAGCTTCGAACAATCTCTTTTACAAATCATCGATGAAAAATTGGGAAGAGGTCCCCTGACGAATAACTCAGAGGAGGATAGTCCTGAGAAAAATTTGCAAAAAGCAATTTCTGAGATCGATTCTCGGGAGACTATACAAGCCAATCTTGAAATATCACCGACTGATCCTGACAAAGTGGAGCATCAGGAGGATGCCATCAATACAGAAACTAATTTCGAGAAACTACGCTTGGAATTTCAAAGTAACGGCACGCCTCTGAACGATGGAACTCGATCGAAACTCGATACGAAATTAACGGAAACCGCTCCTATCGAGCTCAAGGATTATAGGAAAGAATGGACGGAGTTTGAGAGTATTTCTTCACAAGAAAATACTCGTCAAAGTCTTCGCGATTCGATAACGTTTCGAAGGAACAGAAAACCAACCATAGTTTTTCTACACGGCTTCGGTTCCTCGGCAGAGGTCTTTGAACATCAACTCCAGTATTTCTCTTCCCTTGGTTATCCTTGCATCGCCCCCGATATGCTCGGACACGGTATGAGTTCAGCGCCCGGTCGTTCTAGAGATTATCATTTTGGCAAATTACTCAAGGACTTAGACGCTGTTCTACATCATTACGCTTTCAAGCCCGGGGAGAAGTGCGTTTTGGTGGCACATAATTACGGGTAAGTCGCTGTTGTTTGAGAAACCGTGTAAGCTGTTTCTTCTTATTTTTGAATAATTATCTTAAATTGTTTTTACATGTTTAATTGTTGTTATAAAATTAATATCTGTGTATATCTTTCAAATCTGTTCCAGATGTAGCTTCGCTACGGCATTAGCTTGTAAATATGACAGCAATATTCACCAGCTCGTGCTAATATCGGGCGGTGGTCCGACTCCCCTGGCCCCGCCGAGCACGGAATGCGCGGGGCATTGCTGTCTCAGGGCGATTCTCGCACCTCTTTTAATGTGCGGTCTTCACCGAGATATTCTATATTCCGCGCGAGGCCGCCAGCATCCTTATTGCGGTCACGAATCGACGGAACAGTGGCCTTCCCACATGAAATACGTATTGGACGGCATGATCTGGCCGCAAGGCGACTACGCTTTTCACAGGAAGATATGTACACCGACGCTTCTGGTGCACGGACTAAGGGACAATAAAGTTTCGCTGGTGCAGGAGTGTCAAATGGAAAGGGTGAGTTTGTATTACGATTAATCCTTATCCGCGCGATTAACATATATAGACAACAGAATATTAAATTACATAAAATACTTTTTACGTATCAACCGTTTGTTTTGTTGTCAGAATAATATAATATTAAATTAATTTTTTTGTTTCGAATTTTTCAGACAATGATGAAAGCTTTCCTTGAAGCTATTCCAATGGCTGGTCATAGCCCGATGACCGAATGCCCTCAGCAGCTGAATCATATGATACATTGTTTCATAGACTTGTGGAAAAACAAAAAGTGGCAGCAATGATATTATATAGTAATTTCAATCTAGAAATAATCATCTAGAAATTTGTATGATATTGAAATTGCATCGACTGAGTCGATCACACACAACAAACTTTATCAAATAGTTAAATATCATATCAAGCTTGTGCGTATGTATATTTTAAGTGGAGGGAATTAAGCAATATTATGATTCAAGAAGATTCAATTTGATCGAACGATAAGATAAATCGATACAATTCGAGTGGCTTCGTAAATGTGCCAAAATTTGTGTTAATAAAATAAATATGAAATGTCTCATTCGTCTCGATCACTTGAAATAACTTTTATATACATATCTGGAAATTTTGTCTTTCTAATAATCAACATGTATTACCAACATTAAACCTGAATTTTTAATGTACTTGAGAAAATTGTTATCGCTATCATAAATGAAATGTATACGAAATCTTATTTAAACTAAATAATTTTTACTCGAAACTTATTTCATTGTCGTGCCAGATAAAAAAGTTATTTAAAGTGATCTAGCAAATATTGTGAACAGAGGCTATGGAATAGCATATAGACCAAAGATCATTTATATATATCGTTATTTCATAGATAATATTTTTTAATATAAGTTATTCGTTTTTACAAATAAAATTGTATGCAGCTGATTACATTGTTGCAGTAATTGTTATTTATAACCAAATTTAACATTTAGATTAAATAATTAATCAGTCAGTGATGTGCGCAAGTACCGAGCGCGTTTGATATTATTATCATTATCAGTTATTCAATAATTTCTGGTTAAGAGGATTCTCAGTTGATTTTATCCACTCCTTTCTAAGTATCTGTTTCAACTGACTCAATCTCAAGGTAGGATTTTGTTCTTTAATCACCGGCATCATTTTTTCCTCGAAGCTCGCATATGCGGCTTTCATCCGTTTTTCCGGATGTCGGTCAATTTCGGGATCCTTTGTACTGAAAATAAAATGAAGATCGAAATAACAAAAGAAATAAAATATAACTGTTATATACGCTATATTGCATATATGCATGGTCGATTTTTCGATTAAAGCCTTCAATCTACAACTACCACTGCAGTTGTGTACATAGCAGAAAATTTTAATAGAGCATTTGATACTTCATCAATTGTATTCTAATGTCTTGAAAATAATTACCTTAAGATAGATATAGCTTCATCTATACCGTGAGCTGTTTCACCTTCCAAAGTTAATCTATTTAAATTTTCTTCAATTGGTTTCTCCTCTTCTTTCTTCTTCATAGCCACTTGATTTCGCTTCTCAGTAACAGAAACAATTTCAGCTCTAGTAACTTTGGACGCTGGCTGTTTGCCACCGATTTTTATATTTGCCATTTCCTTTTCAAGCAGAGCTTTAGCTTCCGCCTTTTTTTCTAATTGCTGTTGACGTTTCTTCTCCAGTTCTTCCTATATATATAATAAAATATGTATTATATTTCTTATTCTCTTATTTCTTTTGATCTAAAATAAATATTTCTTTACAATAACCCTAAGACGTACTTGTTTTTGTTTTTTCTTCAACATCTGTTTATTATTATCTTCCCAGGCCTTATCTTCAGCTTCCATCGCTTTTTTTACAGTTTCGGCTTCTTTAGCTGCCGCTTTTCTAGCTCGGGCGGCAACCGCCTTACTATTCTCACCCACGAATTTCTTCGGCATATTGATCTGTGATATGCAAATCTTGATAGTTACTCGTGATTCTTGTATGATTGATGATATGTATTATTTCCGTGTATTTTTGAAAATAGCGGGCGGATGTAGAGATTATTATATTTGAGTTGGTAATAGTCGCAGCACATGCGCGGAATCACTGTGAAAGCTGTTAAGATTCAGGTTAAGAAACTCCGAAATAATTTACGTTTCAAAGTCATAAACGACGTACAAAAACTCGTATACGTGTGTAGTCCATTTCATAGATAAACGATAAATGTGACATAGAGAAAATTCATGGTTACGCGATTGAGTAAAAGCCGCTGTAAAATTTATTTAACTGTCACGCGTGAAATGTCGAAACAGCGGTCTGCGAAAAATGAGAAGATACGGAAAGGGACGACCGTCGATGTGAGTGATTATTTTAATATTGTGCTCACCGATTCCTTGCTTGCAGGATATACGATCACCTATTGCGAAAATGTAACATTTTCTATTAGACACTTTACCATCTCTGGCACTTCACTGGTATCGGTATAAAAGTGACTAGTTTCACTTCTACCAACCATACAGTTACATCTCACTATTACAGTATAGTTTGAGAATTACAGATGTAATTGGACAAGTACTGCGCGTAGAATGTCTCTTAGCGATGCGGTGATCAATCACTTATTGTTATATATTTTTAGCGTCGCCGCTTCCTATTTTAGATCAATTAACGTTTTGATGGCACATTATTGAGAATAATTCGAGATAAAAATTCTGATATCAAAATGTTCAGGTAACATTTCTAAATTTGAGGCTTATGGCCTTTTGCACGAGGACAAGACGTTAGGGAATAATATGTAACTTACACATAGACCAATCAATGTCTCGCTTTTCTAAAAATAATATAGATATAACGAAAATAATATAGATATACGAAAAGTTAATTGGTAATTGCGTTATTGTTACATGCCAAGATATTGCCTTCATTTGTTAATATAACATTGATTTGCAGAATCAATCTACGGGATCTGTGGTCTTAAATAAAGATGGAAATGTAGTGATAAAAATTCAGGCTAAACCCGGAGCAAAATGTAACAATGTAACCGGTAATAAAAAATATTATTCAACAAATTTTATATGTTTGTTGAATTTTTTATTATAAAGAGGATTATTCATTCCTTTTCTTTGTAAAAAACAAAAAAAAAAAGATTTCTTTTGACAAAATCATAATGATTGTTAAAAAGATGTAAATAAATATTCACAGATATTTCCGACGAAGCAGTAGGCATTGCGATCTCAGCCCCGCCAATGGAAGGCGAAGCAAATGCCGAACTTGTTAAATATTTAGCCTCGATTTTTGAACTAAGAAAATCCGATGTATCTTTGGACCGTGTAAGTATTTAATCCAGTAGTTTCGAGATGATTTTATTAATATCTACATGTCAAAATTATAAACTTTTATTTTCTCTTTTGTGCAGGGATCTCGAAGTCGGCAAAAAGTAGTTATAGTATCGGGAATTACAACAGATCAAGTTTTGGAGAAATTGAAAAAAGAAATGGGCAATTAAAAAATTTTCCTTTACTGCATAAAAAAGCTTTTTTTTAACATTAAACGGTTTTCCCTAATTAATATATGTATAAATTTTCCTTATAAATATATTTTAATCTGTCTTACTTTTAATTTTATGTTACTTATTTTTTGCATATTTCTGTTTTAAATGTCAATCATTGTTCGCAATATTATACAATTTATACATCTCTGCTTCTCTCCATGAAGATAATTGATAGAGTTAGCGTATTGTCAGTATTTATAAAATTTAAAGTACATTAAAGCTTTTAGCAGCTATATATATATTTTAACGGCTATATATATTTGCACCAAATTCAATATTCGCAAAGAGATCACCACCAATTCTTTAAAATTTTACACAAGCGTTGCTGTGACTAGCAATACGAGAATCGGTGAAGATTTTTGTTAGAGTATTTATAAGCACATGTGTGCGCGCAGTTGTAACCGCAGAAAATTAGTACCTTCAACCAAAAGGTACTATTTGTTCATATAATAACTTGATATATGTATATCTATAAGACGTAATACGTCGGCTTTCATTCTTGTATCTCGAAAGCTTTGTCGTCGAGCCAGGGTCGGAAGATGGGTAGCGTCGATGGGTAATGAGCACCCCGTTTGGATGGCGCTGTACCAGCTGGTGCACCCTCCGGCCTCAAGGGATACGTAGCCAGTACGATCGGTATTTGCAACTTGATCTCTTTGTCCAAACTCTTGGGACTTATGACGAACTGCGAGAAACATTTATCATACCAAATAAATTTCGCGTATTTCAGCGTGCTCGCGGAAATGCTTTAGTTTCTGACGATGAATTTTTTTTATTTTACGCGCGTCTAGAGATAAAAATATATATTTCTTTTTTTTCCAACACTCACGTAAACGTGATAAAGAACGTTGATTAAATGACATCCTCGCAGATTTGTCGGCGGCAAAGGAGGAACGTACATTTGTTCATTCAACCATTCTTCGCCTTCGCCCGGTCGAATTTTTCCCCTCGAAACGTTCGCCAGCTCCCTGGTCTCGCTAGCGAGAACTTTACCCCGACACAAGTATTGTATCGTTTCGGTGAGCGACGCCTTGGTCGACTTCATCGTCACCTGTTAATTCGAGTTTTCGAAGAGACTTTTCGTGCTTCCTTTCGTATATTATCTCAAAATTGTTAAAAATAGCGAAATTACATTCGTTAGTTAATTACAGTATATACCTTGCTGCGATTACTGACAGTCGCAGAAATACCGATTGTTTCCCCAGGTACATATCCACCCCGATCCAGACTCACCCTGCAGAATACAGGACCGCCCGATACGCAAGAGACACCCACACGCTGTTCGATCTCTTGTCTCGCAGGTTGCTGTTCGTTTCGAAAATATCTTATTTATATGCAGATTTTTTTTTCGAATAAATCAAACTTATAAGTTCACCCGACATCAGAAACAATATCTCAAAAAGCAGAATGCATCTCTAAATTACCGAACACTAATGTCTGCTAAACGATACGTATTTACGGCTAAACAATGCCCGCCACTGAATGTTGCCTCTGCCTACGCAAAAATTTTCTTGCGCAATTTTCTAGAAATGCAAATGCATTGCTGCCGGAAAATATGGGTGGTGATTTCATCACGATTTCTACGCGAGTATTATTACATTGCAACAACACAAATCATATGCAAACAGAACGCTTCGCATTTTATTACTTTTGATGTTTAAATGTGTCTGTGAATTAAACATTATATCGAATACACATTCTCTTTAAATTCTTTGCCGCGCCTCAAGTTATTTGCAACGCTTTCCTCACGGGTTGATGACCAGTATTTGGAACTCGGTTATGGTAATGCAAATTGGGTATTTAATCGCGTGCGTGAAACACTTTCCTTGGTCTTAATCGGTTTCGTAAAGCTTGGGTGTTCATAATAATTTTTCATCAAAGTTGCTTTCCATCGATTAAGGAACGCAAAAAATTTCATCTCGAAGAGATAATTGAAAGATTGAACTTCGAGATATATATTTGAATAAATTAAATCTGTAAATATTAATTCGTTCATTATCATAATGAAAACGCTCACCGCTAATATCGGAGGCTCCAGATTTAAATCGATCGGATTCATAACGATGAAGACCTGTTGATTTTTATGCGTAAGTCCACCTGGCTCGCGAAGAGCCGCTTTACAATAATATTGCACCCATCCGTGCTTTCCGAGGAAAGTAGAAGGTAGACCCAACGGTAAACCCAATTTAAAGGGAAAGCTGTGTATTCCCGGCGATAGCAATGACGGCCCTTCGCCTGTGCGAAATCGCGTTCGCCATCAGGAAAAAACATAAAGATATTATATCTTTAATTATATAGATTAAAGATAATATATGTATATATTTTTAATTATATAATTGTAAATTATTATAAAGATACTTTTTGTTAAGCTATTATCATATGGTGTATAAATATAATTCATTGCATGTTATTTATAAAGACAGAAATGTAAAAAAATGTAAATTTTACTTTAAAACGTAAAATTAGTAGTTTAAATAGTTAAATGATTGAATTATGTATATGCGACATATAATTCAAAATAATTCACCTGGTTCGCCCAGCAGCCGCATGCGAAAATCAATGTAATTCTCTTTATCGTAAACTCTTTCGGCACGTTGACTGCGTACCCGAACTACACCTTCGCCCACAACATGGAAATGTAGTCCCGAAACACTACGGTAACGTATCCTACATTATCAATTTGCGTTACGCGCTCGATACGATTCGATCTAACGTCGTAACGTGGTAAAAAAAATTTTTCTAACGCATACTTTTTTCTTTACACGCGTAAAAATAATTGTTTCAAACATTAATTCAAATATCTCTTTCTGATATATTTTTTTAAACATTACTTACTAAGCCTCATCGTCCAGCTCTATGAGAACACGGCCGGACAAGAAGTGTCCAGGAAAATACAGTAGATTCGTATTATCGAAAAGTATTAAGAACTTGCTGAGCTTCCTCGTCATCCTGGCGCCGAGGAGAACACTTTTTCAGCTATATTTACAGAGACTGACGGTTCGTACAGGCGTTTACGTCACCGCGGCTTCACGCTCACTGAATGCACATCAAGGTACGCGCAAGGAACAACCTTTTTTCCATTCGCTATCTCATGATGCGAGGTGAGAATCACTGGCTTGCATCGCATCAGCACGTTCGTAGCATGTGGCATGCGTCTCTCCCTCTCTTTCTCTCTTTCACAATCTCTTTTCCTGCGTGCTAGCGAATTGTGGTACCAGTTTATGCCACGATGCACCTCATCATCGCATTTTTGTTCATTTAAAGATAGCGGCACATTCCGCACGCGTTCTCCGCACTTTTCACGATCGATAGACGATCGAACGACGATTGATGAGCACCAACTCGTCCCTCGTTACGAGTCTCGCTATCGCCCACCGCGAACCTTCCTGTCACCTTCTCGCAGCAGTCCGCTCCTTCTTGCCCATTCTTGGAGACGCGCTCACTTTCGCTCCCTACCTCCTGCCTGGTTGCTTCTCTTCCACCTCCAATTCAGTCTGTTTCCGACTAATCTCTCTCATCTGGTCTCACCTGTCTGATACTTTATGTTAGCCGATATTGTATTCTAATTGACAGTTGCTGTTTTTTGCATTCTATGTTATGTGAATTGCGTTATGCGTTGCATTGTTCTTGTTATTGAGTTAGCGGCCAAGGTTCCGTTTATCGATAAAAACGAAGGAACGAAGAACGAAGATATTTAAGCGATGAGGCTTAGCAAGTAAAAGTCGCGATAATGGAAAAATAATTCGTTGAGATCTATTTCCGTCTGTAATGAATTTAACATGATAGATATTCACATAAATCTAAAATATATGCAATATCTATTATTGAATCAATAGATATATCTGTTTGAAAAGGATCAATAATTATTTATCTATTCATCTTATATAATTATATTCGCAATGTAGATACATATATAAATGCATAAAAAGGAAATTGAAAATTAAAATTATGTCAAATATAAATAAGTTCCCTTTTTGTGTCTTTGTTTTTATAAAATTGTAATTTTTTTTTTTTTTTTATTTATATCTATTATAGTTTTATCTATATTTATGATTATAACAGATATCCACTTATAAAGAAAAAAAATATAAATCAAAGAAAAATCATCTGCGAAATATTTTGCATATGATTATTTCCAAATTGCGATTTCTACGAGCACGTGTATGCTTGACAACTAAAACAGTCCTGGCAACTTTCAAGCTTGATTCACACCAACTTGGAGGTGAAAACGTATGCAACGCCGCGTAGTGGTTGCAAGTTATCGATTCCTTTTAGAAGTATCAATGGTATCACATGTCTATGTAGTAGTATAACATCTGTGAATGGTACACATGGATACACATTTATGTGTGGTATAGTTTATTATTTATTTTATTATCGATAAAAGCATTAAAATAGCTTTTAAAAATCTCGGCGTAAATCTAAATCTAATACAGTCATCTAAATCTCATACTGCGCGTCCAAACTTCAAATTGCTTGTAATCTAGAGCTCTGGCGATGGAAAACAAAGTAATTAATCAAAAGGAATATTTGAAGAAATACATATCTTTCGGCGATACAGATCAAAAAAAGAAGAAAAAGAAGAAGAAGCCTAAAACGGGAACGCAAACGTAAGAATCAATCTAGGAGCATTCTAGCTTGCATCAGTGTGAATGTTATACATTGAGGTTAGATTAGGTTATGCAGATTTCTGTTATGCATTTGTGGCGCAATTTAAGGAGACAGAGGCAGATTGTAATCAAAATAACGCTTATATGATCATGTTCATATTATTCACATCACTGCAGATCAGTTTTCATATGAGATTATTGTGCATGTTATTCTTTGACTAAAACTATTCTTTCCTCCTGCGCAATAAAGTTTTTCATATTTTTAAACATAAAATTGTTATAAAACTTTGATCAATCTCGAAATATATATGTATATATGGCTACTTACAAGAAAAGCTACTTTTTTATTTTTGTCATACTTTTTCATTTAGATTTATGCACAGATACATATGCATAGCAATTAGACAGAGTTAAATCAATTTTTAGTTTTGAAACTAAGGACTTCCTAATTTCTTACATTGTACAACTAAAGCTTGTAAAGCTTTTTGATATTTGTAAATTATTTTTCAGTGGAATTTTTTATTTGATGATATAATGGTGATATATATCTTTGCAGAGTAAAAATTATAGATGATGACATAGACCTGAAGAATATGCGGCCCATTGAAGAGGGTGAATTCGATATCCTTTTAGAGGGGGAAGACGCTCCGCAAATTGCTGGTATAATTGACGAACGTGGACCAGTTGATTTCACGGACAAAAGAAGATGGAAAATTATAACTGAGAATGAAGAAGGAGATTTAACTATTATTAATCGTACTACCAGTAAGGAAAAAAGATTTCAAGTGGATGAGATGGATGCCAATCAGAATAACAGTGATGATTCCGATTTGAGCCCACCTGGATCTAAAAATTCTAAGAATGCAGATTTAAATTCACGTGGACAGTCTAAAAATGATAGCTCAAATTCGAGTCCACCTAGATCTAGGCATTCTAAGAATAAGCATGCAGATTTAAGTCCACGTAGAAAATCTAAAGATATATCTAAAGATAATGACTCAGATTTGAGTCCACCTAGATCTAAGCATTCTAAAAATAAGCATGTGGATTTAAATCCACGTAAAAAATTTGAAAGTGAATCTAAAGACGATGATTCAGATTTGAGTCCACCTAGGCAGTCTAAGAATAATGACTCTGACTTGAGTTCACCTAGACAATCTAGGAATAACGACAATAACTCAGATTTGAGTCCACCCAGACAATTTAGAAATTACGATTCGGATCTAGATCCACCTAGAAAAATTATGAAACATTCGACTCGCAGTACATCTGAACGAAACTATCGGAGTTCAGGTAACAGAGACAATGATTCGGATTTTAGTTCATCTAGAAAACACAAGCAGAATCTAGATACAGATTTGTATGAAAGTAGAAAAAGTAAAACAAACAGAGATTCAAATTCAAGCACATCACGACGTAAGGAACATCGATCTCGAAAAGAGGATCCGTCATATTCCAATTCGCGTAGAACCGACAGAGGGCACGATTATTATGATAAAAATTCATCCAGATCTAGCAGACAAGATGGATCAAGGTAAATTGACGATAATTTTATCGAAATAAAACAACAGAATTCCGATAAAAATTACGATCAAATATTATGTGTACTTTGCCATTTTTCGAATATTCGTAAAAATGATAAACGTAATATTTTTTTGAGCAGGTCAAGCAGAGTTAAGGAATATGAAGATCGAGATCGTAAATCTCGATCATACTCGGATACAGGAGAGAAAAGAAAAAAATCACGATGGGGCGAAGAAACAGACAATTTTGAACACGGACATGCGGAAAATCATTCGAAAGATCGTGACGACCGGATGACAAAGACATTAGATGGGAAAAAAGCGGGATTTCAAGCTGCGAAAGCATTGCGAGACGAAATTGAGGCCCATAAACGACGAGACGCAGAGCTGTTTAGCAAGGTAATATTCTTTACAATACAGATTTATAGAAGCAATTAATTTATTCATGGAGATAGTAAATGTCAAATTGTTTCAGTTAAGTAACGAAGTCAGCGGAAAAGGACAAGCTACAATCATGCGTGACAAAAAAACAGGAAGAAAGCGTAATTTGGAAGAAGAAGCAGAAAAAAACCGCGAACAACAAAGAAAGCAACAAGAGATGGATGAGAAGTACGCCAAATGGGGCAAAGGGTAAGGGATCTTTTTATCTTTATCAATTTTTACATTTTATTATATTAATATTTCCATCTTTTATTTTGAATATATCTTGGAATATATGTATATCTTTTAAATTCTTTTTCTAATTAATTAATAAATCCTGATAAATGCTCACTCTGATTTTTCCGTGATACATAATATGTAATTATCTATGTTTTATTCTAGTCTGAAACAAGTGGAGGATCGCGAGGAAAAATTAAAGGACGACTTATATGAGATAAATAAACCTTTAGCAAGATATGCGGATGATGCAGATTTAGATAAACAATTGAGGGAACAAGACAGAGAAGGTGATCCCATGTTGAAATACATAAAACAGAAGCAGATAAAAGAGGGAAAAAGAAAGCCAGGTACTTAGTTCGAATAAAGTAATTCTATCATGATTCTTCATATTATATATTTCAGAAAGGCTCTCACTTGATAATTTCAATTTTAGATCCGATACAATATCAAGGCTCGTACGCGCCGAATCGATTCGGTATTAAACCTGGTCACCGATGGGACGGTGTCGATAGAAGTAACGGATACGAAAAGAAGTGGTTCGAAGCACAAAATGCAAAGACAGCGCGGCAAGAAGAAGCCTACAGATGGAGTACATCTGATATGTGATTACGTCTGCACATAACTATTATATATTACTACAACAGGAATTTTCTATTTCCATTAATTGTTAATAAAGAAAGTAATTTTTATAAATGTGTTTCGATATATAACACATAAATTTCTTCTTTTACTTTTTGTGCTCGCGGTATACGCTGTGTTTTCTAGCATAAAAAAAAAAAAAAAAAATTCGTATCGTTTATCTATAATCTTTATCGCTTATCTTTACCCTTATCCGTCACGAATTCGCTCTAACGTCGCGTAACGACCGAGATATATTAGCGAGCTACATGTGCGTGCACCGTGAAGACCGCGAGATCGATATTCGTTCCAGAAAACGAGAAGAACGGAGAGGCTGGCGCCGGTCTGGCAACTGTCTAGGCGAGGGAAATACTACTACTGTCTGTGCGAAATCGATCGTGCGCTTTTAAGGTCGCGGAGAATCCGCTCCGGATGGCGGGCAGAGTATGGGAGTATTGGGAGTGGCGGCACGTTTTTGACATAGTCATTCGCGGCGCGCGACCGAGACCGGATCGAAACGGCCCGCCGTTGAACAATCGTGTCGTGCAATCTATATCGAGTAGTCCTTCGCACGCCGAATCCTTTACGGAAGGACGACCGCCATAGGGTAACACCGAGGCTTGCGCTTTAGCTTCCGCCGCCAGCATGCCGCTTCGCGCCGCTCCGCGCCGGCCGAAACGTGACTAGAAACGTGGCAATCGTTTCCGCGTGCGTTTCTCCACGCGTGAGAGACTCGCGAGTTTTTCCGCGATACGAATATACATCTGCGCGATATATATACATAGACATAGAGCGACTCTGTGGTACAAGGGTCGCCACGCGAGCAAGGGCAGGGTCGTGAGCACCCAGCGACGCCAGTACCGTTCGCGACGTCGAGGACAGGATTTCTCGTCTGCGTGCTCGTGATGTTTGACTTTCGGTGAGTCACGATCCGGCCGGTAGAATCCTTCGTCGAAGGGGCAAACGTTACAGGACGTCGCCGGACGTCGCGTGACAAAACGAGACGCGTGAGAAAGCATCGGATTACTTTCGAGTGTGAAGGATTGTCTAGCAGGTGCCGGCGCCACGCGACCCGTGTCAGTAACCCTCGAATAAAACGGAAGGAAGATTAAGGGGTGGGAAAAGCAGGAGGAACGTGCAGGCGAAACGTATACATACGCGCATACATAGATAAAAGGAGACGGAGAGAGAAAGAGAGAGGGAGAAAGAAGAAGTGCAAGGTAGTTTTGAATAAGAATTATCGAATCTTAGTTAAAGATGCAGTAAATATATTCTTAAGTGCTTCGAAGAAATTATAGCGAACTGTGACTAAAAGAAGGGCTACTTCAGTATTAAAAAAATAAAGGCGATAATTTAAAAGTATATTTAAGTACGATTTTTATATAAAATTTTTGGGCGATAAGAGACAAAAAAACAGGCGAGAAGGAAGAAAGGGTAAAGAGTGAAACGGACAAGGAAAGGAATAAAAAAAGAAGAAGAGGAGGAGATACAAAAAAAGTCAAAGGAGCGAGAAGAAAATTTATAGACTTTACTCATTGTCAGCCTCCCAAAGAAGAAGAACGTAATTGCTGCGAGACTAATTGCTCTATTGAGAAAAGTGGTAACTTGATACGATTTTTACTTGGTAACGCGATGTTAACGAGGGAACTGCAATAACACGGCCTTTCAACGACGTGGTTTAGGTTTTTGATATAAGGACAGCTTAGAAAAGAATAGACGAAGAAGAGACATGGGCTGCAACACTAGCAAGGAGAGCGTTCAGCCGGCGGTAGAAGAGGGGAAAGAAGGCGATTCCGTCAAGAATGGAGGTAAGCGAGATCATCCCTTCTAATTTATTAATTGTACAAATAATGTCGACGAGATTATTATTCAAACTTACATGCCATGCAATAAACGCAATTTCGTTTCGTGCACATTTCCGTTATTGTAATTTGCATGATGTTAGTATCTTTGATGATGATTACATTATTGCCTGATGGTTTTTATCCCTATTCTGTAGCATTATGAGTTTTAATCTCTATATATTGCGACTACCACAGAACTTCGACGTTGTTTATCTTGACAATGACAGAGTCTGCTTTGTTTCACGAGTGATAAATGTACCTCTGTTCAATACATACATACGCATTTCGTTAGATCTTTCGAGCTGATTGTGTGCACGCTTCAGTAATATCAACGCAATCAGTAGGGTCGATGGGACAAACGACTATTTTCTGCGTAATGAATGCATTCAGTGTGTGCAGTGATGAAATATAGAAATTTTTTAGCATTCAATTAAAATTTTATTTTTTATATTCTTTGTGAGATTTATATCAAAGAATCTTGATTACTCTTTCAATGGAAAATGTCGAATTGTTAGACATCGTTAGTGGTCGATAGTAAGATCTGCTGACCGAAATTAAGCAAAAACTCTTAAAATATAGTCTAATCTCCTTAAGCAATATCAAAATAAATTATTCTTTTAGTTTAATTGAATATATATATATATAGAATGAATTTTTTTGTAATACAAAAAAATTTTTTTCAATAAATCCGAATTTTTAGTCTAAATATCTCATTATTCGAGGCGAAATTAAATACAATATGGATAATAATTCTCGTATAATAAGAAGACAAAATTAATATTAATATACGTGTGGACAATGGTTACGAAAATGTCATAAAATTTTCTTCTTAACTTGCGATTCCTCGCACGATATATTTTTAATGATAGAATAAATTCTTAATAAAAACAATAAACGTCATTATCTTAGTGAACGAAAAATGGGACGCTTGTAGAATACGATCGGGATATATCGAAAAACCAATGGAAGTACTGATCGCGTGATGTATGTCAAGGTTCAATCCTTCGCTTTCTATATCTATGAAAGTTCCCTTTTATAATCGGAAAATGGGACGAGATAATGGCACCCGGTTAAAGAAATTAAATGATAAAATTAATAGGAAAAGAATAAAATAACTCCATCATTTATTAATAAAATTTATGCAGATCTGTTTGGAGCAGATCGCTTATCGTCGGCATTTAAATTATTACACAATGTTTATCTATCAATGTTTATCGAGTAATGATAATTGAGTTTTCGAAGTAATGGATTATATTACAATATGCAGGGAGAAAAACGTGTAATATGATAATAAAGAACAAAGAGTGGATTTGTGAATATTAATCGATTTATCGCACGTTCGAGAAGTTTCTTCGGAAGAATCTCTGATTGAAATTATGTTTCTATTTGTCTGATAAAGTAACAATATTTTTTTACACGTGAATTTTGCATGTTTCACAGCCTACTAATTAACTAATAATTAGGAAGATTAACTTATCGTAAGTTGATACAATCGTGCAATCATTTAATTATTTAATTTGCGTACATTCTGCTTTACTGGCTGCAGTAACAAGTTATGCAACGTAACTTGTGCTTTTCGGGCACAGAGAATCAATTATTCGGAGCTTCGACAGTTTTCTGCATGCGAGGTATTGGGTTTCATCAATACCGACGCCTAGATATTCTATATGTGTGACTCATCGATCGAAGACAGAAATGCTACCGTAGAATGATGGATGAGTACATCGATACATATAAAAGTCTTGCAAAGATCTTAGAAATATGGTAATCGACTTTAAAGATACTGTAGTTTCGAGCTACGTTCTTATGGATGAGTGTATATTTGAAATATTTGAAATACTAGGACATTTTCTTGGATCTTCAGATGCAAAATTCCAATAAGTTGAAAATGTTTTTCTGCGTGATTGACAGATGAAACAACTAATTTATTATTATAACAATATATATATATATATATATATAAGTATATAGTGTTATATATATATATATATAAATAACACATCTGACCTAGTTTCGCTACATGTATATAATTGCAGATCGTTATAATTTCCGGGTTGAAAATGACGCAATTGGTTTCTTGTTAAAAAGAATATTTTACGACAAGTGCGATGTGATAACAGAAGATTATAAAAAGTAGAAGTTGGCAATATAAACAATACTGCAATTGTATTTTTCAAGTTAACGAGAATTGAATATAAATGAAACATTGTGCTAACAGTTGTATTTTCAGTTGTATTTGCGACTAGAGCGCATAATAATATGAGCAGCTGACGAGCCAGATAAGTAGCTTATATACATATACGTATGTGATGCAATAGTTCATTATTTATTGATACTGTTTAATAGAGATGGTAAATTGTGTACGGCTTAGCTTTTTCTTTAATCCTCTTTGGTACCATCGCCGGCTTCTTAGCGATTTAGATGCTGTAACGATACTACCGTTGCCAGGCTTCAAATGGCATACATTTTTTTATGCTTTTCGAAAAGGATAACATAAAGAATAACGTTTCCAAAAATATAAAATATAAAATATAAAATATTACCACATTGTATGATTTTCTTAGCGCGGTTTCGCATTGTACAATAATGCGATAATTTTCAAATATTCGTCGAATTAGGAGAATAAAAAGAAGAGGTTTTATGATTTAAAATCATTAGTATAGTAAGAGAAGAACGAGAGTTTGAGCACAATAAGTGTATAATATACTATGAGTATGATTGTATTTTGTGAAGAGTATATAAAAATAAAACAATCTTCAATAGTTCAAAAAAACCCAAAAAAGAAAAGAAAAAACGAGAAAAGAAGATCAATATCTTTCTTGAGTCAGGAGAGTCTAAAGTGGGCCAAGACATTGACCATTTGAATCCACAGGCATGATTTACACATTTGCGAGTCAATATAATTTTGAAAATAAATCATCCAATCGCGAGTCGACGTGGCCACGGCCGGATTAAAAGTTAGAGACGAGTAAATAAAGCAGCAAACACGCAAAAAGTTCGGAGCATAGAGGGTTGAACGACACCTGCGACGGCCCTGTTCCACGGGGTGTCTCGTCGCGAGGCGAGAATCGAGAGGGCCGCGACTGCGAACGAGCGGCGCGGCAGGGCCGTGATCGGCCGCTATTATAAACGGGGTCGCCGGGAACCCGGGAACAGTCAGTCGCACGTCAGATCGAGCCGCGCGTGGATGTGCAGGTGAGAGAACCCGAGAGCGAGCAAGCGGCGACGCGACTCCGACGCAGGTGAGTCGCGGCGCGACGAGTGCGACCCGAAAAAGCCGCCTTGCGATGCAACGACGATCCCTCGCGTGCATGCACATTGTCGGCGAAGAACCGGGTTAAAAGAGGCGGCGAGGCCGCCGGCCGGGGGATGAAGTGATATTGTCCCGAGGCACGCGAATCGCATTCGTCGCCACACCGTTAAATATCGCGTATCGCGAGCGCGCAAAAGCCAAACGATGATCGACGAGGCGATTGTTAGGTGCGACGCGCGATCCTCTTCCTTACCTCTTGCCTGCACATCCGAGAATGCATATCGCGAACGCCAACCATGACCGTCGGGTCAAGTAAAAAGAGATCGTTATCGTTAGCGATAAGCGGGGGAAGTAGTTGCACGCTCGAAAGCCCTAAATCGATTTGAGATCAGCTGTTTTATATCGACAGTTATCTCGCACGGTCTGACGGACGTAAACCAATTGATAAATGCGCGAAATAGATTCTCTCGCACATTCGCGAAAAAAATTGTCCCTATCAAAGAGAGTAAATCCTCAGATTTGTAAATCTGCTTTTGCCAAATACTTGGTTCCGATTTATCGTCATCGTGCTCGTTTAAAAACCAATCGATTGAACGTTTTGCACATAATAATTAAACCGTGAAATCTTCCTTATTCGACAAAAAAAAATGTTTTGAGACTGATTGATATTACTCTATCAATTAATTATCAATTAGTCAAAAATTAGAACAGACTTTCTATTTTTAAATTAGAACATGACATTTAGTCGCAAGATATTAATAGATAAACCGTTAAAGTTTATCATTCAAAAAATTAATCTCCGGAGTTTCTTGAACAATAAAAATTTTCTCTCGATAGAAATCTCTATCATACATTTTTTAAAAAAGAAAAACAAAATAATTTACAGTACAATCAGACCTGTCTATAGTTTTAGTAATAAAATGAAATTTACATCTATTTAGAGCTACGAGGTTTCATAATCAAGGTAACGATGTTTCTCTAATGGGAAATTTGATTTCCTTGAGGGTAGTTCTCTAGTAACAAGGTCTGGGTGGATCGATGGCGGGACATCCTTGCGTGATATCAGAAAAAGAAATAAGAGCGCCTAGCGTTTTAAGAAACATTGTTGTCATAAAAAACACGGAAACAGACACGAAGGGTGCTCGAAGAGGAGATTACGATACAAATAGCGGCTAACTCCTAGATAAGCACATTTTAGCTTTTAACTGAAATTTCATACCCCCTATATATGCATGCGCATAAAACGTTTCACGATCTTATCATCTTTCTCTCTTCGTATATTTTTTACTTTCTCTGCAAGCTTTACAGCGTACATAAACATAAACGTCGATAAAATTACCGCGGACTTGCACGGTCGATCCGTCCGTTTTGCACAACGTGGTAAAACAGTCGGAGAAGCGCATAACTGTGGAAGAATTCATTGCTGTCGTCGTGAAAATGTCAGTGTATTCCTTGAAGTCCTACTTCGTCGAGTGGTAACCTAGGGAAACCGTGTCGCGCAAAAGCGCTCAATAGCTGAAGTGTTCTCTACTTTTCTAAAAGAAAATTCAGTTTCCGATAATGTCACACTTAATCCTCGCACTTCATTGTCTTCGTCTTTGCATTTATTCGAGCTCAAAGAATTTTAAGTTTTGATTCATTTAAATCAATTATATAGTATAATATGTATTTAAAAAAACAATTCAACATATCTCATTGTCAGTCAAATCAACGAAGGCGCGTTATTCTATTTCTGAAAGAGATTCCGAGAGATACCGGTGATTGAGTTGGACCATTAAGAACATTTAATGGAACATGGAAGACCTTGATGTCTGATGCGAGGATTAATCTTTGTTACAACTGTTCTTTCGCCGGAAGAAATGAGGGAAATAGTACCGATTATCTTCTGTGATTTCCAAGAAAAAGCCATATCGCGTGAAATAAACGCATAAGGATACGGTAGAGTTTTAGATATGTGTCGGCACGTTATTAGTATACATACATCGTTTAATCATTGCGGGGACACCAAGATTTAATTTAATCGGGGAAGATCAAAAGAATCGATTGGCATTCGCCGCACCATCTCCCATCAGGGCGTGAAATATTAAAAATGTATATTAGGCACAGTGTGTAATCTCGAACGTGCAGCGCGAAAATAGAAACGCTAATCGATACTTGTCGCTCTCTGGACGTGTCTGTGGAAGGTGAAATGTTCGGAATAAATGTAGGTGAACTGTGGCTAACACGGCGGCCATTTCTAATATACGGGATGTAGCCGCGCCCTTTCTCCGGTGGGTTACGGATTTTCTGAGCAATTTAGGAATGTTTTCCTCTTGGGAAAAATTTATCCAAGCGGATAATTATAGGATTGCGCATCTCTTGTAGCAAAATATAATTTATGTATTGGCTATTATATTTCATTACATAATTAATGATTGTTTAAATCCTGATCATTCCTCAAGAAATTTTTAGCGATATCACACATAATATCTCTAATATCGCATATATCTAATATCTCGCTAATATCTCGAAGTTGTGTTTAATTTAAAATTGAATTAAAATTGAAATTATTTTAATTACTTCTCTTCGAAGATATCTCAAAAGCGGCGGAAGACAGTGCAACGAAAACCGAGTCCTCGGACAAGGAGAAGGAAAAGGACGCAGAGGGAGAAAAAGAGAAGGAGGCGGCAGCAGCCACGAAAATACAAGCAGCTTTCCGCGGACACCACGCTAGGAAAAGTTTAAGAGTGTCGGAAACAGCATCGGAGCGAACGAGGACCGACGAAGCACCCTCGGAATCTGCAAAGGAGCCTACGAAGGAACAGCTGGAGGAAGAATTCTCTGCTGACGACAAGGGTAAGTGACTATACATGATCTGAAATGAATTCGAGGCTCGAAGAGAAATCACGCGATTTCGAAACCACTCGTCTTCCACTCCATAGAGCTCTGTAACGCGGCGTCGAAGATACAAGCGACTTTCCGGAGCCACATGTCGAAAAGGGAGCAAGCTACCGCTGCCGCCAAATCGGCGATAAACATGGTCGAGAGCGCGACTGCCAAGATAGAAGAAAAGGTAAGTCAATTTCGTTAAATATATGAACTTGCTAACTATTGATCAAAGAATAGTTAGAAAAGTTAGATAAAAGAGAAGTTGCTTTATCCAATATTCGACTCCCCTCTCGACCTTCCGTGGAAAATTTTAACACGAGCTATTGACTCTGCAGAATTTCTTCTCTGAGTTGATATTATAGATTGTCAAGAAAATGTTATATCCGTCTCTTGTACATTTCCTGTTATATCGTTATTCATATGCAACAAACTTTTGCTTTCGACTGACAATGAGTCATTTAATATAGAATATTATATATTTAATACAGAAGTTTGCTTTTTAACGAAATATGTTCGATGTTTAAAATTTTATACGTGTATAGCATATAACAACTAAAAAAAAGTTAAGAAAATGAAAAGATTCATTCTCGATTCATTTTCTTGACAATCTTGCACAGTGCAAATTAATTAATCCCGCTTAATGATGATTAATTTCCTGAGAAGGCTTCATTAAACATACACATTATCAGTTTGTCAAGAAAGATTAAAGACTGGTAGACTTGAGCGCAACTAATTATGATGAAAGAATAAGACGCCTATTTAAAGAAATCATTTTTTTGTTAATAGATTGTTTTACTAATAAATCAAATTCATAATTTTCTACACACATACAAAATGTGTATAAGAAATAATATGAATGAATGTTCTAATACTAATCAGCAAATTGATTATAAATCCATGTTTTTCAGAAATTATCTTTCTGGAAAATGCATTACGCGGTCATACTAATACATTTACATTGTCCATTGTGCATTATATTGAAAAAAATAATAAATAACTAAGCTGCTATAATCAAAGTAATTTTTTTCTCAATCCGATACGACAACATTAATTCGATCGATGGAGCAGTAATGACAGGTTTTGATGCGCAAGGTCGCCGTGATCGATCATTTCTGTGCGAGGTTCGTGAGAGAAAGCTATTGTTAGACCCTTTGACGTTATGTTGATCCATGCCCGGCAAGTAATCGACAGCTGCCTTCCAAGCTGAAGATGATCGTCTGGGTATTGAAGCGCTATTAAAGCTCATCCCGAGATCAGTAGACCGGTATGGTCTATAAAGTTTAAGTTACTTTCATGCCGTGTCGATTAATTATGTACGGGATAATTGACGCACAGCAGGATTCCGCGCAGTCTAAGTCTCATCGACGATATAAGAATGACCTCTTTAAATAGGAGACACCTTGTACACGGACAGAGAGTTCAATTCGGAAAGCTGTGTTCGAGGATGAAAAGATATTTTAGGATCGGCGACACGAATCAAGGGACGATTACAAGTACTCTCACGCTTCACATTCTTTTTCTCAAACTCTGCTCCAGATGCATGACGCTGTACAGGAATTAGAGGGGATCGACTTGGCCGATCCGGACTTGCATAAGGCAGCGACTAAGATCCAAGCGAGTTTCCGCGGTCACAAGGTCCGTCAGGAGGTCAACATTCATACTGCCGACGAATCTAAAAAATAAGACGCTTACTCGAACGCAGAGGGATGCCGGGAGATAGATTACTACTTATTACAGCCAGTGCCATTCTTAAGAAGATTGAACGCCATCCCCTATTTCTTATACCTCATAATGTAGCATCCGTGAATTATAGTAAGTTATGCGCGTAAATATACGAGGCATTCCAGAAAAATCTGAACAACGGACAGCCGAACAACTTTGATTATATTAGTTCACTTTGGACCATAAATTGTAAACAACGATACCGTTTATCTTACGTTAACAATTAATCCAGCCTTCTCGCCCGGGACCAGTGAAACTTTCTACTTTGACTAGAATGGGGATTTTTCAAACGAGACGTACACAGGTTGAAACATTCGAAATGGGGAAATATCTAAATATCTCTATCGTTTATGGATATAAAAAAAAATTTGTCTGAAATAAAGTTGCATTGTATAAAGAAAGAGTATAATGGTAAATAAAAAAAACTGTTCCTTGAGTCGATTGTCATAAATCGATTTTGAGTACATTTCACACAATTCACTCTACATGACTATTTTCGAACTATTCCTGTACTATCGATTTATACCTACATTTTTTATGAGTTATGTCTGCTACATAGGGACAGAGAGCCATATAATAGGCAGATTTTTTAAAGCACTTTTCAAAGTATGATAATATAATATACGTTGCACAAAACACATGATTGAGGAAAAGAGTAACAGAATGTAAAAAAAAAGAAGAAAAGACAGATAGTTCCTTATTAATCGACATAATATTCGATATAAATTGTGATCTACAAGAACAGAGCGACGAATACGCAAAATCCTCATATCTGGTAGGTATGTTAAATGGAACACGATAAACGATAGAGTATAACTTTGACGTCCTGCGCACGATGAACGGAGCATACATTAAGATGCACAATATGCATGTTAACTTTTATAAGTTCCTGTATTTATGTAAAATAAACGGTATGGTTGTAGTGTTTCCAATTTTAAAGTTATTAACGATGAAAGTGATTTTCGAATATTCTTTATTACGACACGAATGTTTTGAAGCACGATTTTGCTTTTTTTTTAAACGTTCCTAATTTATTGAATATCGTTAAAATGTGATAACTAAAGTATATTTCTTGACTGCACTTTTTACATTTTCCTACAATTTCTTCTTTGCTCTCTTTCTCTCTCTCTCTTTCTCTCTTCGAAAAATTGAATGTTTACTTGTTTTATTTTAAATGTGGAAAGTGTAAAAATGTGTATGATTGCTTCTCCCTTGAGAGCTTGGAAAGAAAGCATATTGACCTAAAAGCAAAAGGAGCTGTAACCTTGATCGTCATATTACTATTTAACTTGTTAACATTTTAGAAGTACTGTAAATTTAGAAAAATCTTTCCCATATACTGGATATAAAAAGGACTAAAAAACAATTCCAAATTTTCATATAATTTTGCAAACATTGAATAAGAAATATTTTATTATATTTTATCTCTTATTAATGCAGTAGAACCTCTAACAGAGAATAATAACATATTTGAACTTTAAAGTAAAATTTAAATCATCATAGATGTATGAATCTGTGGAATTTTTCGAATTAAAATTTCTTAATATGATTTGTTTGAATCATATGATTTTTTTTCAGATGCTTCTCATGTGTCAATGTGTCGAAGGCATCTAAAAGAATGTGCTTAAAAACCGCAATTTATCGGCCTATTGTCAATAATGGAGCAATTAAATCAACTATTAAATCGAAGTTCTACTGCATCGATTAAAAGCGTGCGTAATAATATACAGAATTCATAACTGCTTGAAATGAACTGAACAAATCCGTCAAAATAACGAGTCCGTTCTTTCCAGTAATGATCTCTCTGAGTGTGTGTTTACTTGCTCAAAATCTTCATATACCAAAGTTAAAATTCCATTTTTTTAAAATCATTTATTACGTCTTTCTTTGAACATTTAGTTTAGCTTATCTTTCCTGAATATCGACAGCTGCCTCTTCAACTTGGTTATCATCTAGTCCATATTTCATATATAAATTAGCATCGATATCTCGATACCTTGAAATGGGAGTTTATTTTACCAGGCCTAAAAAAAAACTAATTCTTGTGTATACTATCGATCACCTTTCGTGTATGATCGTAGTATCGCAATGAGAGTGATCAATAAGAGATTCAAGATGCATAATGCGAAGCAGCGAACAAGAACAATTTTGCAATTCAACTACTCAAATAATTAATTTACTCTTCAATACCAGCTTTATTCGTCCACAAAAATGCAAGGTACTGCGAATTTATTATTTTTACTTCCTCACGTTCGTCCACGCGTTTTTCTACAGAGCGAATATTATTTCTACCTTCTATACTCTTGTAATTTATATCAATATATATTTATATCAATTTGCTGAAGACAAATTAAATAATATTACGCGACATTCTGATATTACACGTTTAACGCTAACTATGAGCAATAATCGCACGTATTTTATTGTGACAAAATTTTTGCGGTTTAAAATTATTGTACAAGTTAACGTATCGCAGCAATATAATGCAAAAACGGCGATTCTTCCTCTCAAATATAACATGTTCTTATTGTATGCGCAATATTTGTGATTGATATTGATTGCGATGATACGTGCAACTATTGTTCAAACAGATATAGTCAAACAGCATTTTTCCATTCCAGTTATCCAATTCCTTTATTTCTAGTTTTCTATAATTCCTATATTCTATATCCCTAGCTCTAAGATCGTATTTCGAATTCACAGTAGTAGTGTTCCCAAAATTTCAAAAAAAAATTACAAATTTCCGGATTTCATAATTATATCCACGATTTTTACTTATCGTTTTCTAATTAGTAATTTATGAACAAATATTGTCTTGGATCATACGATTATGTATTATTCATAGATTATCTACGATTGTCGCTTGTAGAAAATTAAAGCGAAGCTTTGATATCGTCGAAAATGATCTATCATCGAGTAACGTTATCTAGTTTATGTCGGAGTGAATATTGTGGATAAAGAATACTCGTTGTATCGAATTATAATATAGAATGCGGAACGTTGCGACGGATAATAGTCATTCTTGTCGATACGTTACTTTATCACATATAAATAGTTTAGCGGTGCACAAGACAAGTTGTGGTAAAATATATTGTAAGAATGTAATAAAATGACTGTACCGCTGATACGAGCGGTGCATTACATGTAATCCGTTTGTTTAAAATACATACCTTACTAAATGTACGAACTAAAATTTTAATATCATCTGCAAACTCATTAATTAAATTTGATCCGATACGATAATGCGCATATACGATAATGTAATAATTATATTACAAAATATAGTAAACAATAAGAAAGTAAGATACCTTTCTTTTATTTGAGTAATAATGTAACTATTAATATTATATTATATAGAGAGTATAATTAAATTATATGTCAATATGTATTTGAAAAATATTGCTCGAGTTCTTTGAGAGAAGCAATTATAATAATAATCCATTTCCCGTCTTTTCCCCGGAAACATTGATTTTCTAAGAGAGAGAGAGAATCACTGTTTAATATAAATATGTCGAAGTAAAGTTCTTCATTGAATCGATAGGATACATTAAATAATTAAGTACTTTCTCGGAATGAAAAAGAATCCGCGCGTGTAATCTTTGTTATCTGATGCGCATTTAAAAGTAAACTGTGACTGGTATTCACACAGTTAACATTCATACGGCCAGATGTCACTCCACAGTTATATCTTTCCCGTCACACATAACACACATACACAAACACACTCTTGTCCCTCGCTCTCTGTTTATACATCCTCCATTTGGGATGGTTTATACAAGTTGACATTTGTGTTCAGTGCGTTCATTCAACTGTTATAGTACAAGATATAATTATTAATAAAATTTATATATTTCTTCCTATATTTATACATACACTGAGCATACACTAATCATATTAATCAATGGGCAAGACGTATTATTGCGACTATTGCGACAGATCTTTCAAGGACGATGTGGAAGCCCGTAAAAAGCATTTGTCCAGTTTGCAGCATGTAAAAAATCGAGCGAATCATTATAGCGTATTTAAAGGTAAGGTTTTTAAAAATAATGTTTTCTTATAAAATATTTTTATTCTCGTACATAACCTCTCTTGTATCTATTGCAATCTACTGTAATCTGTCACAACTGATTGTGAACTACATCAATGTTGTTCTTTCAGATCCAGAAACAATATTGAAAGAAGAAAACGCGAAGACTGCATGCAAACGTTATATGACTGTTGGAGACTGCGCTTTCGGTTTCGGTTGTCGATATTCACATTACACGCCACACATGATATGGGAACTTCAACAGCTCGGTAATCATTCTATCGATCATCTCATCATTAAATTTGCGTAAAACGCGTTAAAATCTTCAGTAATTAAAATTTTATTTTCAGTTGCAATAAAAAATTTCAAAGGCTTGACAGTTCAACCTAGAGATGGCTGGCCAAATTCGGAAGATATTATTAAAGAATATTTCGAGAACATGCTGGACTCGAGCGATACCGAGGAACTTAATTATCCAGTATGGAGTATACCGTCAAGATTAATGAATTATCCTTATTTACCGCCATCCTTGCAACCCGTTACGTCAGAAAGAATGATTGACTGCAATTTTAGCAAATGGGGTTGAGAAGCCTGTACACTTGAAACATTTTTAAAAATAAAAAAAGCACGTATTCGCAATTCTATCGTGTTTAATTCTTTAGAATTATACGTCTCAGATACAACAGTTGTACGTATTATCCCCCGCCAAAATTCAAACCGTGCTCTCTATATCGTCGGAACAAAGTCCTCTCTCCGTTCTCCCTTCCAGTATCGTTTACACCAATCGCCGAGCGGATCTGCCTTCGTATAGTGATGTTGCCATGGAACATAGTGTCGGAGCACTCGTTGCCACGACAGTATAGCGTAAGTCGGCACGTGACGCAACGCAGTGCGACGCGCAGCGCCTGTCGAAGTGCGACAGCCGATTTTTCGAAAGAAAAAAAACTCTTTTTTTTCTGCGAAGTAGGAAGAAACGAACGGATTTTTCGCGAGTGCACATTCGCGCGGAAAAATATGAGTGTTCGCGAACGCCGGTCCCTCGTATTACTCACGAACGTCTGGTGGACGCGTTGAAAAAAAAAAGCGGTGTTCCACTTGGAGGAGCCGATTTAGCGAGATTGGAATTCGAGTCTGGACCTTTCCAGGTAGCGTCGGTGAGCCCTTCGATAAATTCCTCTCCACTGTGTGATGTGAGCGCATACGAGCGATCAGGATCGTAGGAATCCAGAAATCAAAGCGGGGGAAAAACTTAAGCGCGCGCGCATATCTGAGAAATATATCTAACAATAAGCTAGATGCTCCGAAAAAACTTGAATAGTTCTATATTATACGCTAAAGTATAGGAAACAATTACAAAATAATATTCTGTAACAAATTTATATATAATCAGTTTTTAGTCTTAATAAAATTCTGAGAGCGTAATTATGGAATTAATTCATATTAAAAATTAAATGGATATTGACGGATTAAGTTTTCAAAACAATAGATAGAGCAATTTATTTTTCGTTTAACGCCGCGGCTTTAATTTAACTGATTGTGAGCTGTAGTTTGAAAACGAATATATATATATAAAGAATGTAAGCTTTTTACAATTCTTACATTCTGGTGACTACTGTATACAATACGGAAACTTGATTCTTACATGCCATCAGCTCATTGCAATGTACGTTTCATTTGCCATGCACATGACATCATATTTTGAATAAAATATTTCTGATTGTTGGACTTATCAGGTTTTTTATCACCACCACTAGATATCACTTTTCTTATTTAGAAAACTGATTTCGAAGATTAGCAATTCAATTTAGACGAGTAAATTCACATTAATTTTTTAAAATTATATTTCTTGTTCTATTATTTGTGAAATTAAAATGGATTTACAGGAAAAAATCTATAGGATATTCGCGTTCGTCGATCACGAGTGTTTGCATTCTGGTGGATGCTGAGCCAAACATAGTATGAAATAGAATACCGCCTTATACTCTGTACTTGGCAAAAGAAATGCACATTTTGAAACGTAGAAAATTCAAATCGAATTTCTTGTCTACATATAGAGAGTATTTCAGAGCCATTTTTTATTTGATTTCTTTATTATCGTAAAATTGACGAAAATTGATTTTTGTCAAGGATTGACAGTGAACATTTGATCTATTATTTTGTAATTCTGAACTTGTTAAGACAAGCAATTGTATTATTCTTTTTGGAATATACCTGGAAATAATGAAATAACGAAAATTAAACTGGCGAGATGGTAAGTGCGGCGTGACGACGTGATGATGGCAACGACCTGAGCAGCTCTGTACAATCCAGTCACGATTCTCGGTGGAGGTCGTGACCTTGCCAATATGCAGGATACGAGAAATATGGAGAACGCGGGGAATATTATCGGGAATCTCGATTGTTAAATTAATCTCGCAGATATTCGTTTGACAATTCTTTACAAAAAATGGGTGAGCTGTACAAGATTAATACAGTATGAAAAATTCATCTTGTATTACAATATTTTATAGATGGAAAAGATTATATATAAACAAGATTTTAAATATTTATAAATCAATTACTTATTTCGAGAATTAAGAATTCTATTTTGTAAGAGAAAATTTGTCTTCCCGTCCAAGACAATATTATTCTATAAAATAATAATTTCGTTTCACTATAACCGCTACAAGCAAAACATACTGTATACAAACTGACGGTCTTAAATGCAACTCTGGATCGATTTGACGATTCGGTCTCGTTCATTGTCCCTGTATAGTTCACCCTATGAAATGTACGTTGTGGAGCAGCTGCCTATAGCCTACGGTTCGTACATCCCTAACGCCGAACAATGCGTCGTGAAGCACATGATCGCGTCCTGAAGTGAATCTCCCTTTTCGCAGATTTTCATACGGGAAATTGTTTTTCGAAAGTTTTGGAAATTTATTTTATCTTGCCTCTTGAAAAATTATAGTCGAATACATGGCCCGAAAGGTATGCTATCTGTAAAATAAACTAAAAAAAAAAATCTGCATCATGGACAATTTGCTTATGTTTCTAACTCTAAAGAGCAGCCATCATGTGACTCTATATAAATACGCAAATACTTCGTCTTGATCTCGTCTTCATTCTCTAATGTTCGTCTTCAATTCTCCCATGCTGCCGAGTAGAACTCGCTAAAAAACGAGTCACCCAACAATTTAATGTCATTTATGTCTATTGCCTTTATGCGGGCCATTACGTCACGCCGATTTCTCCGCCCTTCGTCGCCGTTTCTCATCGCAAACAATGTAAGGCATGCTCTAATTTTTGTCACACGAAAATGTAACGAAACAACGCGCAACAAAGAAATGCAAACAGATGGATATGGATCGATAATGTAATCGGCGTAGCGACCGTTGCAAATACTGGCTCGGAAAACCTGTTACACATCGTTGAACATGCTGTTTTTCAAAAGGCTTGTAACGTCGGTAGAGATCGACCTTGAGAAATAAAGACCTCCTGAACATATGATTTAATGCATTATGCTCGTTACGATTTACGTTCCTGCACGACTTTCGCTTTGACCGCTAATGGCATAATGCCTCGGGAATCGTGACGAGGCGATAACCTCCTCTCTCTTTCTATCGCTCTGGTTTTATCTAATATTCTAATAACCGATTTAATGCGTACCATTTAAATATTCGAGAGGCGCGACGTTAATCGACATTGATTGCCGATTATAAAACGCATGCAGACCGGATTCTACCCACGTAATCTCAATAGAAAATGAGTGGGAATCTGTTTGGGTGTTGGAAAGTGAAAAAAGAGCCTACGCGCGCTCTTCGTATTTGAGCAGATTCAATTTTTAGAGAGAAAAAAATAAAGAAAAATAATATTTTGAAAGAAATAATTTAAAAAAATAATAATAATTGAGACAACCAAAAGAATGCTTCTTTAAAAGCTAGTAAATATAGTGAAAAGTCATATCTATTATACATATAATCAAGAGCTAGTTACGCTATCAATCACAAGATCACGTACAAAACAAATGAATAATTATAATAATAATCGCGTACTACACTTCTGTTCCGTAATTCCACCGCGTATTCGATAAACATCTCGTATGTCTATAAGCTGTACATCGGCGTTAATGCAGTCCATGGGAAGCTATCCAAAGGGTCCGCGTATGAGAAAAGCGGTAAAAAATGATGAAGCAAACACGAGAAGGAAGATGCGGTTGCCAGGCAGATGTCGCCGCCAGAGACGAGCGAAACTGATAATTCGTGAAACTTTCGCACGAATGATTGTCACGCGATAGATTATGATATTATTGTCTCTTGGTTTCGATTTCGTGCCATGGCATTTCCGAGTCGTCTATCGCGCCTGCCTCTTCCTCTCTCGCCCGATCTAGATTCTTTTAAATCGTTAATCGCTGTCGAATCGTTTTTGCTGCGTCAGATTCTACATCACTTCAGATTCTCAATTGCCTTAAATTCAGACAATTACCCATGTCTCTATATCGATATAACGGCATTTAACGGGTAAGCTGTCATCGTCAATGACAAAAATTTCTCAGTTCGCTTCTTATTAGATGGCGGCTGTTTACAATGAAAACCGATTACATCTTTCGAGATATACATATATGCAGTCACTCGTCGTAAAAAGTGCAACAAACATACTGGCGATATTTTCTTTCGTTCTCGTCTAAGAATAATTCCTTCAAGCCTGACGTAATAAATTATTTAATTCGAAATTGAGAATCATTTATATCATTATATATGAGATCGAATCGCATGTAGAAAGCTTCGTGCACGAAGCTTGCACGTATGCGAGTTACTGCAACGGATGTTCTATATGCGGCAGAACGGAACGGAGCGCGGACAGGACCGGACGCGGAGTGCTTACAGTCGGTACCTGACACGAACGTGCTTCTTCCTGCTAAAACGGTTTCTGTAAATAAACCCGCATCCGTCGAAGCTCAAAGCGAGAAAGGAGAGCCGTCTAGTCTCTCTTTATGCTGTTCTTTTAATTCGAGATTTCGTAAGACGGAGATCTGACAGTAATTGAGTCCGCGACTTTCGCGTCTAAAGTAACTTTGTAGAAATGAAATTGTTTTCGTTACGAGAAAAAAAAACGTTGGCTCCACAGTATACCGGAAATAAGTTCATAACAATGACTGATACATTTCTGACTTGTTTGTTCGACACCATTGTGCCAATCCGTCTAAAATTTTTTGATTTTATAGTGACAAGAATAAAAAGAATATCTCAGGCAAGAGTATCATCAACTTGGCCCACCGTGTACATCTCGCGAACGTTAAAGATAAAATTCATATCTCCGTAGGCGACGCTCATAGTGGGGCATCATTGTAAATCATTCCGCGTGTGGCACAACTGACGTCATCGGTAAACGTTTATACCGTCGCGTTAACTGCCGCTAATGGAGAACGAACTGTTGACCCATTGAGAAAAGCTTCACCAAAAGAGAGTATGTCGATGATGACAGCGATCCGATTAATTGACACACGTCACTCTTTAATGCGTTCGTCGCGCGAGTATCTTTGCATTTCCTTTACAAGGACTATAACCGACTAATCTAATCTATTATTAGATAGGCGCGTTAAGCTGCAATTTGCACGAGGAGGCGTGACTATGTGTTTTCATTAAAATCATGCTATCATAGTGCGCTATCATCTCGCGTGCGGGCAAACATTTACATTCGCCATTTGCCCACCGCCTCTTGCTTTCTTCGTATCTCTCTTTAGGTGCGCAAGATCTTGCGTTACGTGTTTACATCAAGTGCGTGTGCGACGTGAAAAAAATATTTTCAAAGTTCGTCTTTTCAGAGCGACGCGACGGAAAAAGATTATCATTGAGAAAACGAGCGAAACGATGCGTCCAAGGCCGTTGGTACCAACTGTATTTGCACGATAATACGTATGTTGTGACCATATATAGCTGCAAACTCGCAAAGAATTTGCTCTCATTTATTTTCGATTTACTTAACTTATCTTCGTAAAATTATTCGAATTTCTTGATAATTTACAGTACGCGGATCTTTCTCAATAATTATCTTTCTCCTTCTCTTAATGTTATATGCATAAAATATTTATCTTCGATAAGTGTGATCAAATATATTTAAGTATAGTTAAGTTTAATTTATAGAATGTTTTCACAATATTTTTATATATTTTCGTTAATTCACCAATGAATTCACCTGCACACAGGCAGGTGTCTACTGTTCAAATAGAGTCACGCGAGAAACCGACGATGCACCTGCGCTTTCGGTGCCTTGACTGATTTTAATGAAGTGTCACGGAGAAAATTTGTGACGCGTATATTTCAAACATGACTTAAGAAATAATAAAATGACAATCCTTTTTCCGAATTATAGCATTCCTTTCACGAATGTTAGAGCTTCAAGATTATAGTATATTACGAAGCATGTCTTGAATTTTATCGCTCGACGCACTCCATCATGTTGCGACAAGCGTGTGTGTGCGTTGTTTATTATCGGATATCTTATCAAATGCCTCAGTCTGGTATTCCGAGTATAAGAGACAACGCAAGTATCGATCCAACCACGTTCGCCAAGAACGTTCGTTCGCGCGTTCGAACTCGTATGATGATATTAAACTGCGTAATAAGTCGATGACCTACCAGATTTGCAACGATGACCTATCAGACTCCGTTAACATTCGAAAGCGAGAAGACGATATATCGCGATATTCAACGTACGCGCAGAGCCGGAGATAACGATAAGATTTCTGCTTCCTCACAAAGATCTCTCTCTCTCTCTCTCTCCCTCTCAGCTTCGCTTAAGAAATTCAACGAAATCCAAACACGTCTTAATCGTCGGCTTTAAATTACTGGCCGATATGAAATCCGAGGAGGTGTAATTTAAGCAGATTGTGAATGTACTACACGACCGTATAGCGCCACGAGCTGGCCATTTAGACGTTTCACCGCAAGGATAAATCACTAAAATTTCATATATGAAAATATTGTTGTTCATACGATACTGCAAATAAAGTGGAATCGGTAAAAATAATCCATACTTTATCAAATTTAATTGAAATTTTCCTTTTGCTATTTTAGATTTAAAGATGTTTCCGCATTCTTTTTAATTACTCTATAGATTCCTATAATTATTAAAAATTAAATAATTATAATTTCTATAATTATTAGAAATTTAAGATTTATAAAATCTTAAGCTGATTCCAGGAGTCTTTTCGTTTCTAAACGTGAGGTTGCGCGCGCGATGTTGAGTTATCCTATTTTTTATATTAATATTCTGTTTTTCTTTTACTTCTCTGCATATTTCCACGCGTTTTCTCTGCAATGGGCCAGTCGGTGTAGAAATTGCAAGTGAAATACATTACTTCCTCGTGGCCAGACGCGTTAGCAAAGTTCAACGGGACGGCCTAGCGTAATGCGCTTAATTAAAGTTGTTTCAACTCGTTAAGATCATTCACATGAGATGAACAACCCTATAAACGGCATGCAGGCATGGCGTCAACTGCAACGTTTTAGCAGTTTTCAGATGACTGAAACTTTCCAATTCCTTTTATATCCGAATTTATTAAGTATAAGAGAGAATCTTTTTAAATATAAGCAATTAAAATTAATTGCAAGCATTTGTTAAATACGAGATATTAAATATAAAAATAAAATGGACAACAATGACGCGATGAAATGATTTTACAAGCGCGGAATTATATCATAAATCTCCGTGAGATGCAGTAGGTCGCAAAAAGGTTAAGAACCCCTGGCGTATAGACTAACTTTATGATGGGGAGGAGCAAGAAAAAAGATAGAAAAATCTTTGCTCGTCTCGGAAAGACCGGTTTTTCATTCTTGCTTTTTCCTTTTGGGCAATCCTCTCCATTCTTATCCGCCAATGTGAAGCTTCGCTCGTAGAACTCATCTGGATTGATCTCTCGTGAAACGATAGCCATAATCTTCGACGAGGTCGTTCGTTGTAGCTAATAATAAGGCTCGATAAACTTTCCCTCTTCCCCCTTGGTGGTATATGTCCGACATCGAGTAGCGTAACTTTAATGGTGCTCCCCGGGGAGGATGCAAATTCTCACAGCTATTAACTATTACAATTCCCGCAACAGTTTTCCTAATTCTCGTGAGAATTCGCGATATATCGAGCTTATTAAAAATAATTTTTTTTTGCTATTTTAATATTGCATTGCGTATCATTAATACTTCGCCATTAAACTCAATTCATTACGCAGCTATAATGAGAAATGGCATTACCGCGGATCGTTCGCGGGAATTGACGGAATTGGATCGTTACGTTACGTTTCCCGTCCCGGCGCGCCAATCTCTCCGCTAATTCACCTGATAATTCCACGGCGCATTTTATTACGAATGCTTTCGTTTTACAGGCATGGCGAGCATAGCGAGCGCCGGTCTCGAGGTGCACGAGGCGGGTCGGGCGTTGCGCGTGCAAACGGAAGCACCGCATCTCGTCTCCATGGGAAGCGGACGACTGTCGACGGCCGTGACTTTGCATCCTCTACCCGAAGGTTAGATACAAAGCGACGTGTGACGCCTTATTTCACCCTTTTCTGTCTTAGCGACAAACGCTTCTCTCAAAGAGTTTAAAAAGTTATCAATCAGCTTATATATAATATATTTGACATTTATCTAATCGTACTAAATTCCGGACAGGCGGAATACACTTGTGTATATCGGAGAGCGAAAAATAGACAGAGCGTGCAGATTGTTCCAGTCCAATTTATTCTATTCGCGCATTTTCCTATCATATGCGTGAAACTGTAGCAACAGATAAGCTCGTCGCCACGTAATCGCCAGTGATTCATTCGGTGTTTTAATCCACTTGAATAACGTTGTCCAAACACACATACACATACTCTGATAAAGCTTTATGGCGCCGTCGAGATTCGATAGTCGTTAACTACTACTCGTAACAGTAAGTGAAATGGCTCGGAAAAGAAAAAAATCGAACGATACTGTCCTGTCATGATACCATGAAAAAATGTGCCGGAAAGAATCGACGATAAAATCTTTATTTCATCATACAGGTTTAAACGTAAGAAAGAGGGGCAACAAGCATTGTATTCAGTTAAATTGAAAGACCCACGATAGGAAATATCAAGACCGTAATATCCGCGACTGCACAACCCTTCGAGGTCTCTGCTTTAGCTTTTATGTACACGCCATATATATACATACGAAGAAACTTGCACGCACATATGCGCGGTATATATAAACGTACGGGACATATAAATGGCATAAAGACCGTTTTTCTACCAGTCAGCAGAGCCGTTTTAAGATCCCCACAGGGCCTACATTTCCGTTCCGGAAGAATAAGCGATGGTAGTCCTGAAACAATATCGTGGATCGTGAAACGACGAACAGATTAAACAAATGTTAGCCAACATTATAACTTACTGCATTATAAGTTACTGCCAATCTGCAAAACTTGAAAGAAAAAACGATTTTAGGATGTAGCTGGTACACGAGAATTTGGTTTATGGATTCTAGAATCTCTTAAATATACCTACTAGTTGATATGCGTCATGCAACCGAGCGTAATAAAATTATTGCGTGAGTCAAACTTCCTACTTCTGTTCCACTTTCGTAACTTTCAGATTATTCGAGAAAGTCTTCAAGATCGAGTTTATAAAACGAAAAAAAAAGAAAAAAAAAAATAAACGAAGAAAATTTTGACGAAATCAAGAGAGACGAACACATGTGAGAACAGTGTAAACGAGCATAGAGCGTACATGTGACGCGAATAAATCTGTCTGGGTGGACGCATGTATCTGCATAACGCTTGCACGAAGATAGATACACGTAGGATGGAATTGATCGACAGGAAGTTATCTTCCGTTCGCTATGGCGACCGACTAACGCAACTCCATCGAAAAAATAAGCTTTCTTACAAAATCCGTAATATAAGTTCAACAGGATCTACTACGGCTTTTACGAAAGAATAGAATAATAAACTAAAATTAAAAAAAAGTTTTCTCCGAGAAATTGTTTAAGTGGGTCACGACAGAAATTTAATTTCAAACTTAATTGCCAAGAGATTTAATTAACGGTGGAGAGCGGCCTATCAATTTTTCAGAACATTATATCTTCGCGCGAGATAAGAGTGCCATACTTTTCCTCCGAGCACCTGTCTCGCCCGTCTGTCTGCTTGCATGCCGGAACACCGCGTCTACTTGGAATTTACGGTCGCGTTTCGTTTTGAAATCACAGGGAACTTTCTCCGGTACAAAACAATACGCGTTTACGCGACAGAAATTCAGACATTCGATCTTCGAGGCCTCGCTTTCGTAGCTATCAGTTCTCGCGTCAATTCACCCGGTTTCTCCATATTTTCGGTAAACAAAAATTATTAAAAATATTATACATTTTGTATCGCTTCAATACAACTGATTGATACAGTGACGATATAGTGGTGATTCAAACGAATAGTCTGGAAATAGATGTATTCGATTTTCACGACGTGTGAATTCATATATCGCATTTTCCAGCGAAATACTGAACATGATCTGATTCATCTCCCGAACACGTTCGGCGAAGAAAAAAAAATTAGTTCAGCCGTTGCTTAAATCTAGACACCGTCGGACACTTATATATTTCTACACAACGCGCGTCGTGGCCAACGCATTTCCAAAAAGACCGAAAATGCAAGAGAGAGAGTGCACGACCGCGCTAAAACTAAATATAACTGCAGTCCTTCGTAGAATGCACCACGATTTACCCGCGTCGCGCAGAACGGAACACGCCCAGAATTATTTTACGGAAACTAGTGCGAGTTATTTATCGATCAATCAAGAGCCGGATTCTATAGAGCTGTGAAAAGTCCCGTCCGCTTTATGTACGTATTTTCGTAGACTCGTTAAAAGTTAAACAGCTATGGCGAATTGAATTTCAAAGATGTGCAAACGATTAATAAAGTTCTAGTCTTGTTAATCCGAATTTGCATTTTAATTCGACAGCAATTTCGCTTCAATCGCACTTCCGTACTTATATACCGAAGTCTTGTGCATCTGGCGGAGAATACATCCGCCATCCTCGTAGTGGTCGTTAGGTCGTTGACATTCCCAGAAGGCTCAAATTAATATTGTAAACTGGCCGGGCTCTATGCGCCTTTCGGAATTAAAGCGCGGCGAAGCAATATTCCGCGGATGAACTCGAGAATTGAATTATGTCGATATTTATGTACCGATACACTCGCGAGAATCGCTGCCAAAATAAACGTAACTCAGCATGTTATGTTGGAAAGTGCGTTACTAAGCCTGCGAGAATTTCAATCGGAATGCATACGCGCTCGCCCGGTTTCCATTCAACCGTAAGACACGCGCAAGAGATATTTAGTCACGCTTCTTGATCTTCCTTTTTTTTTATCTTGCATCTTACGCGTTCCAATGATACAAACTAAGTTTCTCAGAAGTGTGAATAACTTCGATTAATAAATTTAAAATAAAAATATGCAAAAGAATCTCTTTGCAGCGCTCAGCTTTTTCTCGCTCTCTCGATTTCTTTCGACAAATAAATTTATCCTTTTTCTCTTTCATTTCTCTCACAGGTAAGATCACGCTGGGATCAAACCGAGATGCGGATATTTTGGTGGCCGGCACCGGCGTCGAGCCCGTACATTGCGCGATCGAAAACAATAACGGCGTGGTCACTCTTCATCCCATAAACGGAAACACGTTTGTCGATGGTGTATTGATAAATTCGCCAGTGAGACTCGGGCAAGGTAAGAGACCTTGGCCTAAATACGAATAATCGTAGCTGATGCACACAGCTGACCTTCTAAAAGGGCGACACAAAAAAGGTTCTTCGTATTGGGCAAAGATAATTTAAATTATAAAATATTTCAACTAAAGATGTCTTGATATTTATTGGTGCGGCATTATTACGTACTTATTATGAAATTTATTTAATAAATAAAATAAAATAATTATCGGGATAAAGAGAACAAATGCGTTAAATGTTTCAGGCTGCATGCTATCGATAGGTCGATCAAACTATATGCGCTTCAATCATCCAGCCGAGGCTAAGCATCTACGATCCGTCCTCCCCCACTCGAGAATCTCAATGGCGCCGATAAGTTTCGCTTTGCCCGACAGCCAGCCGCAAGAGAATCATCACTTGGAGCGAAAGCCACCAGTCGCGCCGCGAAAATCTCCCAGGAACTCTTGCTCCGACGACGAGATCGGCTTTCTGGGCAAGCTGACTAAATTCGAGATGCTGTCGAAGCAAAACAGAACCAATTGCGTCTCGCCGAAGGTCTTTCCCGCCGGCGCTCTCACGACGAATGTGCCGGCCGATCAAATCCTCGGTCATTCGAGATCATCGAGTCTCGTATCCTTGACAAAATCTCCGGTGAACGGTAACGTCGATTCCCCCTCGCAGAACTCGATCAGTTATCACGACGAGGCTCGTCAGCGATCGGACTCACGACTCGGAACGCCGACTCGATCGAACACAACAAACTTGCAGTGCCAGAATCACAATCAAATCAGAATGTACTCGGCAGAAACATACCTGAAGACGTGTAAGCCATATTACCGCGAGAGCAACAGCAAGAACGTACGATCGCCGTCTCTCGGAATGACAGCGCCAAAAATCGTTGCCGCCCGAAGCGGTGACTTGATGTCTCGAAGTATGACTTGCCAGAGCTCGAACGAACTCGATCATCTCGCCGACAGGGATTTCAACATGAGCCAGAGCCTCATTGTCACGAAAACGACTACCACGGAGTTTCTACAATTGGAGAAATACGGATCGAATCCGAGTATCTGCAACGCCAATATCGACGGAGACTCTAATCCCGCGATTTGGAGACCGTCTACCGCTCATGGTTTCGGCTCGAATCCGAACATTAAGCGAATTCAGCCACCGAGCCCGGCATTCAATCGGAATCCGCGATATAGCGAGCAAAAGAGGGTTTACGCGAGGGTTAAGAGTCCTACTCCCAGTGTCGGCAGCAGCTGCTCCCTCGAGGAATTGCGGGAAAGGCAAGCCGACGCGGAGAATAAACGCAGGGAGGCGGAGACCAAGCGGAAACAAGCGCAGGAAGAGAGGTTAAGGGAGCAAGAGGTCGAGAGGCAAGAGAAAATGAGACTCGAAGAAATCTTAGCGATGTGTGCCGAGTATGAAAGACAGAGCACTATCGAAAAGCCGAGGCAGCCTAATCGGTAATTATCTTATTTTATACATTTCAATATAATTTCTTTCTTGCTTCAATTAATTTTCTTAAATTTTTTTCATAATTTTCACTATTTTGCAAAATAAACGATTTGAAAAATTTGTAGAAATTTATTTCGTAAAATTAAATTTTCAGATATTTCTTTCAATTTTTTTTTATCAGAGAGAGAAAGAGAAAGAGAGAGAGATTGAAAAAAATTGTATTAGTAATTACATAATGAAAATACTTTGCAGGATCATAACAAATGGATCTCTCCCGCGTGACAAGAGACTCGGCTATACCTCACCTTTCGACAGTCCGAAGAGTCCGTCAAAAAATCAGCCGCATTTCTCCTTCGATATCGGCAAGCAAACCAGTTTGGGTACTTCGTCGTATGAAAACGTATCCGTGCAAAATTCGAAAGTTATTTTCCAAAATGGCAATTCGCCTGCCAATCGTAAGGATCAGTCTGCTCAAGTTGAAAATCATTCGTGTGACGTTCCCGTAGGATCGCCGCATGCAAGTACATCGAACAGTAATCAAATGGCAAAGTACTCTAACGTTCACAATACAAATGGCAACTATAATTATTCAAGCTCGGTTTCCCGCGGCAGCAATTACGAAAACGTTATCATCGGCAATAATAGAAATAGTTACACCGATGGAACCGATAATTACATAAAGGTTGATGACGATACCAAAGGTTTACCGTCCACGTATGGAACGATTCGACTGAACGGAACGAAAATCGAATCGCAGCAAGCGCAAAATGGAAACGCGAATCTTTACGAAAATATCGTGCTATCTCCGACGACGCGAAATAACAATCAGAATCATTCCATGCCAAAGAAAAACGGCCAATTATCGAACTCGTGCGAAATGATAGAAAACAAGCTGGCGATATCGAATGACGATCTCCTCGAGGCGATCGAGCAGCTGTCTATGCTCTCCAAGCCCAAAGAAATTTGCATGACTCCTAAACGAAACAATTCCGAAAAGGACAACGCGAAGTCTAACGAAGCGAAAGCTGACAAAGAGAGGAAGCAATTGGAGGAGAAAGACAAGAAGAAATACATAGATTTCTTGCAAAACGAGAAGCTGCACATACTTGGCAACATGGATGTTTTGAAAAGGAGCGTCGCCGAAATTGAGATTCAAGAGGAAGAAATTAGTCGAGAGGTAATTTCATTCTTATGTTGCTTTGTAAACAATATTGAACAGATAAATTCACAATTGTGAATCACTGTCATCTCATATATACGTCGTATATCGTATATTAAATAAGTTGTTTATTTGTTCTCTTTATCTCTTTCTGGGCGTGGAATGCTATTAAGACGTCCGATTGTAAGTATCTGTCATGTTAGATAATAAGATATATTTATAATTAATAATTGTGGTGACAAAATTCAAATCCGGATTTCCGTTATTTACATTTAAACGTCCCGAGTTAATATTTAGATATGCTCACGTTTTCCTGTAGAATCTTTTTATATCGGATTTCTTTGCGGTTTCTAGTCAGTCTTCGCTAATCTTCAGTGCGCGATGTTCGTATACAGAGTACGGCAATAACGATAACACAATTGTGAATAGAGTAACTTTTCTCATAGAAAATAAATTAAATAATAAAATAAAATAAAAGATTAAGTAGAAAATTATTGTAGAAAAAAATCTATTATATATTTTATTAGAAAATATATTATAGAATAATAGATTAAATAGAAAATAAATTAACATTGTAAAGATTTATTTTTTTTTATTTGTAATTGTACTATTGTTATCGCCGCATTTTATGTAATCATTGCACGGAATCTATGAACGATAAAATAGTGCATTTTGGAAGCAATTATCTTGTCAATATTTTTATTTTCCGATAAATATTCGGACTTATAAAAATTTCACTGAAGAATTGCTCGAAAGATATTAAAAATTAAATGCGTTATTTGTTTGACAGCTCGAATTGGAGAAGGCGCTTTTATCCGCGGAATATGAATCGGAATCTTTGAAGCTCACGCAGGACGAGGGAGAGAAGATTAAGGTGCAGATGCGAATAAACGAACTGGAAAGAGAAATGGTAGAGGATAACGCGACTCATTCGAATTTGCAAGCTGAAGCGAAACAACGCGTTCAAAAAGCGCAGCAAGTTTGTGCTCGACTGGACGAACAATTAATCAGTTACACGGATGAAATTAGGCAACAGAATATTGCTGACAAGTTAGCAGTGCAGCAAGACATCCTCGAGAGCGAAAGGAAAGCTTTCGAAGACTTAGAATTTCATCATCTCGAGGAAGAGGCGAGCAAATTGGCCACGAGAGAAGAGCTGCAGAGGTACATTTAAATCAAGAAAATATATAAATCGAAATCTGCATTTTTCAAGAAAACATACGAAATGTCAAAAAATGTAAAAAAATGTAAAAACATGAAATGTATATCTCAAGAAAAATCTGTATCAAATATTTGTATCTATACCTGTATAATCACTTGCAAAGTGTATTTTATATAAGTTTTCTTGACAAATTTTTACAGATTTTCTTCCATCAGAAATAGATTTACATTTTCTTAAGATTGATATTTCGTATATTTCTTGAGATGTATATTTCGTGCACATATTCTTGAGATTAATATTTTATGTTTTCTTGAGATGCACATTTCGTGTACATTTTCTTCAAACTAATATTTTATAGTTTTCTCGCGCGAGATTGATATTTCACTGCACGTTTTTACAGATATTTAAGCGAGCTTACGAACAAGATCGAAGGCAGAAAGTCGCAACTGAATCACTTGGAATTGCAACGATCCGAGGTAAAGAATACGGCGACTAAAGAGGCTAGATGTCTCGAGAGACAGAAATTGGGGCATTTGAAGCGATTGGAAGAAGTCAGTATAGCAACGTAATTATGAAAAACATTAACCTACTAAAGTCCAATGTAAATTCAAGAATGAATAATAAGCAAGTGCAACTCTGTCTTATTTTCTTGCAATATGAAATATTAACTACAATTAATCACTATACATTACGTTTTAGTGGGTTAATGTATTGTATCGTTAATTGATAATTACTGAATCGATTAATAATTACGATTATGATAGGCTCGAAATCGGGTACGAGAAATAAACGATGAGCTCGGCTATCTGGCCCAAAATTCTGCCGAATATTCTGAGGAAAAACGGTCTCCGAGCAGGGAAGACTTTGACAGGATCTCCAGAGTGACAAATGATTCTCCTATCGTAAATAATCAAGGCAGCTTGGGGAGAAAGACAATCGAGTCCCTGAAAGAAATTGAGAGAAATCGGCAGCTTCATTTAGCTAAGCAAGGTGCAAATGATTTCAATTTACAAATTTTATAACACATGTAGAGCTCAAAGAGCAAAAATGAAAATGTTAATGTCTTTCTAGGGAGTCAAGTAATCTCGGAAGAAAGACGAAGAGTCGAAGAGTTGAAAAGGCGTGTACAGGATGAGGTTCGCTCGCAATGGGAAGAAAGAAAAATGAATTGTGCGTCTTTCAACAGCGTTGAATCTGGTGAAGAGTCTTCCAGTTATTCCACTGGACCAACAGAAAGGTAAGTCGAATAGATGTGATTTTTTCGTTTCATGGTTAATGAATGATTAAAATATTATTATATATAATAATCCCTTTTTTATATGTATCTTTATGTTATCTCTGTATGAATAGATAAAGAATGACATCGGTATAATTCAGAGAATTTTCATTAATGATTTTTCATGATGCTTAAATGTATCATAAATATGCATTTTATATTTGCATGTACGAGGGATTTTATGCTAAAAAAACGGAAATTTATTACGTCACGTAAAAATTAATGCACAGAAACGTACACTATTCATACAAAGTACATGGAACAAGGTGCTTGCGTTATCGCGCAATATTGTAGTTAATCGTGACGGCCTTTTCATCGTTGATTGAGGCTTATTACGAAATCTTCCTCATCGACGAGCCTCGATGTGTACACTAGCGTATAACAGTTTGAGTGTTCCCCACATGTTCAATATAAAATCCAACCTTGTCGATTCATGACATAAAGATAGATAAATGAGCAAGCACCTAAGGTATTCGGTGATTATAAATACACACACACTCTCTCTCTCTCTCTCTCTCTCGCCCTTCATTTTTCCGAAAAGCAAAGGATCTTTTTCACCGTAAAGCAAGAAAAAAATATATAAATGTATTTAAAAAAAAATTGTGACTCTTGGAAAAGTCCATTTTGCGAAATTTAAAGAATCAGTCTACACATTAGTTTCACTCTAATAATGTTATTGTCAATAACCAAGATACTATTAAGAACAATTACTGATCGCGTGCGAGGGCCGCATATCGCGTCGGTTGATCAGCACTCAGCTCGAGTATTCGTTCTCTCGCGGTGCAAGGTAGGCGGGGCGTTATCGCGCGATACGATATCTGCGTATAGCTGCATGTCTTTCCGTGGCTCTAACGTCGCGTTAACGTGTCGTGTACAGAAAAAGGGAAAATGCGAGAATGTTCGGAACGTCATGACGCGATAAACGTGGACAAACAGTGACTCGCTAACAACGAGAAGGATTAAGATGTGTATTCGGTATCTATCGCCGACAATGTTTCAAAATGGATCCGAGAGAAATAAGCGGGATGGTGCTGAACGAGGCTAGAATTACGGGGTGCAATCTGATCACCTTGCTCACTAGTAATCGTTGTTACATCTGCGCTAAAGATTGGATCTGCGACAACTGTTATCGTCCTCTGGAGACTCACACGCGCGACATTCGTCAACGTTATTTGTGAGTCATGGATTTTTAAAAGAAACCCCTTTTTCCTATTAGACGGCAATAATTTGATTAATAATTTATGGGACAATTCGAAATCGATTCTTTTGAATATGTCAATTAATAAAAAAAATTTAATTATAAAAACCTAAGTTTAATTTACCCATTAATCTTTAATATATTTATTTTTCTTTGGCAGAAAATAGATTATTAAAAGCGTAAATTTTATGTAATATAAGCCAAAAATAAAATTATTAATTAAAAGCAATTAAAATAAAGCAAAATAAAACATCGCACTTATTATTATGGCAATCAAAATATTATACATACATATGTGTGTGTCACGCGCATTTAGAACGAAGATGAGATAAAGCTAACAAGATATGTTGCAAAAAATAGAATAACGTTCATCTTTTGACCTCTTCGTAATACGTTGTAATATATCTACACGCGCAGACACAACTGCATTTAAAAAACAAAAAAACGTTTCATTATCTAAGCATTATATGTATGAGAGAGAGAGAGAGAGAGAGAGAGAGAGAGAGAGAGAGAGAGAGAGAGAGAGAGAGAGAGAGAAACTATATATAAAAAATTAAAAACTTAGATGACAATTATCATAATAATATACTAAGAACTTTCCTGTTTACATTATTACGTTATCGGTCTTTAATTTAGAATCTTTTAATCGGCTACACATTCATTAAATATATTTTTATTATATCACCTTTTTATTATATCATCTATTATATCGCCTTTGGTTTTTATATTATAGCCTGTTGGCTTTTACATCATCGTTTTATTTCGCACTAAATCCTTGTGTATGACCAATTTCTTTACACCAAATCGCGATTACCTAATAATGTAACGTAATCACTATAAAATTTTTTAAAAGATTAATTTACCTACGGCGGATTGAAGTGTTTAAAGTTAATCCATGACAATGTACACACGGCGTAGAGTGACTTCTTGTATAGAGATCTAATCTAAAACTAAATTAGAACTCTTCGAAAGTAACATTCAATGTGTATGCCACGTGAGGCTTTGATAGCTTTAGAGCCGCTACTGAATGAGAAGCTTGATAAGTATTCTAGCCGCAAAGACTATTAAAATCAGAAAGGTCAGTTATCGGGAACAAGGGAATGTTTCTAGCTAACCAAGGCCGAGGTTGGCATAGCAACGAGATCGGAATGTTCGGGTATCGTTCGCGCTGCATTTAACATTGTAGAAGAATTAAATGCTATGCCGGTGGTATCGTCGAACCGGTCTACCGAGTCACTTTGTACTTGTTAGGTTTTAATAATACCTGCCTTTCGCGCTATAGTCGACTATAGGTCTCGTCTTCTCTCCTCAGTCTCGCGATGGTCAGAAGCTAGGAATGTGATTTTCGAAGTGCACGGTATTTCTTACAAGAGGATGTCGCAGACGCTGAATAAAATTCGCGGAAATCAGAGTTCATGCTTCAGTTAATAATAGCGCTTGCTAAATCAGTCAGTGAGAAGTTTCATTTGAAACGTAAATAAAGTGTAAACACAATTCGACGATATCAAAAGATCTACGATATTATTACGATAATATTTCGCGATAATCGAATTATTCATAATTTCCTATATGTTTATATATTTATATTTTTTAATTAATAATTATTTTAACATTTTGATAATGAATTAATCAGTATTACAAATTTACGCAAGATGCAAGAGATAATGACGAAAAGTTTTGTAATGGATCTATTTTTAATAGTTTAATTAAAAATTTTGTTGCGATTAAAACAGATTATATATATACATCTACAATGTAATTGTAATTAATTATTATCAATTTACTTTCAGTGGTAGCGGAAGTAGCGACGGTGCGGAAGGCGGAAACAGTGAAAAATTGTCCCCTAGTAAGCTTTCGGAGCTTACTTCACCCAGTCCAGGACCGTCGAATAATTCTTATACTTTGCTTCAAAATGATAACGTGAGTATACAGCACAGAGCTCTATATTAAATTAAATTTAAATTTAAGACTTGTGTGAATTTGGCATTCTATTTTTAATAAATTAAATTTTCAATACAGGAAATTATATAGTTCGTTTCGTTTTTAGTTGTTTGTAATAATAATAATTTCATTTGTAATCGAAGCTATAAAAAATACATTTTCAAAAAATGATTGTCATCTGAGTTTAAGATAAAAAATTGCTTAAATATCTTAATTCAGAAGCATCTATAGTTATTTGTAGTAATTTTTCTTTCGTTTGTAATTGAAATGTTGAAAAATGGCATAACTACAAACAAAAGGAAAATCACTACAAACAATTCTAAAAAAATCCGAGCAATGATGACAAGGCTAATATAAGCTTTTAAACACATATAAACATATGCTATAAAGTACTTATGTAGCTCCTACGGAGAGCGAGAAGTACTTCATAGCACAGTGCTCAAAAACTCTTATTGACCACATTATTCTTGGATTTATTTAGAAATAACGAGCCAAAAGAATTATTCTTACTTTATTTTAATTCTAAAAAAACATGGCGCAAGGAGCTTTCAGTTATCTTTAAAATTAAAAGATACGTTTTTTTTATCAATTGCAAATATATTATAATTTTTAAATGGATCAATTACACACACAAACGAGATGAAAATCATTACAAACAATTATAAACAATTCTGAATCATATATGTTAGCGATTTTTATCTTAAAGTTAGGTAAATTATATTTTCAAAATGCTATATTTTTATGATTTTGAGTACAAATAAAATTATTGTTACTATAAACAACTACATATGAAATGTTATCATTTTCTGTATTAAAGATTTAATTTATTAAAAGTGGGTATTTATTAAAAGGGTGCGTAATTCATAGATACACATTTTAACTAATGTTTTTCCCGCAATTAATTTTAAAATATTCTTTAAAATATTTATAAAATGTTGAAGGTATATATAATTTTTTTATAAAAAGTTATCTATATTTTAATCTAAAAAAATATTTTATCGTTTAGTCAAATATTACTAAACATGGTCACTTGCATATATATATTGCAAAATGTTACGTCTCTCGAGTAAACGCGAAAATCTATCATCCAATCTATTTCTGGTCATGTGGATTTTATCGCACACCTGTTCAAAGAAATGTCTTTCGACAGTCTCCTCGTCTCAAAATTTTTCAATGTTCACGCAAGCATGATTTCTCTTGCCTCGAGACGCATTTATGTCGCGGCTTTATATATTGCACCTCGTGCACTTGACCTCTTAACACGTAAAAATTTTTTCGGTATATAATTTGCTGAAATCGTGACATTTACAACTTTTCTTTTATGTGGATTGTTAATTACTGGTATGTTCTTATATAGAAGACTCGAGAAGACTATACACACACACACACATACACACGCATATAATAAGAAAGTATTGAATATAAATAAGTAATATAAATAAATAACTATATTTATATAGAATATAAATAAGTAATTTCTTTTCTTTTTCTCTCTTTTTTTATCTGTCTCTTTCCTTCAAATTTCTTTCATTTTACGATCGACAACGTTGAAATATATTCTTCTTTAGCAATAAAGTATCATAAATTTACTTTATCTATTCTATTTATCCCGAATATCTATTAATACAAAAAAATTTTAGTCTCACAGTTATATATGTATATACAAAGAACAGCGGTCTACGTTTCGAACAATTCGGTGAGCGAATACTTATGTAGAATAATTCATGAAAAATGTGAATCAACTGAAAAAAATAACTTTAGTCGTCCAGAGAAAACAACGCAAAGAAAAAAATACTTTGTTATAAGATAAATTTACCATATTGTACGTGTCAGCTGCTATAAATGTGACAAGATACGCGCTTTTTTTTTCGTAATGGCGTTCATTTTTTTTCATGAAAATGTTTTGGCAATTGAAAGATATCATCTTATACTTTTGCGTACACCGCATTTGTTGCCGCCGGAAGTCCGCGCGTCGTCTTGGACCGCCATGCGCTTGTGCGTCGTGGAGACGTATGTTTTTCAACACTGACATTTCGCAAGTATATCCATTTGCATTCTGGAGCAAGTGTTTTCGTCATTGCGCACGTGTTTTTCCCGGTGTACAACACGCATCTGGACCGCGGTGCGTAAATGCCGAGCATTGGACAGAATTCAGAGAATAGTTTATACTTAGATAAATGAGCTTTTGTAATATCTTGATTAAGCTTGCAGTAATAATTTATAATGACAGAATTGACGACGTTGGATTCATGAACCTCTTTTGCAATTGACCCCTTTCTTGTATATTTATAAATGTAAGATAAATCTCTCATACCATTTTTCAGACATTTAATCACATATACTTTACTTCAATTTTTTTATCATTGTGTCAAAGATAAACTTGTAAACAAATTAATTTTTTAATATGCCTAAATATTTCTTAAAAAAAAAAAAAAAAAAATGTTTGCCGTATATATTTTCCCCTATATTCCTACCACTTTACTTAACATCGAGTTAAACTGAGGCGAAATGTCGGCAGTAAATTAGTATTTGTGATGAGTCACCGCGTTTGCCGAGCTGACGGAATTTCTCATCTCGTCTGGACCATTCAACTATTAAGAGCAATTACTTGAAGGAATTCTTAATGTTTTATATATATGTATATATAATATATATATCTCATTATATTATTGATCTATTTATTTAACATATAATAATAATCTTGCTGATAACAATAACTTAGTTCAACCTATCTTCATTGAGATTTCCATCAAATATTTACTAAATCGTGATTCATTAATGTCAGTATTCATCTAGCTATCATATTTAACATAATTGTAATTATATATAAAAAATATATATTATGTATATATAAAGAGAGCAATATCGGCTTGTATATTTTAACGATCTGTGTCACTCGATACATATATCACGTTTTATGAATGAATAATCGAAATTTGTTGCGCGGGCGAATTTGGTGCTCACGGCATTTGTCGAATAAGTGGGTGGGAGTGCGGAGTCACATTTTACGGTGGGAATTATACTACTGAGCCACCACCAGCATCAGTCTTTCCCCGTCATCTGTTCGGATCTGTGTAAACGGAACGAGACGTCTTGGCATATTTGCCATCGCTTTTTGTAAAATCATACGGACGAACTTTTTGAATTGTAATACGATGTCACTTATGTGGATAAATTATGTAAAAGGCAGAACGAAAAAACGTTGCATCAGACGAAGACGCGAAGTTTGTAAACATGTATGCAAAAAAAAAAAACTTAATGCAAGATATTGAAAGATAAAATTTTTTTGGCATTAAAAAAAATTTTAATAAATTTGGTTCCTTATTTTTTATGTAATATTAACGACTGAACGTGCATAGTAAACGTAGTGTGAGTTGTTATAAAACAAATATACCGAAATAATGAGAGTTCGCGGATTATTTTCAGATGAGAGACGACAGGAGAACATCAATGGAAGGTGAGAGGCTTAGCGATAATAGCGGAGGCGGTGGCGGAGGCATCGACGGAAACGGAAGTCGCCCCCTTTCTCAAACATCTAGCGAGATGGACACTCTTAGTCCACTGCAGCCTGTCAAACATCGTGAAAAGGCGAAACTACAGGTAATACCCTAAAATCTTTTGATTAATTACCTATAAAAGACGGTACAGAAAACAAAATCAGCAACTGTTAAAAAAGATAAATAGGACCAAGAAGGCCTTTATTCGAAGAAACTATACTCGACTTATAATAATTTTTTAAATATTACGATAAATCGAAATTCAATGAACGACGACTTTTACAGAGGCCACTTACAAGATATCTTCCCATCAAGTCGGAATCTCTAGATCTAAGGCATCACATAGAGACTGCCGGGCATCAGTTACCTCTGATTTATGATGTTACGGTCGACACGACAAGCTGCAGTGGCTATTTATCAAAAATGAGTAAAAAGTTTCATCACTGGAACAAGCGATGGTTTGTATTCGATCGCAAGCGAAAAACGCTGTCTTACTACAGTGACAACACGTCTAGAAAGGCTCGCGGCGTAATTTACTTCCAGGTAAGCGCGCTGAAAACTTTTCTAAAAATTCTAATACTGAAATATTAACATTAACGTATTGTAGTCGATCGAGGAAGTCTATGTGGATCATATGAACACCGTACGATCGCCGCAACCTTCTCTTACTTTCATCGTCAAGACTTCATCTAGGCTTTATCATCTTATGGCACCCAGCGCAGAAGCTATGCGTGTTTGGGTCGACGTTGTGTTTACCGGAGCAGAAGGATATCACGAATTTGATCACAGCGTTTGATAAAAAAACTTATTTATGAGAAGTAAAACGGATTCATGATATAAAGTCGAATTCTCTGATTCGGTAACAAATGAAAATATAGCGATTTCTGGTCTTTAATTACTTTATAAGGTTATTTCATAGGAATTATGCCTAAAATAAAAACAGTTTCCGATTAAAAACAAAAAATAACTACGATTTGAAATATACGAGATATGAATAACGTACAATTATTTTATTTAATATATCTTGGAAACATTTCAATAATTTTCTATAATAGGAAACTTTTCCATATTAGGCAATATTCTTGATATTAAATGTATTTCCATGTAATATCAATGAAAGAAATCAACAAACACATTGATTTGGGAAAAGCACAAGCGGTGTGAGGATTGAGCTGCTCCTAAAAAATTAATGAAGCAACTAAATGCAGATTAAAAATACGTAAGCTATTTATATAACCGAAGTAAGAGATACTTTAAAATTGAATATTATGAATTTAAAAGTTCAAACGAAATCATTGAACTTTACACAATTTTTTTCATATAGTAATGAATTTAAAACTACTTGTAGTCTGGCTGGTACTTTTGGTCGGTATCTTAGCCCTAAATTATTTTTTCGAGACTGCCATACGCTTATTTACAATAGTAAAATAAATCTGCAAGAAAACAATTGACAATAATTCATTCTGTTAATCTTGATTTAAAAATCAAGATTCAAGATAAGATTATTTTTACAGAATGAGATTCTTTAAATCATCTGTACTTTGCAGAAGGGCGATGGATCTCGGTAAATATAAGATATTTGAAAAATTTAAATTGTCTCAGTATTTGAAGCGTGTAAAAATAACTTTTGATATATTCATACGAATGTTTTGTCAAAATTATAAAATTATTTATTTTTTATCTTGACTTAAAAATGCACAAATTTTATAAATAGTAAAAATAATTGTATAGAGCATATATTTTTGATAAAATAAATAATTGAAGAATAATAAAAGACACCAACAGAGAGGCTTCGAAATTTAAATCTTATTGATTGAAAATGTTTTATATCTTTTGTCAAATACATAAATCTTATTTTCGTCGGCCTCTTCTTAATGTCACTTCAAGCACTGAACTATTTGAGCTATTTGAAGTAGTGGGCATTAATAATACATCATGCGCAAGTATTATTCATTAACATCCAGATTAATTATAAACGGACTTTTACCAATCTAAGTAGATAAGTGTTATTAGAGTTTGTTAAATTTTATAGATACTTCTAATCTAGTCTTCCAGCGTATAAATACAAGATTTGTTGAAAAGTTAAACGAAATTAAGCAAATTATAATAAAAAAAAAATACTTTGCAAAAATCTGTATACGTTCAAAAACTGGAGGAAGAAAAGCCAATATTTGTAAATATAACATGTAATTGTGTCATTATTATGATGCATGAAATTCATATTTTAATGTCATGCCATACATATATGCCAAGGATTAAATGGAATAAGACTTTTTACAATTTTATAAAGTCCATGTGTGTCTTATATAAGCTGCAACTAAACTGCAACTATTTTATGTAATAAGTATTATAAAAAGACCGATATCTCATTCTGATTATATTATTTTAATAACATTGCACATATTTAAATAAATATGCAGTTTGACTCGCACGGATTTTAAAAATATCACATGTCAGAATGCTTTATCATCTATATCATATAAAACTTGTGTTTAAAAGATTATGTAAAAAACATGTGCAACAATTAACAATCCGATAGTACAATATTATATAACTCGAGGATTTTAATAAAGTCTGCTACTTTTTAAATCTAAGGTAATTTGAAATATAGATTTAAATCGATATAAAAATGTTCCGATCTTTTTTCCTTGCATCCTGTTCAATTTATGTAAATTTTTTAATTCAAGAAAATTATAATTTATAACAGAAAGACTCAGTGTATCCTATTTTGTTTTCTTTAATTTTATTCGAGATCAATACGCGATATTGAGCCTGCAAATCATTAGTAACGGTCACTGGACACAAATAAATAAACTTAGACATAATATATAGATATAGATCGAGCAGAGGTCTTATAATATTTTCATATATATTTTATTTTTGGTGAAGATTATATAGAAAAAGAGACAGAAAATACGATAAAAAGGATATATTTTCTCTCATTCGTATCTGCGCAATCTTTTGATGGAGAGAGATGGACTCCTTTTCTGTTTTTCCCTCTCTCTCTCTATTCTTCGAGCTACGTCATTAATACTAGGTCTATACATACATATATACATATAATGTCTTATCATGTATTCATCGCATCGATTTTCCTGAAAGTTGTCAAATGAATACTAGATGCACGAGAATGCTTCACCAGAAATGTACGCAAGGCTTGTATCCGTCCAGTAATATAAAGAGATTTGCAGTACCGGAGGAAAAAATTCCATGGACAGTCGAGTATCCCGAGTATAAACCGGTCGCGTATACCGCTGCCGTTCTTCAGGGCAAACCTTGGGCAGATCCGGGCATCAACGAACCTACTTTCAAACCAAGATGGAATGCGATAGATGGTAAACCACCTTCTCGACTTTTTCTTTGTCTAAATTCAGGACAATTATCATAATTACGTAAATAATTGACGGAAGAAAAATACATAGAGGATGTCGTATTTATGAGGTTAACAAATTCACCGCACCATTGACTAGAGTAATACTGCGCATGCGAAACGCAAGCCGTTATTGCGCGCTATACTCGAAATATAATTCTTCACAGATAAGGTGAATCGAAGGAGTTTTACGGGTAACTACGTTGTAAACGCGAATGGTCATCCTTTAAATCCTGTGGGACGAACCGGTATCGTCGGACGAGGGCTTCTAGGCCGATGGGGACCGAATCACGCTGCCGATCCGATCGTTACACGATGGAAACGCGATAATGCGAAAGCTGTGGAAGTAGACGAACACACGGGAAAACCTGTATTACAGTTCGTCGCGATACAAAGGCGAGATTCTGGAGAATGGGCCATACCGGGAGGTATGGTTGATCCGGATGAAACGGTTTCCACCACCTTAATGAGAGAATTTATGGAAGAGGCGTTAAACTTCTTGGAAAAGGATGACGGTGAAAGAAAGACGCTTCAAGATTCTATAGCGGAATTCTTCGCGAAAGGCGACGAGATCTATAGAGGATATGTAGACGATCCGCGAAATACGGATAACGCTTGGATGGAGACGGTGGCTATAAATTTTCACGACGAGGACAGTAGTGTCGTCGGGAAACTCGCGTTAAAGGCTGGAGATGATGCGCGTAACGTAAGGTGGATGGATGTTAATCGCCAAATAAATTTATACGCCAATCATAGCGAATTTATAAAAAAAACCGTGTTGCAACGTAACGCGTATTGGTGAAGCCGATAATCTACAATTATGATTACGATTGCTCTGAGAGGAGAGGATATCATTGTTAAAAAAGTATAAAGTTAAAAAAATTTATTTCTGTATTACGTACTGTATATATATGTACTCGCACATATACTTTGCACACTGTATAGTGCATAAGCGCGAATCACTAAATGTCATTACTATCGTTTATGTCAAACTATATTATACAATCTTAGGTCTAATGTATATCTTATTCAATAAAATGAGATTTTTCAATGTAAGATTTGATGAAATATATACATTTAACAAAATTATCAACTATAATATATCAAATATTACGATCTCAGGATTCGAAAGTTTGCGAGGGCGTGCAATGTCTGAACTTTTTTCAATTAATGTCATATCATGCATATTTTCACATTTAATGTTTTTAATCGCGCATCACAGTTATGTTCCAACTCAACCACGAGTTAAGTAACATTATATATAAATATAAAATATAACTTATATTTATATATAATATTTTGTATAAATATAAGTAGTTTAAAATTCCTGCCTAAATTATATATCAATGTATGCATCGATATAATAATACACAGTGTAATGATAAAATTATACATATAACTTTAAGATGAATAAAGAATCTTCAAACGCTACGTATATATACATATATACACACAATATATATATATATATATTTGTATATATAAATATATACTTGTTTTGTTAAAAATTGAAAATATGAAAATAATAAAATGTGAAAATAATGTTACGAACGGACGTGAAATTTCGATTTAAAGTAACAGCCTGATTTATATGATATCATAAGTTGAGCAAATATTTATATTGATATCGCTCTTATACATGTACTACGTATTTCTACGTATAAATACTAATTGTAAAACAAAAACACAAAAAAAGATATGACTAAATGTAGAATGTAGAAATTAATACATTTGTGTATACCGTCTATACATGACAGCATGTTTCTGCTTGGCGGGTCTTACGTCGATATAATAAAAATAATTTCTTTTTAACATGACACATGGCAATCGTTGTTAGTTATCATAATGGGTGCTTGACTAGATTCTCTTAAGCCGAGAAGATCTAAAAATACTTGAGTGGGATTTTCGACTATTCCCTCATATTTTGGCGCATCGAGTGTACATTTTGCGATGAAATTTGTATTTAATATTTTATCAACGTCTGTATTCAATGTGTAATCATTTAATTTCATGCGCTTATCATTTGCCTTATTCTTTTCTAAATTTTCCTCATTTATTAAGCATCTGTTTGATATGATGGGGGCATTGTTATTTTTCTTCAAAGTCTCAGCTTTCTCTAAATCAAGTGCATGTTGCGCTTGTACCTGGCCCAGCTTGGCTGCTCTAACGAAATAAGTGCGCGCGACGTCAATATCAATCGGTAAACCGCCCCTTCCTTGGGCATGGAAAACTCCTAGATTATATAATGCATCAGCATGATCATGGGCTGCGGCATCGTTGTAATATTTTACAGCCTGAAGGAAAATTATAGTTTTGTATATTTTTTTAGGAGCATATTTTTTTTAAAAGTCTTAAATCTTTTATGTTTGTTATAATATTGAATATCTTTTATCTTTATGTACAAAGCGGATAAATTTTTGTAATTCAATTGAATAATTTAGAGTTGGTTTTTGCAGCTTTCTGAAGATGATCTAAATATTAGAGCGTACCTTCTTTTGATCAGCTAAAGTTCCGATGCCTAATTCATAACATAGACCTAAATTAAACATACTTCCAGGGGATGATAGATTAGCGCCTGAGGAAAAATGCATCAAAGCATCTTCATAGCGTTTTTCCTTTAATGCTTTTATACCATAACGAAATTCATATTCTCCTATCACTATTTTATGAGTATTTGCAAATTCGTCAGCAGCCTCTTTAAGTGCCTAAGGATATAAAAAGTCCATAGGGATATAACACTTTATATATTTATTCCTATATAGAAAGTAAGTCAATTATTTTAGAAAAAAATTTTAAATAAAAAAATATGTACAAAAATTCTCGTTTATTCTACAATACTTTTAATTTATGCAGCGTACTTTGCTAAATACAGAGTACTTTGCTAAATACTTAATTTCAAAACTCTAAAATACATATCTTATTGACAGAAGATAAGAAAATGACAAGCATAAATTACTAAGTTATAATTTGCATCAATTTCCAATGATAATATCGCGATAAGTATGATAAGTTTTATTGAAATAAAAGAAATAAATAACTTGCTATGTGTAGAGAACACATTCAAATTTGTTGTTGAGAACACTTCAAATTTGTTAGAAAATGTATAACTAAATAAAGAATATGCATACAGATATATGTATTCTGTACACTTTTTTATTTAATATAATTATAAAATGTGCATATCAATAACATGGTAGAGACGCGCTCTAAATATATATGTTTTTCAAGATAAATTTATCCAGGAGCATGAAAGATATTGCAAGCTTTTATACTAATTTATCTATGTATTTCTAGCATATAATTACAGAGTATAATTTCTGCAAAACAACATCCTCACCTCTTCAATGGTGATAGGACCAAATGGTTTGGCTGCAGTCCATTGTGAGTCTGAATCTTGCAACTTATTGTTAGACTTTTTATTGTTATTACCAATACAATTGGTGACTGGCAGAATATTCCTTGGTTTTAAATTCAATATTTGCGTAAGTATAAGTGAAACTCCAGAGTAATCACATAATTTACTTTTTAAAGTCTCATTGTCTCGACCAAAGATCCTTTTACGGAAGCAAAGCGTTTGGCATACAACCCATCCAGCTGCCAGTACACTGGACTAATAAAATAAAAGCTCCATTAGCGCTTCAATAAAGTTTCTTTAATGTTGCTTTTTGATGCATTATACGACAATTAACATTTGTTTTAAAAAAGTATTTACCCAACCAACAGCCTCTGGCCAACTGTGCTTGGTATTCCATTCATGTTTCTTGTCTTTTGCACCAGCGCTTCTAGCCGATCCGTAAAAACTTTTATCACAAGAAATAAAAATTGGCGGAAGAAATTTTTGTTGGCATGTCAAGCTTGTTTTGACTTCGTTCTTCGCGTTATCCTGTGACGATTGCGAGTAAACGTTGGTGCGACAAACACGTCGCTCCAACGTCTCTCGGATTCCACGAAATACGACCTTCCACATTTCCTTCCTTCTTCTCTCTTTTATATATTAGGGAAACGACGTAATTCGGTTAGAAAGTTAAAAGTTGCTATTTTTAAATCGAGATAAATCAACACCTTCACTACTAAATAAATTGCATCTACGCTACGCTAAGAGCGAGTGCACTAAAATTTGCGCAGATTTGCAACAAATTTAGAGAAAACAGGTCGGTATCATCTTGATATAAAATGATTCTATTTACGCATTGCTGCACTGTCTGAATTTCAAAATTCTCTAGTCGAGCGCCAATTGGAATATCTTATTTCCTGCTCATAAAGAATAGTAAAATTTTTTACGGCTAAGTTGGTAGTATTTGTTGGCTACATCAATTGTGCGTGTATATGTGAATGTGAGACAATAATTTCTAACCTATATCATAAACGTTGAGGAAACCACGTTGTATAGATACTGAATAGCACGCACTTTATACGTATATATTTATCTGTGAAAAGCTAATATTTATTTTTTACAAAAATGGGGAAGAAATCAAAGATTGGAAAACAGAGAAGAGATAAATACTATCAATTAGCCAAAGAAACAGGTAAGTAATGTTAATTAATAACATATGATAAAAGAGAAATGGAATTATTAGATTAAAATTCGTAATAGCTTGACATGCCGCAATGTGTCAAACAATTTAATATTTGTTATTAAAATAATGATTAAAATTGAGTTTTTTGTTCAGGTTACAGATCACGCGCTGCTTTCAAATTAATACAATTAAATCGCAAATTTGAATTTCTGCAAAAGTCCAGAGTATGCATCGACTTGTGTGCAGCACCTGGCGGCTGGATGCAGGTTGCCAAGCAAAATATGCCAGTATCATCAATAGTTATAGGTGTAGATCTGTTTCCGATAAAGAATATACCAGGATGTATCAGTCTTACAGAAGACATTACAACAGATAAATGTAGGGTGGCTATCTCACGTGAATTGAAAACATGGAAGGCTGATATTGTTTTAAATGATGGTGCTCCCAATGTAGGAAAAAATTGGCTCCATGATGCATATCAACAAGCTGTGTTAACGTTATCAGCTGTTAAATTAGCTACTCAATTCTTAAAAGCTGGTGGTTGGTTTGTAACAAAAGTATTTCGATCTAAAGATTACCACCCATTGATCTGGGTGCTAAAACAGCTATTTAAAAAGGTAATATTATTAATACTATTTAAGAGAAATATTTTTTTTTTACTAATGTTTGTTTATCATTTGACTATCACATAATTCTATTTATAGGTACATGCCACTAAACCTCAAGCTTCGCGTAATGAATCTGCAGAAATTTTTGTAGTGTGTCAATATTATATTGCTCCTGATAAATTAGATCCCAAGTTCTTTGATTCAAAGTATGTATTTTCTGAATTAGAAATAGAATCTACAAACAAATCAATCTTCCTTCAAGCGGACAAGCAGAAGAAACATAAAGCAGAAGGATATCCTGAGAATGATTACACATTATATCATAAATTATCTGCAAAGGAGTTTATTGCCTGTGAAAATGCAATAGAGGCTTTGCAGAATGCTTCTGAAATAGTAATAGATGATGAAGTCATCAACAAGCATGAGAAAACGACTAAAGAAGTTAGAGAATGTTGCAAAGATATCAAAGTACTTGGTCGGAAGGACTTGAAACTGCTGCTTAATTGGTGGAAAACGTTAAAGGAAACACAAGCTGAAACAAAAGAGAAAGAAGATGTAGTGGAAAATGAAACTACAACAGCATCTAAAATCATTAGCCTCGAAGAGCAAGAAGATTTGGAAGATGTGGCAATTGAAAAACATATTGTTGAGCTCAGGGAAGAGGAAGCTAAAGAATTGAAGCGCAAGAAGAAGAAAGCTGGTAAAGAGAGAAAAAAGTTGAATGAACGCCTTAATCTGAAAATGATTCATAAGGCTGATGAGGGACCTAAATTAGAAGAGACCGACATGTTTAAATTAAGCCAGATTCAAAGTTACGAGCAATTGAAACAAGTTACAGATCAAACGCCTGACATTTTAGCAGAGAGCGATATAGATTCGGACGAAGAGGAAATCAAACCAAAAATGATTTGTTATGAGAAAGATACAGGTCATTTGGACAGCAAAGGCTTATACTATAAGTCGGAAGATAGCGAGGAAAACGATACTGATGCTACATCAGATGATGATACAGAGAGTGACAAATCTGGACTAGGTATTATGTTTTAAATATTAACATTAATTTTAAATATTTTCTTTCAAGTAATTTTAAAAAATTATATTTATATTTTATTTCTCATTTACATATTCTTTAAAATTTGTAACAAGAATTATTATCGCAAAATAGGTCTGGAGGATTCGGAAGACGAAAGTACAAATAGAGCGCAAAAGAAGAAACAACAATCTGAAAATTCTGACAACAACCCTTTGCTAACTGATTTAGATTTCCGGGACAAAAAGACTAAAAAGATTCATAAAGCTGAACTATGGTTCGAAAAAGACGCATTTAAAAATTTAGAGAATGAAGATGATGAAGATTATGAATTGGATAGAATGATTGAGCAATACAAGAGAAAAGGTGGACATATTCTCGGGGAAGAGAAGAAGATAGAGAAAAAAATAAATAAGGAAAAGAAACGCAAAGTTAGTGAAAGCGACGATACAAATTCAGATTATGACGTGGAGGAAATGATGGCACCTAACAAAAAAGTGAAGCAGATCGGCGGAAAAGACGGCTTTGAAGTAGTACCACGAGAAACAGGTAAGAAAGCTTGATCGGAAATTTTACCGACCGAGACTATACTAATGATTACTGGCAGCTGTTAATTATATCAACCTAAACACATTCCTTTATGATTAAACAGATAAATTAAAGAAGAGAAAGTTGACCCCTGAAGATTTAGCACTCGGAGCTTTGTTGATTCGTAAAAAATCTAGAAGGGATTTGATTGACTCAGCTTGGAATAGATACGCGTTTAACGATGAAAAATTACCTGATTGGTTTGTGAAGGATGAGGAAAAACATATGAAGAAAGAAGCACCTGTACCTAAGGAACTTGTCGAAGAATACGAGAGCAGAGTCAAGGACTTAAATGTTAGACCGATTAAGAAAGTAATGGAAGCTAAAGCGAGAAAAAAGAAACGTGCAATGCGCAAACTTGAAAAGGCCAAGAAGAAGGTGGAAGTGTTGATGGATAATGTGGATATTAGCGACAGAGAGAAGGCTAGACAAATTAATGCGTAAGTATGATTTTCTTTAGAATATGTGATTTAATCTATAATATACCGTTTTAATACCGTGATTTAATTTATAATGTACTGTTCTAATACCGAGATCTTTGATTTGACATAGATTGTACAAGAAAGCCAAGAAGGAGCCGAAAAAGGAAGTTAAGTATATCGTAGCAAAGAAATATACCGCGCAGAAGCGGGCCGCTCGGCCTCCTGGTGTGAAAGGTCGATATAAAATAGTCGATCCGAGAATGAAGAAGGACTTACGCGCGGCTAAAGCTAAAGAAAAAACTAAAGGACGTGGAGCGAAAAAAAATCGAGGCGGTAACAGACCGAGGACAAAACCTAAAACTATGAAGAGGAAAAGTAAATAATTTTTATATTTAACAGTTCAAAGAGAATAGAATCAAGAATCTTTTGCATTATTTGCATAATTGTGGTAATAATAAATGTAAATAATAAAAATAATGTTTCTATTCCACAAACTCTCTCTGAATTTCTTTCTGTTCTAAATATTATGTCGATTTCAATTTCTTTGTCATACTGATTAATAGAGGAAATGTTGCGTAATAAACATTGAATGCGAAAAGTGCATAAATTACTATCCACTAATGAGATATAGGTCGCAAAAGTCTACACTTATTGTTAGATACTGTTTACATATAGACGTCCAATTCTATGCACCACAGTCTGTACGAGCGCAAAATATACTGTGTTAATAAATAGTCGTGTAATACGATCTTATTTGTGATTAGTCGAACCTGTCCTTGTTTTATTTCAAGCAATTCTGCTTTGTGCATAATGTCAATATACACGGAAATAACCTGAGGTACCTCCATCCATAATAAAACGGACAGAAGAACAAGTAGTCAAATTGCAAATTATAAAAACCGCGTTCTATGTCTAAAGAAATTAGAAAAAAAAAAGAATCATAATTAAATTGTGCAAATAAACGCGTCGTTTACGCGTCTTTCGTATCAGAGGGGATTAGTTTCTAAAATTTTACATAATCTTATGAAATATATTCTACCATCAGAGTGTGTATAAATCTCTTCATCACCCATTTGACTCCGATATGTGACTCGCGTCCCCTATACATACCCCCTTTAAATCCCCCCCCTCCTTCCTACGTAAACTCCTCCGCGGACTCGTACAGCATATCGGATATCTCGATGTAACTACGGGTCGCCTGCGTAGCGTCAGGATACTGCGGTCGATGTCAAGGACAAGGCCGATGGCATCTATAAAGATCGCTTCGCGTCGGCGTCGATGCACCGTCATTTGCGAAAGTGGAATCGAACCGATTTCCGCGCCAAGATTCGTCATCGACCGCGCAAAATATTGGCGGTAAAATTACACGGATCTATTTTCTTTGCCAAGAACCACACAATGCTCTATATTCGTTATAAAAATGTATAATATCCCGTTACATCTCTAACGCGCGAAAAGTGTCAGCGACGTATTCTATAATGAATTTAAAGTAAATTATTCGAACTATTATACGTAGGAGCCGCGCTGCACACCGTTAAATTTACGATCGTGTTTTCGTAGTCGTTCTAACAGTTGGCAGATATCGGTGATGCACTTTGTTGCAACTGCGTAGCTGCAACACGGTCGATGTCAAGGCCGATAGATGTAGAGTCTGCTTATTGCAATCCCAAATTGATACATTACTGTTCCGTTATTGAGAAAAGGGATTCGACCTTAAAGAGCACATATCACCGTGGCAGATATACACGGATATATGGATTTATTTCCTGCATAATAATGCATGGAGAAAGAGGCTGTGATATTTGATTAGCAGTTAGAAAATCGATATACCTATGCGTATTTTGGTCACGTCAAATTACAATAAATAAATAAATCTAGCAAAGATCGCGCATCGACTTTGACATTTTAAGAAGCGTAAAAATATCCCAAACGCAATAATAACATTTACTCGTTATCGCGAGAACCAGCTTTGCATGCGGCGCCAAGTATCTTTGCATCAAAGATCGCGATCGTGTCGTGATTGACGCCGCTACTAAATTTCTATAAACTTTGCAGAGTAAGATAAACGATTTCATTAAGTTTAGACAGCGATTATTAATAATTCTAACCGATACATCTATGCCTCAAACGTCGCCGTAATATCCGACGACGTTTCGTGTTTCTCAGAATACGATATGTGAGAAAAGTAAAGCGTCGGTGTATTTGTGTATCTACACGTGGTAGGCGCTTACGTCAAGGGCGACCTCGACTTTCCACCGTCTCTAATCTGTGCGAGGATCGGTCCGAGACAAAACTATTTTGTTTCGGTCGTGCGACTTTAATCCGCGAGCACAGGGCAAACTTCGCCGTCCGTCGTCACATCTCGAAATTTTAGACGCCCCCTCTATTTTTAGCGCGAGTTTATTTAACGAATCCAAAGACACAATTTAGTTAGAGCTTCGACCAGCTTGGCTGGTCGCGATTCCATTCAGAATGCGGAAAATGTGCATTCTGCGCTTTATGCCGGGATGCCATGATATCGAGATATCCACTTTAAGATGTCGACGCAATGGCGTCGAGTCGTCTCGGGCGAAACGAAGGAATAATTGGTCGCGCGGAGCGTAACAAAAATTCACTCACCACACGACGATATCGCCGCCCTCTCTCGATCCGCCGCTTTTTATCGTCGTATCTCGAGGATGTGATCGTACGCCAAGTGTCGTTACTCGCCGCTGCTCCCTCCTTCGTCGCCCTCCTTCGTCGCCTTCCTTCGTCGCCCTCCTTGATTCCTCCGTTGCTTCGAACACTTTCACTTACACACTCACACACTCACATATATCGACACTTATTCACTCACCACCAGATATCCGCGTCGATCGGCGAAACGCCGAGACTAATTATCGCGACTCGGCTTCGCTCCGAGGGCCGCCGCCCTGTTTCTTTGTTCCGTCCGCGTTCGTCCGCTCGAATTAACGAATACGAATCGAATTAACGGGACACGATAATCGACACGGCACTCCCGACACTTGCTACACACCCGCGATACAAATCGGGCGGAGGAATCGCGACGAAAAGCAGCGAAAACGCGATATCGCTTGTGCTCCGCCCGAGCTCCGTCCGTTAGGTAAGTACGCCCGGCGAGATATTATCGGTTTGAAAATTCTACCTTCGTGACAACTTCGCGCCGATGACCGGATTCGTGGATCGCACCGCGGCCTAGCTTCGCGCGATTCGCGACGCGAGGGGTACCAACCGTTCTTTTTCTCGCAAAGTTGCCGATCATTGAACTTTCTTCCGTAAATCAGTCATAGACGTAGAAAACATATACATAGATTGGCTCTGTCAAATTTATTGTTAACCCATAAACGGAAACGTGACTGATTATCGCGATCGCACGAACAACGAATTAATTACCGCGAACCGGTTTCGCTCTCACCGGTCGATGTACTAATTAATATACACTAGAGATCTCTTAATCACGTCGTAAAACGCTCAGTTTGTGATCGGTTTGTCATTTTTTTTATCAATTTACCCTGATTTTATTTTCGATCAATTAAATGCTTGTAGCGTAAAGATGAACGGAGCCTGAGATCGTACATATCGTTTTTTCCTCGCGGGATTTCGATAAAAATAATAGAATTTTATTTTATAGAGAGAGAGAGAGAAAGAGAGAGAGAGATTGCGTGCAAGTGCGTGTCTCTTTACACATAATGTCATTACCCCGCCACCTTGCGAGACATACGCGACATTAGATGCGTATTACCTTCATAGCCATAAGAAGCATGGATTATCCGCGGGACAGACATAACGACGCAACAAAAGAGATAACGATAATTGAGGGACTATGTCTTCCGATCTCTGTCAGAAGTAGAAGGAGCAAACGTCGTTTCTGAACAATTAGAAAAGAATAACGAGCTCTATCCCTTTCGCATAAATGGATATCTCTCGTTTACGACGCGAATTGAACAGGAGGGGAGAGGGGGCAGTCTACCTCCTACATGTTTTATGACTGTGATTTAGGAAAAATATCAAAGTATGGTGGCAACAGTGCAGACAAAAGACTCTCGGGGTACGCGGGGGCGCTTGCGGTTGGTAACCCTCGTGTCGCGAACCGAGCGGCACGCTACCAATCGGCCAATCAGGCATCGACGTTGAACTTGTGACGTATTCAAATTTTTCACAAGAAAAATCGCGTCGAAGTGTAACGGTTGCGTCGGGCGAATCGTGTGGAGCAACGAACGGTCGTGAGTATTACGCACGCACGATTAATTGTGCATCGCGATATACACATTATTAGACATCGAAAGCGTTGTGTATAAAGTAACGTTGAGTGGTTATCGCATTAATTCGAGTCGTATGGGCGAGCGAGTGAATTGTCGAGAACGATGCAACGATGGCAATAATGGCGAGATGGCATCGGCCGGCGAGCGAAGTCGGTTCGCGGTAATTATAAAGCCCGTTTTTCGCGCGGTAGCTATGCTGTGCGATGAATATGTCTCGCGAAACGAACTGTGCTTATTGTTAACCTCGAGAGACGAACATACATTAAAGAGGATGAGACGAGCCAATGCACGCGCGGCGTTAGACGCGTTAGACGCTGTACGCGAAAAATGTGTAACGGCCAACGTTGCGATAACAATATTCGGATACACGCTCACGTTTGAAGTATTTCTCGTGTCGAGAAGCGAGTGATATTAAAGCGACGCCTACGATTCACCGGGTATCGGATGACGAAATTGTCGCGTAAACCGAATTTTTCAAACGACGATTGTCGCGTCGCGTCGCGCATAACGAAGTTCGCCGTGTTTCGCCGTGATTTATGGCGTCCGACGTGTATCGCGAGTCGAGTGAGCGTCGGGAGTGTCGTGTAAAGTGGCGGACATATTAATTATCGTAATACGTAAATTCGAGTCGTATTCGCGAGTGAACGTATTGGTCGCAGTAATAGACCACGCGGCGGGATAGTGTGTCGGTCAGTGCATAAGTGAAAACGCGCGAGTCGCGGTAATTAGTCCGTTTTTCGCGTGATAAACAGTGCGGACCGGTATTCGATACGCGAGTGTGTTAGTGTTCGGAACAACGGAGGGAATCAACGGCGGCATCTCGAGGAAGGACGGCGGTGTCGAGCGGATGGTGAGTGAGTCATTAATTCATCGATATATATTTTATCATTATATTCATTGCCAATTGTTTATTTATCAACGAGCATTCGCCCATTAATTACGCATTTCGCGTTTCGCATCGTCCTTGATGTACGATCGTTAGATAACAACGGTTAGATAAACCGTGCGTTAAAAGACGAGGAAAATTCGAGACGAGAGAGCGGTGAGAAAGTTAATCGCGCGGGCGCTCTTTATTTCTCGCAAAGCACAACCTACGCGGGTATATACTTGACGTTCTCCCTTTTATAGCCTCCAAGTTTTTTTTATAGAAGATAAAAATCCTCGCGCGGGGGAGAGAGAGCGGGAAGGAAGAAACGAATATAGTCCGTAACGAGAGCGAGAAAAAGATGCTATCGGGAGAGCGCGGGAAGGAGAAAGAGAGAGTAAGAATAAGAGAGAGAGAGGGGGGGGGGGACGCGGAGAATAAGCGAGAGAATTGACGAGGGTGCGGTAATTGAGGATCGTTAACGCGTCCTCGAGGGAGATCGAGCGAGTGGCTAGATTTCGCTAGGTCCCTTCCTCCTTCCCCCCTCGCCTCCCCGGTTTCGTCCTCGCCCCACCTCGCCCCCCCCCCCCCGGCCGCGGCACCGCAGACCTTCAACCGTTCAGGAGTGGATGGACCTTGTTCGCCACCGGGCCGCGGTATAAGGTCAAGGTTATCGCTCCCGGCGCGCGCGGGACGACGCGCGAGCGCGACCTCCGGATGCATCGAGCGAACTGCGCGCGCATTCGGCGTCTGCGTCGCGACGCCGACGGCGGCCCTCCACCGTCGCCGTGAGCCATTGCCAAGGTCCCCGTTGGTCACGGGCAAACCCGTTACCCGTTATACGCGATTGCCCGTCGAGAGCAGCGCGAGGTCGGCTCGTCCTGGGGAGTAGGACGCGCTATTAACCCTTCGCATGGTAGGACTTTTTGTCACGCGGAACACGACGTAGGCGGGCGGGTGGTAGCGGAGAGTAAATGGAGATCGGTAAAATGAATCTTGCAAATGACATCGCATTTACACGGAATATAACGTCGAACAACGTTTTTTGCTCGCATTTCACTATGTATCTCCGTGTATTTTACAGTATCGATCTATTTTTTTTTATTGCTTGTCAAGAATATACTTATTGCGTTCTACCGAATATAAATATACGTATATGTATATATATGTATATATATATATTTGGTAGAAAAATATATGTATATATGTGTATGTGTATATGTGTGTGTGTGTGTGTGTGTGTGTGTATGCCTTTGATACGAGATAGAGAGAGGAGACGGTGGAAGGTCGGAAGCTGAGGGTGAATTGTTTGGGGGTGAGCAAGTTCAAGGCTGCTCAGTCCGGACCACGTCCGGGCCACGTCCGGGCGTACCAACGCAAATACGATTTCGTTTGGAGGACACTCAAGTATCGAGACAACAGATTTCAATCCTGAACTAGTGAATTGATTAGAGAATATTTTCGCGTAAATTGTTATCTCCGAATTATACGCGTAACACTGAATAACGGAGTTATATAATATATTGCATTTTTCTCGACAAAAACATTATGAGAAATTTAATGAGAAATTCACCGATTAATATTGGCTTGATATATTTTGACGAACAACGAAGTTTTATACCGATTGCGTCGTACATTTGTGTCATACGATGTTACGAATGCGATAAAGTTTTCAACGTAATCGGCCAATCGTCTGATAATGCCGCGTAGTCGACGACCATATGCATCATTATTCCGCGTAGTCAGTGAATTATTGTGTTACAATGATGTCATCAAAACATTATTTGACGAAACTGACAATGAGTAGCAAGTCGCTCATATTTAGTAAATATTAACATATATCGCAATCTACATGAAATCGAGGCATCATCAATAAAAATCTTTCATCTTTTAATACTTTCTGAAAAAATATAAATATATATAAAAAGATACTTTTTCTCTATTCCGATTAAAAATCTATTTAATTTTGTTTTTTTAGAAAATAATATATATAAATAATAATAACTTTTGTAGAAAATAATATTTCCGCTATAATTATATATAATATATAGATATATAATATTACATACATAATTCTCTCGAACGCTGAACTTCCTCCATTTGATTTTATCTCCAACGGGCACAAGATTCATTTTATCATTACAAGACGCGCCCCTTTAAAAGCGTAATTCCTTACTTCTAATAAGCTCCATTGCGGATATAGCGCGTCTCTTCTAGGCGTTGACGTTTTTCCTTGGACCTGGAAAATCCATTCGCCCTCTTTTCCTATTTTCCGCGTAGGACGTGCATTCGAGCGCGGTAACCTTGAACTTCATCAGTTCTTTCGCTTCTCTCTCTATCTCGTCGTTTCTCTCTCTCGCCTGCGCGAGCCACTGACGTCACGGCTATCGACCTGAAATCTCGAGGCTACATCTATACCTATCCCACGTGGGCGCATCAACGTACGTGCATATATGTCACTCATATTATCGTTGCGATGCAATACACGAAAATGACAGATAAAACCGATTTATTCTAATTAGACTTATTGTGTATATAGAGTTTAAATTTAATCGTGAATCTCGCTGCAAATATAACTGAAGTATTATTGAAGCACATTTAGCGAGGAAAATTGTATAGTACATTTGCAAACTTTAACTTTCTATCTATAGACTCGCGAGAAATTCACAGTTAAAATAGATAAGAGTTTCTTACGTAATATTAGATTTCCTTTGAAAACATGAACTATAAGTTAAAGTATAAATTAATCTTAAATAGTTTTAAATAGTGTTGTGTATCTTGTATAAATTTTCTTTGGCATATCTATACTTGACATCTCGGAAATGAGATATTTTTTTCTATTAAGTCATATTAATTATGATCGTGAAAAAATGTGGCAATTCATCTGATTCACGACGCGGACATAAATATCCATTTTTTTACGGGCGGCTCGTAAATATCACATTCACTTTAACAGACATCTTAGCGGGTGGGATAGCGCTTATTGACTAACGTTCGACTGCGACTGTTTTTCGTGCGTCAAAAAAAACGTATAGAAACTTGGAAAGAAGATTACTTTCTTTTCGTTCTTTGACAGTCCAAGATACATTACGAGACATTAAAAAACTGCAATTCAGCAAAAACTTGGCAGCAAAGAATCGGGTACGCAACGGTTTCCCAAAATGGTTTCCCATAAATTTTTGCAGAGTTTTCAAAGTACAAACTAGTTTGCTACTCGGTTTGTTATATTATGGTCGGTAGGATTCTTTTAGTTTCAGTTATGCCCGATTACAATTTGAAAGATAGATAGACGGCGGCCGCCCTTGTTACTGAATAGTACTAATGTCTTTACGATCTTTGAAGAAATAAATTAACTTACAGTTTCTCTCTCTCTCTCTCTCTCTCTCTCTCTCTCTCTCTCTCTATTTCTGTAAATAAAATCTAAATTTATTATATTTTAAATAATTTTAAATATATTTTCACAAAATCGAGAGAGCATTAGTCAGAAAGTATAATATAGGTTCTCGTAAGAGAAAAAATGCAAGGCATTATATTATTTTCGTTCAAGTTGGCGTGCAAACGGAACATTTTCTTAGTGTTATATATCGATCGACGTGATCTTTGCAAGATTTGTACGTATTTCGTGATTACATTTTCTTTCTCTATATGTGTATGTATTCAAGGCCGATTTCTCATTGTGAATCGCTATATTAATAGAGTAATCGTCATCGTCTAAAATCACGCGGTTGAAATATACAACGGAAATACCCCACAATTTCGGAAGAATCGGCGACATTCTCGCATTCACATTTCACAGACGAGAATTTCTAAGAACCTCATATAGAAATGCAACCTGCACTAAATGCAGCGTCGTTGTTTGTCAAACAGTCACATACTCCCCATATCACACAGAACATAATTAAAGCACGCGGCGAGCTTTCAGAGGCAACATAACTCGTGCCAAAAGACGAAAGCAATTTATATGTATAAACCTGTTTACGGAAACGCTTACCTTCCAACTTATATATTTCATTACACAATTTGTCGAGTTAGTTTACGCGGATGGTTACATTATTCGGAGAATATAAATGATTTTTCCTGGATGTGTTAACTTTGTAATTTCATTATTTTTTAATGTATGTATATATATTTGCAAAGTGATTTGTGTGCTTGAAACTACGAGATTACATCTTCCGCGGCAATAATGTTTTAGAAGAATGAATAAATTTACATATGTGTGCTTTGCGGCAGAATGGTCTATACATGTAAATCCAAGGCGGAGGCCAAAGTGCACTTATGTCCGCATTTTAATGCTAAAAGCGGAACCAAGGATATCGAGACTTCTATTAAGGAGAGGGTGATTCGAGCACGATACCGCGTTATACCCTTTGTCAGTCAAGGATCTCGCCGCGATTTCTAAAATTATTCACGTAATGTAGTCTATCTAACATTTCACTCATTGCGCAATGTGCGTGTATACATGCGCTTGCGCGCGTATTTCTTTTGAAAATTGTTTTGAAAATTGATTCACCGATATTATATTGTAATGTCTTTACAATGCTTCATGGGGGACGGTGATAATCTCTTTACGATTCTTCAAGAAATTCTCCCATTATCGTTGTGGTAAAAGTCAGATATTTTTTCGCAATTTACGAAAGTCATAAGAATCCAAGGACGAGGTTTCGAAATAAGCTTTTCAATGTGCATGCAGTTGCTGAACCTTTACGGTTGCACGCTTTAAACACTTCAGCGCAGCCTAATTATCGTGTTGCTTTAGAAATTAGTCAACAGATAATAAATTTTTGAAATCTTCGAAAGTTTACCTGAGAAAATTAGAAGTTCCTTATTCTTCTAATAACCAATGATTATAAACACGATTGGATTTCGTGAAATATGAACCAGCATTCAATGGCATTTTCATGTGTATATATCTCTGTAGGTTGTGTCGGCTTTATACATCTGGCATACGTGGCGGTGAATTTACGAAACGCAATTCGTCAGGTATTCTCCGTTTGTAAATATCATCTTGCGAGTCAATAAAAGAGCGATTCTTTTCACTTTCGTTGAGGCGAGCGGGAAATGTGTGTCACCGGGTTAGCAGGTCGTTGGCCGTGTTCCACTTTCTCGTCTCCTTTCGCTCTTCGAGAGAGGGCGATGCCACATATATCCTGAACGTGCTGTTGTGATCGAAGGAGAGGAAATTTGAAAAGAAAATCATTTCCCTTGGAATTAATTTTCGTGTCGGTATCGTTTTATCTTGTAATAAACTCCATGATGTGTAAATATTAAATCTTATTTTAGCTCGTTACACTCTTTTAATTGGTTAACTCTCATTAACTTGATTTTTCCTCTGCTTTTATAGGCAGATAGGCTTAGAAAAGAAACGGAGGATACATCGTTAATTTATTGTTACTGCAAGTCAGTCTCGCGTTCCAATTTCGAATTCCAAAATGGAATTGGATCGCGTTTGCCGTTTCGGGACGCAGTAACATATCTCGCTTTCAATCGCGAGACAACATCAACGAAATAGAATATAGAAAGCGGTTCAGTCTCTGCGTTATACCATTTGAGGGGGAAGAGAGGAGGCAATAGTGGTATGGCAAGAGTATTCTCGGGTTCATGATGAGTTCACGAATCATCGCGAGTGCGAGAGAAACGGTTAGGCTCTTTGTTCCATCGGATGACCCAGAAACCTGATTCTTTCCCCCCCTTTCCCGATCTACGAGAACATACGTGCATGCATCTGGACTTGTTGGTAGCGAGCGATATCAGCGGCAGGGAAAGTTAACCGGCCGAAGCGGTGAGGAGAAAGTGAAAGCTATTTCCGGGGGTATAGTAAACGCCGTGGCAACAACAGACGTAAAATGATGCGAAGGTGGACTGATATTAACGACTGTTTATAGCGTTTACCGATCGTCTACAACTTTCTTTAAATTCGACCGAAAAGGAGTTGTTAGAAAATACATTTGGTTTACGGGATTTATAACACCGACTATTAAAACCGAGTAATGTTTAATGACAGTATAGCATTTTTATCGTGATTAATTATTAATTATGTCGTCTTGTATTTAAGACACTAATTATTTGTTTAGATTAGATTGTGCTCTGTTTATAAATGAAAATCACTATCGAGAAACATTAATATTACGTTAAAAATCTTTTTTCAAACATCGTAACAATCTTAACAAAAAGAAAATTTTAATTTTAAATTTAATAATTTTAAAAGATCTCTTTTATGATGAAAAAAGGAAGTAATAGATGTTTTATTAAAAGCCCCTTTAAAATCAAGAGTTTATGTGGCGTTATTATCAGTCAGTCGCAATTATTGCCGATAATTATGTATATGATGCCATTTGGTGACGCTGTATCAATAATCATAAATGTATGAATTTGTAAAGAGTGCGCGCGAAGTGGCACGCGAGGACCACGCTCGAAATGACCTCGTAAAAGCGGAAACATCACGCTTTCATCAACGCATGGATTGCGAAGTTGTCTCCGAGGATCAATTTGGTCTTATACTCAGTTTCTTTGTATGCGGAGAGCTTCCACAATAATTTCAAAAAGTCCGCGAAATATTATTGTATTTCCTTTTTTCTACGATTTCGACTCCTTATGAGGCAACTGATTAAAAAATCAAAAATACTAAAAATAATAAAAATATTATTACGAACGATTAGTAACGACTGAATATTATTACAACAATTAGTACTGTGTTAAATTCTATGTACTGTAGTTGCCTATATTTATTCTCATTGTGGTATTATACGGAGCCGACTACTGCCACTCCTTTGGAAAGAATTTCTCTCGCGCAGACGAAGATAAAACCAACGACGTTCACTTTCCCATTTGCCGGAGCGAATTGTGTCGTCGAAAATCGGGTCGACGGCAATATCGCAGAGAAAGTGAGAGTACAATCAAGCGCCACTCGATCGTGATGCAGCTGTTATTTAAATAAACTCCTATACTCGCGTAAGGATCTCTTGATATCTCGACGTGTCGAAGTGAAAGGTGTTAAATGATGAAGTATCACCAGATCGGAAGTGATGTGGCGAGCCTTCCGAGATTTTGACATTTAACGCGGAACTCGTTATTCCATCTCGTGAATTTTATGATGTTATTTATTTCGCAATACGTGATATGTATACGTGATATATACATATGTAACGTATATTCTCTGAAACGTTCCTTAGATGAATTTGATAAAATAGAAACATGCCGTGACAAGGTAATCAATTATACAGAAGAGAATTAAATTTGTATCTTCATAAAAGTCAGCTTGAAACTTATGGGACTATTTAGGATTACAATAAATGTGGCCGACCGTGCGGTTGTATATATGTGGCGAAAGCGACGAATTTCAATAGTGTATCGTTCCTGAGGCTTTCCCATATGTACCTCCGACTTTCGATATGCTCGGGCCTTTCTGGTCGCGCGGAGAAAGAGCGTGGAGATATAGTACTCCGCTTCCACTGCGAATCGTTGTGACCTGTTCACCCACTTTGAAGTTAGTTTACGTCCCATTGTTCGCGCGAACATACAATCAAGTTACACATTCCCATTTGGACGCGAATCGTTCATTCGAGCGGCACAAGCAATCTAGATATTCACATGATTAGAAATTAATCACCATTCAATGATCGCTTTGTGATTATCTCTGCAATTCATTGATCAATAATTCACAATTATATTAAAAATGATTGAAAATCTCGATAGAAATTAGGTGTGAAATGTCCGTCCTTAGATTTAAACGTATAATCGAGCTTGCTAATGAATTTAGACCTATAATCAATGACTTTTTTGAAGAATACCACTGTAGCTGGGAATTAGGACGAAGGTAATTTGCGTCCAAGAAGGACAGCATCCGTTTGTTTGTGTCGATGAAGGTCCTACGGTGCTTTTGTCCGACACAATGCTCGAATCGCTTCGTTACACAAGGGGGAGATGTACGCATGATGTCTGGTTTAGCCTTTAGGCACAATGATTGACCTTGAACTCGATTAATTAGTAATTCATTAAAATGATCATTGCAGTTAGGTTGAAAAAAAAAAACAGATTAAACGTTGACGTCATACAATAGCACGTTAAGCTCATTGATGACATTCGCATCATTGAATGCATGAGATAAAGTAACAATTTCTACGTCGATGTCTTTGCGTCTATTAACTTTTCTATGTAATAGTCGCCAGCGGCGGCGATTTAGAAAAAATTCCTGGAGGCTGGAGGTCGGAAGCGCGTTCGACTCACGCGGATAAATAAAGAACGTCTCCGACAAAGATTGCTGGTTTCTGTTTCAGGCCACTTTCCCCGAAGGACGTCGACCGATTAAGACGCAGCAATTATTGGCTCGAGACCAGTTCCCGCTATTCCAGTTCCACACGGTATGTCTTACGTAACTACCATTGTGAGATCGCATAAATAATCTCGCGGATCCGTTATACCGTTGCAGGCGTGAATGAGAAACGCGCGCGATCACTTCCCCCCCCCTCCCCCTTCTTTTTTCCCGATTTTTATGCAGGCATATTTTCGGATACATTCTCCCGCGAATCTTCGATTTCGCAATACATGTAATATTATTCTGTCGAAAACGTTGCAAAGATTTTTTTGAAAAAACTTCTCCTAATTTTTTTGCAAATCTTAAATTGAATATGTAAAATGTTGAGAATGACATGAATCGAGAACATTAATTGATTTGGTTAAATTTTACCAATTATCTTTTTTTTTTTTTGAAGCATCGGTCCGGCCGTTATATGTTTTTTCAAATGGTTTCGAGTACCGCTATCCTCTCACTTGAAAGGTATCCTTCGTTAATATTGAAGTCCTTCTAACAGCAATGTCGCTTGATCATTTTTTTGGAGGTCATTGCGAATTTTCCTGTAGTATATACGATTTAAACATTCTAATCGACATATTATTCCGATGTGATACAGTATCATTTTATAGTGTGTTGATGAACGCAAAATCTGCGAAATCGGATGGATCAAGTAAATGCAAATTCTATGACTTTAGCGCAAATAAATGCAAATTCTATGACTTTAACGCAAACGAACTACTTTGCATTTTAGTATGTGTTTGCGACTTTCTCCGCGATTACGAGCATATACGGAGGAGAAAAGGGTGTGCGTATATTCACGTTTGTTTCACGGGAAAGTAGGTTTACGATATCGAGTAACAACGCTCTTATTTGTCAGGGTATATATCTCACAATAATACTTATCTCTATTTAGATCTTGAAAGATGACGCGCGATACATACAGAACACGATTGATGTTCTGAAATCGTGCATTAACGCGCGATCGATATTACAACGATATTGTCGCGTTGACAATCGGAGTAGCGTTCGTTACATGAGATTGCGGTCTGTATTATCGTATAATTAATTGGAAAAATCAATCTTTGAAATGTCAGGCATTTTTTTGGTCTTAGAAAAGTGCACAATGTTGTTAATAAATTGTAGTTATCAAATCAAGGGTCGCACGCTTTAATTCGTTGTAATATTAACCTCGTAGAACGTTACATACGCGGGCGGAAGCGTCGGTAAAAATGAGATAGCTCTTAGCCACAACATCCTGTGTCACGTTTCAAAATCGGCGATGATGCGATTGCGATGCACCCATGATTGTGGGAACGACAATCAGAAACCGCAATTTCTTTGTAAAGCTCGCTTAATTCAGGGATACGTTTACTTTCTTTCCGTAACGTCAAATACATCGTTTAGAGCATTAATTCCGTGACAAGTAAATCAATTTATAAGAAGTGTTTGAAGAATTTGAAAACTTTGTAAAAGTGCTCAAAATACAATTTGGTACAGTTTTTTTTTAAATATAAATGTCATTTTATTTTTTATAAACACTGTTCTTTAATATTTGTTGTGTTGAAAGGATAGTAAAATAATTTTAAAATACTTCACACGTATATAAATGCATAAATTTAGAGAAAAAATAAATATGCTGTTTCCTCTTTCTCCAAAAAGATATTATTAATGAGAGAAAATACATACTAAAAACTAGATACATATGTTTAATTTAAAGAATCTTACTTCCGTCGCGTTATCTTTGCTTAAATAAGAAGAGCAAATTTCTTCTTTTGACCTTGCGATAGAGTTGAGTGTCGGAAGTTAAAGCGCGATAGCAGTACCGTAATCTTGACTAATCAGCGAACAAACAGACGCGGCGGCAATAAAGGTGAGTCTAATTTGTGCAATTTATATTCAAACGAGAGGTCCGCGGCCTTGACTGTTCTTCGTATGTCAGCGAAATTGATAACCCTTTATGAAACGCGGAATTATTATAAAAGAATATTTTTATTAATTAAATTTTTAAAGAAACGAAAGAAAGCACATATCAGTCAAAATTAATACTTTTATTTGAAATTATCCTAAAATATCAAACAAAATTAAACATAAAAAAGTATTTAAAAATGATATGAAAATCTACAATTTAAATAGTAAATTTAGAGTGAGTGAACGTGAATTCATTTAGAGTGAAGAACAAATTATCAATGTTACAAACAATTTTGCAAGATAAATTTTGAAAATTCTATAAGCGGAAATGTTTAAAGAACTTTTGAGGAAACCTTCAGAATTCTGTATATTCTAATTTTAAAATATTCAAGTGATGACTCGAGAATCGGTACTGCTTCGTCACGTTGTTGTCACTGAAACATTCCGATAAAACGTTGCCGAGAGGGCAACGTTTTATTCTGCACCTATCAATAGGATATCGTCCTCTGACGAAGGTCGCGTCTGGACTTTGATCGCTTAATCGCGAGAAGGAGCAATACTGACTATAGTCATAAGATATAATGCTTTAATTGATTATGCGCACAAATAAACGTACGATAGTAGAAGCACGGTTAGTACTTGCAAGAAAATGATTATGGAAACTAAAATAAAAGTATCTCTCAGAAAATATTTTGCACTTGTTGCGTAATGAGTTGCGTAAAATGAAAAATTAACCGATACAATTGTTTTTCTACAATTTACAACGATTGAAAAGTTTTGCAACTGCGCTATTCATGTGCAATCTCAGTCACGTGGATGTCAGTGCTGGAACGCATGTGGCTGATAATATGCGTGCGCGTCGCTAAAAGAACGGCTATGAAGGACGTCTCTGATGAGACGAGTGTGCGTAGGACATGGTGTGTCGCGCGCATTGCTCCAACAACAACGGCTATTTTCAAGTAATCGACGTATCGTCGAAGGTCGAGGAGTTTAACCTTCAACGTGCCGCGCCGTTAACCCGTAAATGTTCGCGCTATAAGCGCTGCGCTCAAACTTGGAAAGTATTCTCTCCTTCCGCGGGTGATTACGCAAAATATATATCGTTTGATAGTTTTTTTATTCCTACTTGTCTAATACTCTATATATTTATAATAGACAAATCTGTTATACATTTACTGCGCGTTTGCAAAACTGTTGCGCAATCTCTTTAGTAGAATAAAATACGTTTGAGTAGACCGACGACGGATATACATACATATGTATAATGGCGAACGGATTGCCACGTGTGCGGAGGTAAGATGCACCTGTCATCCAAGGTGATCCTTTATCATGCGAAAGAGCTCTACTTTTTCAGAAACGTTAAGATCTTTATACACGGTTCCTCAGCTTCTGAGAATTATGCATGCGGCATAATTCGCTTCGCATGTTAAAGATGATCCAAGTCTTACGTCATCAGCATTAAAATATATTTGTTAAATCGTACACATAATCTGTTTTTCTTTTTATATAACTTTTTACCATTAGTATACCCTGACAGAGAAAATTCACAAAATGTACAAGGCTTACGTTAAAGAGCGCTTCTCTGGCAATATTGCCCGTTTTATTATTAATGCGAGTTTTAATATTTTAAATCGCGAACTACGTGATTTTTCAATTAATATGTAATCTCTTTCGGTTGCGCGTACTAAAGTGATAGGGGAATCACGCGTCCTGCGTCCTTGAACTTGGCATCGTGCCGCGTTTTCCCGCGTTCCCGCCACTCTTCTCTTCTGTATGAGCTTCTTCGCATTCAGCCCGTTCTTATTTGTGCCACGCGACTGATAAGATCCGATTGTCACCGGTGTGCATTTTCTTCTTTGCTCTTCCTGACTCATTGTCAGTTCACGGTCACGATGGTCGAATCACGTGTCGATACGATGCACATTATGGCCTTGCAGCGATTTTGCTTAAAATGTAATATTTATTTATTCACGAAATGATAAAAACATCTATATCAAGAAAAAAATATGTTGATGAGGCAATTAATAATCGTCTAAATTTATTGGAAATGTATACTGCAACGCTGTATATGTACATGTAAATCTATTAAAACTTTAAAAATCTAAAAAGAAATTAAATTGACCGCGATATTATTATTTATTAAATATTATTTATTAGATATACTAATTATTGAGATAATTGATATTTATCATTTTTTAAAAATGCTTTTCATCTAAATTTCTGATATATTATAATTTTCGATGTATGCAAAAATATTCTTTAAATTTTGCGATTTACAAACTTTTTTTACACGAGGCATATTATCATGCCACAAGTATCATCATTTTCGATAATTTATAAACGAAACGACTGTTTTTATGAATAGATTACGTAATAGACGACGTAATACGCGTAACTTGGCCTTGACAAAGCAAGGTTTTAATCATTAACAGAGTAAAAGATAATAAATTTATTTATGGTTACTTTAATTTTAATGTAAGGACCATATATTGAAGCAATAAATATTGTTTTGTCTGTGTCGCGAAGAATGTTAATAATTCAAATTAGAAATGTACGACATTAATAACAGAAAATATATGCTTATTTTTCGCGATAAACATTATATTAAGGCAGAGTAGAAAAATTATGCAATTTAATTGTCACTTATAAAGCTTTGTATGATGAGTGTCGAATGTCGAGTCGAGAAGTCATATAGAAGCTTTTGAATGGATAGAGGCACTCCCAGGGCGAACTTTACTCGGCCTTGGCCTCCGACCAGCTTCACTGCTATATTGATACTAGACGTAGTAATATGTCGTCGTAATACATAACGAGTCTTCCAGGAAAAGTGTATTTACAGGGCAAAACATATGTAAGAAAAAGGAGAGAGGAGAAATTTTCTACATCACTTCGTTTTTTAATTATTGAAAATGTTGGTTTTGATCAAAATCCAAAAAAAAAATACAATGCAAGTTGTGTATGTGTATGCATTATTCTATTGTATGATGATTTTCAAGCAATTGCATATTTTGCACATTCTGATTTATTATGCGACTCAGCGAAAAAGATAGTTACGTTTAAAAAAAAAAGTAATTGACGAACGATCCTCTTTCTCACGTCAATGATTTTCAGATTACAATCTTGAACTTCTGTACGAGATTTTTTCGTTCATAAAATGATATTAGAATGGTGAAAATATTTCGTCCTTGACAAGGAACAGGCGAGAAGATACTGTAGGCACGTGCGCGCTCTTGGGGAATTTGGAGGTCACTAGCTGTGAAAATGACTCCACCCTCTGATACACATTCGCGTTATCTCTGCTTCTCCTCTCCCTACTCGTATACCATTAAGGATCTCGCCACCCTCTTGGAAAACTTTGGCTCTCGACTCAAGGCTAATTCTAACTCGTTTTATTTTCATCGTCATTCGTATTTTCGTTTTATTTTTGTATTCTACAAGCATAAATATGAGCAATATTGAATGTCAAAAAATTACAATAAATTATAAATTTGCTTGTACAGCTTGCGATTATAATCTTGAGTAAAGATAAAGACTTTAGAAACTTAATAAAATGGAGACAAATATTTGATGTTACTTTTCAATCGCTTTTAAAGCTGCTAGAACACATCTCGATAGTGGAAAAGGTGAGAATGGACGGGATAGCACGAGGGATGAGAGCATTCGCTGTATCGTGACCTTTTACCTTTGACCTTCAACCCATTTCCCGGTTTCCATTTACAATGACACCCACTTTGAACCTGGTTTTAGTTAACTGAGTTTCTCGAAAGGTCAAATTGCTGCTCCACCCAACAGAGATTTCCGGGTACTTGGCGCGACATCAACTGTTTCGTTGATTATATTTTAATCAACAAGATGTTTTTTCTTCCATATCAAAAATTGTTCTTCATTACTTTTTTTCTCCATTCTTTATAAAACTTGCCGGAAAAAAAAGTTTTTCAATTATGTATTCATAATTTATCCAAGCATGAATAATATCTTATTTTTGTTTTACATATAAATTATTCTAAACGATTTGTTTAATGATGTTACAAGGATTTGGTCAGTTAGACGTTAAACACATGTTGTTTTAAATTTTTATATAAAACAGTCATTTAAAAAAACTTTTTAATTTCTGAAATAGTTTAACGCGGTATATTTGACTGTAATTTGCGTGCTGATCGTAATAGGCTTCTAACATTTCTATGTGATGTTGATTGCGCGGTCATCATTTAATTAGAAAGTGACACGCGCGTAAGGGGTTAACTCGACACGCATAAATAGCTGCCTGTTGCTATGGATGAGGAGGTGGGACGTGATGGTGGATCGTTGCTAGCCGGGTTGTGCACCCCGGTGCAAGCTGTATCGATCCAACTCTACCCGGTGCAACAACCCACGCGTACTGACCTCACGCGTCCTTGTAGGTCGCGGAAGAACCTTAACAGAGTGCATCTTACACTTTATACTTTATGAATGTAATCATTAAAGTACATTTATATCGTCAAACTTTCGCGAACTTTAAACTTCATAAATATTAGCAATTTGTTTGATTATTTATGAATATACATTTAATATTGAATTATAAATGATGATTGATATCAAAAGTTAGTTTATATCGGCTTAATTTACGTATTAAATGTACCATTCAAATGTTGATACATTCTATACGCAACTTGCTTCAGAGATTATTGATAATATAATTTAATGAAATATTCAACATTATAAATACACACATTGTTGTGAGGAAGTGGTGATCCTATTATAAGTAACCAAAAATGAAATTAAAGCAAAGACGATAAAAGCCATCATGGCTTTTATCGTCTTCGCTTTAATTTCGTTTTTGGTCATTTGTATCAAGATCTCGATAATAGCAATATCTTTGATCGCAAATAAGCTTTCAAGCGAAAGCACTTATGGTCAGAGAGGATGACGTAGGATAAGAGAAAAGCTACGTATTATCAAACATCAAAGCGTAATAAGCGAGGTTGGCTAGTGCGAATATAGTAATAATAATTGCGAAATTGAATGATTGCATCGCAAATTCTGAGTAATTACCGTAATAATGTAACAATATACTATCGTATTTTTATTACATTGTGTTATATATATATATATATGTAATACATGTATATATATTACAGATTATTTATGAACTATTTCTAATGATTAGCCAATTTAATATGTTGTATGAAATTCAATCGTCATCTAGAATCTAGATCATTGCGATGAAATCATCCATAGAGCTGTGTGGAAGTAGGAAGAAGAAATCTTAGTCACTCATCGTATTACTCATAGCATCATTCAGAGTGCCACGAAATAACCAGATCGATGTTAAGCGAGGTCAATATTCAATTTCCGGTAGTCCGAATTAATCAAAGATATCTTCTAATATCTGTAGTTTATTTTTATCTTACTTTTATCTTACTTTTATTTTAAAAAGAATAGTATGAATATATTGAAAATGAAAAAAAATATTTATATTTGTCTACGATCTATCGATCCAACAGATCCGTAAATTCAAACATGAATTCATAAAGGGCAAAGATACACGTTTTGCCCTTTATTTTTTTATAAAGTAATTACTTTCAATTGAAGTGGGATTATATTATCTATATCGACATTGCATGCGACTAATGTGATGTCTACACATAATACATATTATAAGAAACCTTGACACGATTTTTCACTGGCAAGGATACTATTGTAGTAAGGTTGCAATCCGAGAAATTGCGATTCTCAACCCTAGATAAATTTAATGAAGATAATTATCAGCAACTAATTAAATTAAACGATCGGGATAGCAGCACACGTACTCTAGATATTTCTTATATTAGCACGTATATACCAATAGATTGACTTGTTTCGTAACCTACAATGGCGGCAAGGTTTCCAAGGAGTCAGGTTTTGTCGTCCTGTGTCCTCAGGAGGTACAATGAACAACTGCGTTACACATTATTCAAGGTCTCTTCTAACAATGAACGTCATAATCACGTCTTAAAGTCTGGTTCTTTGTCAATCATCATCTTTTGCCCATCTTTAGCTTGTAACTCTGCGATTATAGAAAAGCGAACGACATCTGTCCGATTAAAGGATCGCCTATTGGCTATTTCATCAATGGAGCCAATGGTCAATTTCAAAGACGAAGGACGATTTCTCTTTCTCAGTTTACCTTGAGAAGTCAGAAGGCAGAAAGTAGAAAAACTTAATAAAAAGGGGTCGCACCTGCATACAATCGATTTTTAAGATATCTTTTTAGCATTTTCAAATTAAATAATCAATCTGATTCATTAAAATTTGTCGAAAGAAATTAGTCTACTAATCGAATAATGCGAATTGATAAAAATAAATATAATAAATAAAAGAATAAATTAAATTATTTTTTATTTAATATATTTCAATATTATTTTTTTCATTAGTCATAATTAAGAGTAAATGATTTATATTTTGCATATGTTTTCATTGTCAGTCCCATTATATAATACAGTATAATTAATAATTTCCTTAACCTCGATAGAGACCGGTAAAGGGAAGTACAAAGACATCGGTCTGCTTCCGAGCATGTGGACTGAAGCTACCTCATTTCTTATTGCACGTGGAGGAGCGGACACGCTGCTCCGAAGTGTGAATGTAATGTGTGTAATATGCTTGATAAAAATGGACAGGTGGTCCAGTTCTTTCGGCAACGGGTGCTTCGTTACTTGTAACACCTGCTCGAATAAACCGCATTTCGTTACATCAGGCTCGTGCTCGCGATGATGAAATTTCTTCGTAGAATTTTCTTCCAGATTGAAACTTTTACTTTATGATTTACTTTGATTCGTCGATATCAACAAAACTTGAGAGGACTCTCAAGAGACTCTTCGCCAAATATTTTTATCGTTACAATTTTTTTATGAGATTTAATTTTTTAAGTTCGATATATAATAAAAGTATCGCTTTAAATATAAATTTATTTCTTGTCTATATCTATAGATGGTGTGAGGTTTTGTTTCAGAATTTCTCAATATAACCATCTGTCTTTGACGGAAATCGTATTCAAAGTTTCATTTTCTGGATATATCAGACGGTATATAGCGAAGTAACTGACGGCTGTTTCTCGATTTGTACGGCCCTGAATGTTATAACCCCATGCATAGTTTGCGACCTACATAAACGGGGCAAACATGTTGCCGCCAGTCATGTGCCAAACGCAGGACTTGGGGTGTCTGTATGCCATGACGACCTACAAAATCGGCGTACGCCGTGGAACACCTGGCCCTCGGCGCACCCGCGTTTACGTGACCCTCGACAGACGGTTGCATGTGGTTCGTAATCGGTCTCGGGGGATCGTTAAAAATCAAATGACCCCATTTTATTGGTTAAAATAATATCTAAATTGTCACATTTGAATGCCCTTTCACTGCTGCATTTCCTGCTTCAAACGCGAGCCAAAAAATAAACGAGTTATTGCAATTTATCACGTCACGAGTTAGTCACGTTATTTACACTCACAAATCTTCGATATTGATGCAAATTAATTGTCATTTATTGTGCAGTTAATATCGGGTCAGTCCGTAATTTTTTACATCTCGTTTTCATAAGGGAGCGTCATTTATTTTATATATGATTATCTTCCGTTACAAAATAAGCGTTAAGATCGAAGGAGTGTGTAAGCTCGGCTGTATCAACAGGCAGGTGATGCGGCACGGGCGATGGATGACCTCGAAAAGGAAGAACCGTATATATTTGCCAGCTTTGCTCGCCGTCTGCGGTTTGCGGCATCCTGATATTTTGTTAAACGAATAGAATTTAATCTCGTAATATCAAGCTTAAGCGCTACAACATAACGCTATAACATTCGTTCTTCTCTAGATTTTTCGTTGGAGAACAGAGCTATATTTTTATTGCTTAGAATGAATTCAACGTATTGCTTTCAAGCCAGAAGCGCAGAGCCTTCGAATTCGAACAGGTGCTCCAAGTATGATTCGCAAAATGGAAAAAAAACTCCGGTGGCCACCTTGGCAGCTTGTATTGAGTTCGACTCGACCGGGAGTCTTTCGCATGCAGCTTTTTTTCGGTCTTCGACCATCCGAAAATTCTCTGTCCAGTAAAACCAAGGTAATTCGATATCATGTGCCACCCATCTTGATATCCTGCACGTTAATACGTTCTTTGTCTCTGCAAGAGAGCTTTGTCATTGAATGTCGGGGAGGAAACATGCCTTTTCGATGAGGACGTTATAACAAAAATGTTCCTGGGAATCCTTGTTGCAAGATCCTTCTTGCTTTGCCGAGCCGTTTTGCATGTGTAATCTTCCTCTCGTCATCTTTCCTTTTGTTTATTCTGTCTCCTTGGCGTCCGGTTCGCAATCTTGTTCCATCCTGCTTTAATTGTCATTCTGAGAATCAATAGCTTGGAACAATCTATTTAGAGTATGCGATTGATACTTCGAATTTAATAATTATACCAACTTGTTACAATAGCCTTCGCAAATAAAAATAATATTTTGGTTTTTCATTTTGTAATATAAGCGCGGCACACATAATTTAATAAATTTCCATTGCTAAATTATCCGACTGTCATATTAGATTTATAGTTTATTAGAAAAATCAGAATGTGTGAGATTGGATGTGAATCGAATACGTTTTATCACTTTTTTGTTCTCGATGACGGATGTAAATCGATACCTGAGAATGCGCGTTTATTCCAAGATCTCGGTATTTTCCGTAATGAGAGGGGGGGATCGAGTTTATTCTCAGCTAAATCAACAGGTTGGACTGACGCGAAGGTGCGTCCACGCTGCAGGTTGGAGAATCTAGCGGGGGGTGGACGGTCGATCGTTCGTAGCAAGGGCAAGCCGGAGCAAGTCTAGCGGCGAAGGGGTTGCTAACTGACGTCACGATGACGCAATGTCAAAGACTGCTGCTGCTTCCCCGGCGCCAGTCGCATCTGCCCTACGGCTGACATTGACACTGCTCGAGGCATCGATTTGTTCTTCAACGAAGTAAGAGCAAGTCGAGGGTCACCGTGATCGTTTTACTGACGCTATTTAATCGGAGGTCATCCGAGTGATTTACCTTCTCTCTTACCGCTCTGTTAAGGGAATCACTTCAGAATGGCGATCGACCCTAGAACGATGTTTACCAAGGTATAATGGGCACGACACTAGAATGTTGTTATATCGTTCCGTGTAATATACATAGATTCGCCAGATTGAGTCTTTAATTAGATTAGTGCGGCAAATTATACTCGATGTGAGGAAAATTTCTAAAATTGGGGGCGCGTGTAATACATATTTTAACTTAAGCTATTCTGCTGTTAATCGATGATTTTTTTATGCTGTCTAGAACAATATATGTAGCTATCATAAGTATCAACTTTGAAAGTAGATGCCTACAGTACTGTTTATATTATCGATTAATACTTTTATAAGTCTAATAATGCGTTCAATCTAGATATCTAGAAAAAATTAGTTCGCGAATATATAAGTAAATTTGTTTTTCGCAAATTATACTTGTTGAAGATAATCGAGAAATAATTTGATGCAACTTTGTGCATACTTTCAGCCATATACAAATTATGCGCATAGTTATAGAGTCATTGTTATCTTTAATTCGTTCTTCGCTCGTCCCGTTGGTTAGATGCTATAGGCGACGTAAGAGGACATACTTTAATTGATTTCTTGATAACCGTTTGTGAAACCTTGACCTTGTGCGTCATAGCCGGCCGTATATTCGGATTATATTTTCAGTGACTCATGTCGTGAATCGTCTCGACAGTCGCGACCGAGCAACATACGATGATGCCAAAACGGATCAAAATCTCAGCTTTAGGAAATCTATTTATAGGATATCTAAATTACTTGAATGAACGACATTTCGATCCGCTCAATCGCAGATAGCAGAGAATAGATTATCAAAATTAATAATTTAATAGTTAATTCATAAAATTTCGTTGAGAAAATATCAAGTTAAAATTTGTTAAAAAATTTATAAACGGAATATCTGGAAAATATATCTTTACGAGCAGAGATGTTTTTTTCCTCATGTTGATTTGTACTGTATTAAAGATAGTATTTATTTCATTATTTTACAAATATATCTCGTAGAAAAGATTTAAGGCATTTATTTGCGTATCAGCATTATTAGCGGGACGCATCGACCGCGCTTTTTTCGATATTTTTAGGATCAAGTCGGGACGCGGGATTAACGGTCGACCGTTTTAAAGATCTGCGATCGACGTCGCGTCGCAGAGAAACAATACTGTTCGACCAGAATAGGTACACCGTTCTTCGGCTGGCTCATAATAATTTAACGTGAATCAGAAGCCTTTTGCGTTAGCGAGAAGAGACGCGGAGAATTTATCCACGGAGGCGAATCATAGATCCCGACAATGCGAGTTAAAAGCTTCGATCGTCGTCTTTTCGTGTACTTATTTACGTTCACAGCCAATGAGTGCATTGTCCTACGGTCGTATCAATAACGAAGAGATAATGCGCTCGGCTCGACTTGGCAGAGCAAAAGTCCATCTGGATCATTGGCCCTTACTGCAATATTTAACGCCAAACGTGCTAGAGTTAAAATAAACTAAAACATGATTGGAAAAACTTTTTCAAAAATTGTTTACAGATTTTTACAATTAGTTATATACATACATCTCAGTCACTGTTTTGTGCGACGATATATGAATAGTTTTTCAAACTATCGTTGAATTAAAATGCTATCGGAATTTGTCCACAGCAGTACGAAATCTTTCGTATTATCTAAATTCTTTTTCAATATCTCTGAATAATAAAAATACCGACGAATTTCTACCATTCTTTTGTTTTACTCGTTCCTTAATTCGAGTAAAAAAAGCATCATCTGGCCAACGATGTTTGGTAAGAAGCACCGCACGGTTATTCGGTAATAAAAATAATTTAGCAATGTGAATGAGAGAGTAGACGATGGTCAGGAGAGAGAGAGAAAGACTAACGTAAGATATTTTTATTGAACGTCTGCAGTCTGGATGCACCGCCGGCCGTTCACCCGATGCACTCGTCGCTTCACGCCAATCCATACGCGCGATCCTTGCTCTCGATTATTCTTCTCCTCTCCTTCCTCTTCGTTCCTTCTCTGTGTTGTACGGCGTTCACGATCCAACATTCGTGATTGATAAAGCGAGGATTCTGCATTCGCAAATTTTCAATCTTGATCCAGTTCTCAGCCCAAATATCTCTTTGAGAGATTATTATACTCGATACGAGTATTTTTTTCTCTTACTAGATATATCATACAAATCATGTTTCCTTCAAGTCGAGTTTTGTTTCTGACAATGAAAGCTTCAATGATGATTTTTATATGGAATAAAAATATCTCACTATAATATCTCACATAGAATAAAAATATCACTTTATAATATCTCACATGACTGTCTTTCATATTGAAAAAAATTAATTTAATCGATGCTTTTACACGCAGATTTCTCTTCCTTCGTTCGCACGGCCCTGGAGTCGAATAAGATCGGTCGCGTGGGTGAGTCTGCCCCGTTGGAGGGGCGTAGGGTTCTGAGGGGGTTGTCCGAGGGTGGGGTAGGGGACGGTCAACCGATGTGGAACGGACAAACCGACAGACAGGGATGCACCGACCTTGGGGGGATTTTTGTGTCTACCGTAGTGCGTTAACCCCGGGAGCTGAGAACGAGCATGGCGTGCAGCGTGCTAAAGGAATGAGGGCTCCTTCGGTTCTTTGTCTCCCTTTCCCTCTCTCTCTCTCGCTGAGCTGCACCGCCCTTTTTTTCTATCCTGCTGGTTCTTCGTTCAGTCAAGGTTCGATTCAGCCATGTTTGCTGGGAATCTGTTTTCTCCACCCCTTTGCGCGAACTCTCGAAATTTTCTGTCTTTGTATTATGGCCTCCAGGCAAAGGCAATAGTTATAATATGGCCCCCACTTTATACCAGAGTCTTTCTTTCTTTCAAAAATGTATCATTAATTAAATTACAAAAAAAATTGAAATAATTAACATTATTTAATTAAATTCTGTTTGTACAGGAATTGAATCGATTAAATAATTTCATTTACGTGTGGTAATAATAGTGGGCAAATTTTTATTCTGCTGGATCAGTAGAGCGCTCGAGAGTTAAGATGTCTATTGAAATCATCGAGTTTTTACCTGAGTTTTCTTTTCGTAGTCTGACATAGTGGTCCATTGTAATTGATTATCAAGCCCGCTCATAAATTCGAAATAGGTTGAGTTGTTCGCCGAAACAATCTTGTTTCTTTCATCGACAAAACCTTGATCTGTTCCTCGTTCCCTATCGCGTGACGTCCAATTATGATTCGGTACTTCTGGGGAACGTGGGGAGCGAAGGGAGATACGTCTATTGGCTTATCTGTCGTACCCGACGAGCAATTAATTCAATGACAATGGTCGTCGAGCTTCTCATACTAATCAAGATTGACCTTTCGGTTCAGTGAGAAAGAGTCTTTTTGGCATGATTAAGGCTACCATATTGCGACAATTGATAAACTGATTTTTATTTTGTATCACATCGTTAGAATAAGAAATTTATTCATATTACAATTCGCGATAGAATAGGAGATTCAAGTAGAATCAACTTCATTGTTTTTAAAAGACTACACGAGATGAATGAAGATGAATCAATTCGGAAATCGATGATCCTCGTGTAAATGGATTAATTAAATCATTATTTAGCTTTCATCGTATTATTGATGTCTATCTTTTTTTTTAATACGATAACCGTAATATCGTATGAAAAAAACGATAGATATTAATGTAATGATGATGGATAAATAATGATGATTGATAAATAATACATATTAAATAATGATTTAATTAAATTCATTCACACGAGCATCATCGATCTTTCTGGGTTGATTCATTCTCATTCATCTCGTCGTCTCTTGAAACACAAAGACTGGGCAAACTCCGGTCGCGTTGACTTGTCGAAGGAAAAATAAAGATGCGTGTGCGAGGATGGGATGGCACGACCTCGAAGGGCGCGGTCGAGTTCACACTAGACTGAAGCTGCCCTTGTGCCTAACCGGCCTTGAGACGGCTCGACCTGCCCTACCCCGACGATCCGACGTTCTCATACCACATATGAGATTTCTCGTGCACACAAAGATCAGCGTTTCCTAAATCCACCTTTCAGTTTCGTCTTTGTGCGAAAGTTTACCGACAAAATCTCACGTTTACAAGACTGCCAGTAAATAACAAACCTCGCGTATTTTCAAGTAGATTTTAGTGAAATCTCTTCATTTGAAGCTTAAGTATTAGGATAAAATTTATAAATGTTAAAAATTTTTTAAGCGAAAAAACATGATGTTTTATTAAGTTTTAATTGAGAACTATTTTTCTCGCTATTCATGCTTTCGAAGCAGATTCAGGAGTACAACGTTTCCGTAGTGTAGTGGTTATCACGTGTGCTTCACACGCACAAGGTCCCCGGTTCGATCCCGGGCGGAAACAATCTTTTGGTACTCTAAACTTTTGCAAGTGTGTATATGTATGTATATACGTATATAAAATTTTAGTTCGGTAAGAAACTTCTGTAACAAACCGAAGATCTTGTGCGTGTCAAGCACATGTGATAATAACTGTACGAAAATGTTGAAAATTATGATAATAATGTAGAAACATGAGTACAAAAATATTTGATATTTCATATAACAAATAGCCATTATGTCAATAAAATGAATAACAGCGCATTCTTATTATTTTCATTTGCATTGATTAATTTCATATGCATTCATATTTTATAAAATACTTATCGATTGCAGCCAAAATCTCTAAATAATCTCTAAAAATGATATGACTATTGATTTAGCCAATTTATATAGCATAAGAGAAAGCATCATGAATAAGTAAAATGCTGAACTCGTTGTTGAATTACATTTGTCGCTGGTGATATCGCAACTTTTACTTTTACTAGAGAGAAAGTGCACGCTCGCTGCATTTTTCGCAACTCCGTTCTTTAGCTGCTATTAGATCTCGACTATTTACGCGTTATTATATACATATATGATTATTATATACATATATAATTATTTATATATATAAAGACAATTTTATAGTTATATTAAAGAATTTATAAAATAAAAAAGATAAAAAGTATTTAAAATATGATAATTAAGTAATTAGATAATTATTAAATTTCCAGAAATTTTAATAATTTCAAAAAAACTCATTAATTATGATTAGAATCGCATAAAGTATTTTAACCTTTTAGCATTTGTAAAGATTCGTGTTTGGCTATATCTGCTCGATCAGTTTTGCCCTTTTCTCATTTATAAGTTGGCATATTTGCAGCAGTCACGATCGCGGGAAATTTTCAATTCTGATTCATTTCCTGATTGCAACGGCGGTGCATTGCATCACACTATCAATTTAGATTTTATTGTATAATATTTACAAAAAATTATATTGTAGTAGTCTTTTTTACGAACTCAATGGCAAAAAATTCTGTTAAACAATTAGTTTTTAGTTTACTTAACGATAATTGAACTTAATTATATTTGATATATAAGAGAGAATGAGAGATAGAGTAAAGGTTTGAGAAATAAAACTAATTTTCAATTAAACTTTGCTTTACAGGAAGATGACTTTATATTTGTCAAAAGAAAGTGTACGACTTTATAATATGTCTCAGAATTATAGTCTATTACAGAATTTTCTTCCTTTCGCGTTCTCTTTCTTTCTCTCAATTTGATTAAGTTCCTTATTTCGATAGAGTTCAAATGATCAAGACATAGATGACCTATTGACCTAACGGTCAATAAGAGGAGGAGCGCTATACACTTGTGAAACCTTCAGTGATGTTTTCATCTTTCTAAATTTCGACGTCAAGGATGTTCTTAATCTGCGCATAAATATCTCAGAAAGTGTGCTCTTTGCACGACTTATAGTTTGTACGATTGCATCAACATCAACATGTTTCGTAAACTAAGAAGTTTGCTTCATAGATAAAATAAAAAAGTAATAAATATGCAAGTATCTCACACATGTAATCATTCTACGCGAACCCGCGCTTTTATTTTGCACAATGAGTATATAAACGTCATGTGTTTGTAACATTCGAAACTTGTGTGTTCAGATTGCAAAATACTGATATTTGATCTTTGAACTTCTGCTTTCCAGCTGAACCTTATTGAAATTTAGAGTAATGATGAGAGATGGATCGTCATCGCAAAAATAAATGAGCAATTACTTTTAGTAAAAAAACTTACTTTTACAAATAATAAATTAAATAAATTATAAGTTGCTTACCCCATGGATTGCTCCGTCTGACGTCTCCCGGGCTTCTCCTCTTTTCGTCATTCTTTGCTACTTCATGGCACTTCACTTGCGAAAATACGGATAATAAACCGCGATAAATCGCGCGCGTACTAATATAATACGATCATTACGCGGCATTTTGCACAGCACTCCCGATGTTAATCGCATGCACATTTTATTATACTGCGAAAACTCACCCGAAGCTAAGACTTAACAATTGCGCGGGCAGGTTGATAATTCCACTCGCTGCAGCAAATTCGATTATTAACAAATAGTTATACAGAGTTACACATTGTTATACAGAGCAATTTTACTATCGCGCGTTATGTAACAAAAGTAAATAAATACGTAATTTGAAGAAAGTGTAGTCGTATTTTATCTCTCGAAATACACGCGATGATTATCTCTCGAAATATTAGAAGACGTGACACGCGATTATTTTCTACGAACAATTAGAGATTATCAGCCCCTATGATCAATTAATTCCCGCGATCGACTCGTAAGCCGAGATATCTGTACAGCGGTATTTGTAAAAGCATGTATTTCATGCGATTTACATTTCAAGTAAGAAGCGATAAGGATAGTAATTATAAATTATCATTGTATTACGATCTTTATGAGCGATAAATAATATTCTTTAACGATAGAATTTCTTTAGTGATATTAAAATTGAATATACATATGTCGCCTTGCGCTTTGAATTTTTCGTCAATTTAAATATATTTTGCTCGTCATTTTTAGATTGAGAAGTCGAAATAATATACGAATCGCAAAATTGAGCGATCAGAGTAACAAAAAACATGATATGACATAATAAACATGATATCCTGATACCGCGCGAAATTACGCGAATCGAGTTAATGGTTAATTAAAACAAGATAAACCATCTGAACATATACAAGCAAAAATCACTATTATAAGCATATTCTATTTCTAACGCATATTCTACTATAACGCTTAAATTTCGCGAAATTTAAGTATTATTAATGAACGGTATATCATAACTTTTCATCACTTCAATCAAATGGTTGTCGCCCCAATACTTTTACGTGTCGTTTACCATAGAAATTAATTAATTGTGTTACTAATTGCTAATTCTAATAATTGCAAGAAATAATCGCGTTTTAAAAGATAATATGAAGATATACATACGCAGCGACTCTCTCTCTCATGCCTGCCCGCTCGAGTGTCGCCGCGTGAATGACAACAGAATGGTCGTGCCATTAATAATAACACACTACACAAGCCGCCCCACCAAAACAAAAATACTATGTAAGTTATTTCATTGTCGATACGAAATATTTAACGAATTTTAAAATAAATTCATATTCTATATTTCTTGAATTTTAAATTAATTTATTAACAAACGATTGATATATCACGTCTTTCTGTTACTTTAATCGTTCGATATTCTCGGATTAAGATCGTGAAGTAATGTATATGTATATTACATTAACACAAATGAATCACAAGATCAAACAATTAACTTCTTCAGGGACAGATTTATTGAAGTCGAAAAAAAATTATTTTATCTTTTTTTTCAATTAAATTTATTCAAAATATATTTATAGTTATCATATAAAATAGTAAAAGTTGAAAAATAGTGTAAAATCATTGAGAAAAATAACATACACATATGTATATACATTGTGCGTTATTTGTGAAAGGATTTCATATACTAAAACTAAATATATATGTATTTATGTGTCAATATCCTTGAAGAGATTAAAATAATAAGATGTGAGATGCATCAACCATTTATTAATAATGAATTTTTAATTCAATGAATATAGAGGATTTTGCATGAATTTATTTTGTAATTTGTAATATTTGGCATTGACAACGAAATAGCGACAACGAAATTGACAACAAACAAGCCTTACATGGTATTCAGCGCTTATTTTTATGGCGCATACCGTGCTATTGTTTACATACCGTGGCCTTGCTGGAATTTGCACGACACTCGAGCGAGCAGGTTTACGGCGTAAATCGCTCTGTATATCATCATATTTTCTTTTGCGATTATTTCTTGCAATTATTAGAATTAACAGTTACCAATCCGCGCAATTAATTAATTTCTATGACAAACGATACACAAAAGTATTGTGACGACGGCCATTTGATTCAAGTGATGAAAAATTATAATGTATTGACTGTTCATTAATAATATGTGTATTTCACGGGATTAAGAAATAAAATATGCTTACAATACTGATTTTTGCTTATATATTTTCGGATGGTTTATGATGTTTTAATTAGCCATTGACTCGACTCGCGCAATTTCGCGTAGTATCAGGGTGTCATTTACAAAATAAATTTACGTAGTCTCTTTAATTGAATATAAGTAAAAATGTAACTGATTAAAGCAGAGATAAGATTTCACCGAAGATCAGTGAGTATTATATTGATTTTTTAGTGAAAACATTCATACTTTGCTCTTCCGCGCGCGTCTTATGTTCCATTGATTATATGATAGGAAGATTTCACTGAAAAATCAGCCACTATCAGTAGTTGATTTTTCTCAATGAGATTTCACTGTTTATAGTGCTATAATTATAATTGAAACCGCTGATTATCAGTGATAATTATATTGACAATATACTGATTCTATTAAAGAATAGAAAATATTTTATATTCATTGAATTTCAAATTATCTATTATTGAACGGTTATATATTACGTCTTTTTTTATGTTAATCGCTCAATTTTCACGCTTTTAATCGGGAAATGACGACTAAAACATACTTAAATCGTTGAAAAATTCAAAGCGCGAGGCGAAATATATTTGACTCTAATATCATTAAAGAAACTCCCCATCGTTAAAAAATATTATTTATTGTTTATAAAGATCACAAAATGCGCGAAATACATTCTTTGATGATTAATAAATAGCCGTTAGCACGATACGAATATCTCGGCTTACGAGTTAATCGCAGAAGTTAATTAATTGCACGGACTGATAATATCTAATTGTTCGTAGAAAATAATCGCGTTTGGCGTCTCCTAGTATTTCAAGAAATAGTCACCGCGAGTAATTCGAGAGATAATAAGACGATGCTTTCTTTGAATGTATTTATTCACTTATGTCAAATTGCTCTAAAACTTACATATATTTGTTAATAATCAAAGTAGCATTGCCGGAGCGAGTAACACTGTGAACCTGCCTGTCTGTACGATTTTTGAATGAATAGTTAGCTTTGTGTTTTCGAATTGTTTTTCCGTAATATAAAAAATATGCGTGTTTAACATCGGGAGTGCCATACAAAATGCTATGCGATGATGAGTTCTCTTAGTGCGCGCGTAGGGTAAGCAATTTATAATTTATTTAATTTATTTTTGCTACTTCTGAAAGTAATTGCTCATTTATTTTTACGATGACGATCCATCTTCCATCATTATGAAACATAATATGTATAGAATACTTAGATTTTTTACTCAATTTTTTATTTTAAAATATTTAAGATGTTTTAGTAAAATATTTTTAATAATTAATATTTTTATATAGAAATATTTATAAAATATTTTAACATTTTGTTTTAGATTTATAATTATTTATTTATATTATAAGACTTATATGAAAATTATATTTATCCAAAATTATTATATCCAAAAAGTATATTTTTCGACAATTATATAATTTTTTAATTAAATATCTACTTAAACAACAAATACAAAATTGCGTGTAATAATTATCTTTTGAGATATTAATTGTTTTAGGCATTGTTTTTTTTATTATCGCGTGTTATATTATTTGCTTTATATATAATTTGAATATATTTTTATTTTACAGATCAACATTTGCTACTACAACTCCGATGTTGCACATCGTACTGGTGAGTTATACTTTATTTTAATATATATGTACACATATAAATATGCTATATATATATGTATACATATATGTATATATCTATGTACAGAGAGATTCAAATCGTACATATCTGCGTGCTTAGTATTAACGAATTTTAAATGTTTACTGACAATGTTCCTAACTTCAACGAGATTCCAGCAACAATATCTTTAACGCTGTTTTTTCTCATATTATATAATTATATCATTTTGTAATATTTTATCTTGTTATTATTTTAACATAATTTTTTTCATTTTACACGAGTGTTGAACTTGATTATGATATCGCGAATCGTTGAAGTTTGAACCTTGCGAAATTTTGATATCGTCTAATATTCGTTTCGTGGCTGAATATTTTAAAATTAATCTCAGGGCTATTTCGAGAAATTTATTTTAAATTAATCGATTCAAGGTAACATACATATGTACGAGTTGTATACATGTAGTCCAAAGTTACAATTGTGAATTACAATTCTTATCAATTTTGCGCCCGGCAAGGTCAGGCCTTTATCTTTCGACGTTATTTGTATCGATGTGCCGTGTATGCACGGATTTCATCACATTAATTGAAAACGATACGCATTTGTGTAATAGATACCATATTACAGTTGGGGCAATATAATTAGCAACTAATGAGATCGTATGTATAATTATAGCTAGATTGTGATCATAAAGCTAAAAATAGCATAGACACTTTTGGTGATAAATTTTATTATATACATATACATAGGAACATTATTTCACTTAAATATGGATGCTGACTGCTAAATATCAATATCTTATCTTGAGTATTGGTCAATGTCAATAAAAAAAAAAAAAAGATAGCTTTGTTTTCTAGTACACAAGTTATGTAACTCAACAACTGTATACATTTTAACCTAATTTTTCATTATAATCGTTGATATTGTCAGTCAAGCGTTTAAGAGCGGAAGAATTAGAACGCGAACACACAGGAAGCGTCCAATTGAGCAAAGTCGTAACCATAAAAGAGAAGACTATCTTATTGGCGACATTTTTTTTATTCGGCCAACAGACCGCGCTGATCGTTGACATAATGGGGGGAGGTAGACCGAGGTGGGCAAAAGCAAGAGAAATAGGCGCGACCTACATATTGTTTGGGTTCGCGTTACACAACCTGCATGTATGATGATACGGAGAGGGCGATGACCCGCCGTGTCGATGCGGAACAAGGTGGTTACACATTGTGAAAGCGTGAGAGGTGACGACACACACCACGTGGCCCACGTGAACAGCCGCTTTTGAGTTTCACGACGTGTACAACACGTGGGCGAGTAGTCGCGGGCGCTTTCCGATCGTTCATGAACCGCACGGAACATTGTAATTATCCCTGCACTGTGGACCGGCGTGAGGGAATATACGTTTGGCACGTGCCAAAGGCCTGATTGTGTTATAGGGCGAGCCATAATAAGTAAAGCTACATGCGATATCGCGATATCAAACTCTTAACGTTCATACCTGACAATACGTACTACATTACAATGCGTGATATATATAGGACACTCGTATATATCATACCTAATATTATAAAAAATATATATTATTGAAGGAATTTATTGTATAAATATATCGTAACATTATTTAAAATTATATCAAAAGATAAAGACAATGGAAAATTTGTTATAATAAATAGTATAGTAGAAAAGGGGGAAGCCAAAAAATTAGTCTCCGTGAAAAATACAAATTTATATTTTTGTCGTATTCTTCCGCAAAATGGAAGTAAAATAAATAGAACACTCAATTAATTCGCGTGCGTATGAATATTGTGTATATACGTGTATTTGATGATAATATTTAATAAGGTTAAGCGAGTGGTTCGTTCCAAGCCATTTCGCCACTGTAGATTCCCGCCTGTAATTATTCTGGCATTGACTTGCCACGGGTAACCAGAGCACGTGTCAAGGGCGCCAATCGATTAGGGTTCCATGCGATGTTGTTCAAGATTTTCTCGCTTCTTTAGATTCGTAACCTGTCACTGATCCAATGGAATATGTTCGGAGAAATTTACGAGTCGTGAGTCGTAATAAATCAACAGCTGATAAAGAGCCTCTTTTATCGGTGATATTACACGTTCCACTTCCCTCGAATTTGGTGAATGATTTGATTCACACCAATTTATTTTAATAACAGAAATTTCGATTATGGTAATGTAAAAAATTAAAATTTGAAATTAGGATATAAAAATTGGCATAGGTAAAAATGTTAAATTTTTAATTAATTTTATATAAAATTTACTTTATAGTAGCATTAAAAGTTGACATTTGAGAATAGCAACATATTTTATAGCAATAAAATGAGAAATGGCAAGGAAAGATGGTAATCAAATTTATTCTGAGAAAAAAAGAAGATTGATTCTCCCCGAGGTGCGAAATGTACTGGCGAAATACAACTCTCACTGTCGGAAATCCGCATTATCATGAGCAAGGCTCGGTGAAAGTAAAGTAGATTATACTTCGTCTTTTCCCCTCTCTCTCTCTCTCTTCATGTGCTATACTGTCACTCACACCGCAGTTTTACAACAATTGCAACAGCTGCCAGCCAGTTGGTGAAACTTTCTTTCTCTCGCTATCGCATATCATTCTATGAATCTAAACCGATAACAAGCCTATTTTAAATCTTAAATGTAAATGAATGTGAATATTTTTAGTCTGATTATGATCGATAAAAATTTACTAATGTCACTAAACAGTTATTAATGTTATTAAGATTACATGAACGTTATTAACAAAATTAAAATACTTAATCTCATAACATATAATATTAATATTAATAATATAATATTGTTATATTAATAATAAATATAATATTAAATATAATATTAATAATAAATGTACATATATTTATTATATATATATGTGTGTGTGTATATGCGTGCGCGCGCGCGTAATCTAGGTATGATATAAACATCTATACAAAAATAATTTATAATCTATAAATATATAAAAAAAAAAAAAACAAATTGAATATGATCATGCAAAAATTCATAATGTGCTTCGTAACTTGGTCTAGATTCATAGATAATTTCAAATTTTCGTTCCCGCAAAGAAAATGTAACATCTTTATGGAGTATGTTTAAGAATCGTAGATCCCTTTTGTATTCGAGTTTTCGCAAACAAGTATAAGGTCTTGACCCTTGCCAAGAACGGTGATCGTAAACTTGTCAACCGTTAGCCGTTCATACTTTTTGGAAAATTACGCGTCGAACATATACGAGACTAAACGAGACAATCGTCTTCGCAAAACACGATGCATCCGCGTCTTTTTTTTTTCGCTTCTCTCGGTCGTCCCCGTCACGGAGGACACCAAAAATATCGCGAAAACACCCGCACACCCGGAGCTCGAACAATGAGAAAGCCTGCGTTTATATCCTCCGCCTTATTATTATGGCCCGATCGACCGTAGAAGCGTACTCTGAAGGGTACGCGTGGGCGAGGACCAGCGAAAATGTGTGCGACCGAGAGGGCGCTAAAGTAGTGATGGGATCGATCGAAAGTAAGGTCCAATTTAAACGTCTACAACAGGAACGAGCACACTTTTTAACTGAATAATCGCCGATAAAGAATGCATAACTTTTTTTATCTCTCAGTTTGAGAAGTTTAATTATTTCTGGAGCTATCTTTTGGAGCTTACGTTTTACTCGGCGACGAATTCCGACGATCAAGACAATTCGCGACGAGCTTGATCCCGTCGCACGGTGCGGCCGAACGTGTCTACGTGCAAATGTCAATGACGTCTAAAAATAGCGGTCGACTCTCGGACCAAGAAACGTCTCCCTCCGGATATACTGGAACGGCTAATGGCCAAAGATCCTAGAATCTGAGGATATGAAGGACACAAGGATCCGAGATTACGAGTACCTGACCGAAGAATTGGATTGCAACTGAATCTAGGTGCAAAAATTAGTGGGATTGAGACAATCAAGCGGCTAAAAAATTAATCTTCTTAATTATTGTATAAACATCAAGAGAGATTAGTTAACGTCTATCGCAGAGGAAACGAATTTTTCATTGTCCCTTGATGTCTCATAAGCGATATTAGTATTACGCATTCCTGCGGTTAGCCTTGAAGAATCGCCGTCGGAAATCAATGCGAGTCGTATTGTACGTTTAAACAAACGCGCCACGCAGCCTTGGATCCGTCTTGGTTCTCTGAATTATTAGGGCAACAAATGTCGAACGATCGATTTTAATTGGCGGAATAACACGATAACGCAATCTCGCTTCCACAAGACGGAATATTGCCGATTTTCGTTCCATTTAATTATCGTAACGGCTAGAAACGTTCGAATAACATTGCTCCAAATCACTTTCAAGAAGCTGCAACACAAGATATATTAAAATTTTTTTTATAAAAATTAAACACGCACTTATATATTTTTTGATAAATTCTATTCTACACAAACCTATTTTACATGAAAAAGTTGGGAGAAAAATACACAAAAGAGATATAGAGCAAAGTTAGGTCATTCTGCCGTAAGTCTCATTTATAGTCATACTATTCCACGCGCATAGTTCGTTGATTGAAATGTTAATTTCGTTGTATACTAAAACGTCTGATAAGCTATGAGTATCTACACGGTAAACATGCGGCTAAAAGTCAGCACTTGTTGGCAGAGCAACCTTGATCCCGCTAGCTCTATAGTAGCTTTCTGGAACGAAGTGCTCGCACAATGTATAAAAAATAAACTTCATTATATTGTCCATTATGTTGTGCAATGTATTCATCATGTGACTGATAGAGTCGATGATGTTGATAATGATTATTATTGTTAAAAAGAGGTCTAGAGCTAAAGGGTTTCTTTCATGGTGATATATCTTTCCGGTTTCGTGACATTTACGCCCGCGTGATGCTGTTGCCTTGTTTGATAATTTAAATTGTGGATAGATGGATCAGGAACCATCGAGTAGTAGCCAGTCATCGACGGAAGTGAAGGGGCCGAGACGCGATGGCCCTGAAGAAAACGATGAGTTCCAGAATTTTTAAAATACTCAACGCTGCTTTAGTTCGTGAAATATATACTCCAGAGTCTGCTTTCCGTAATAAAGTAAAACCAGATTTTATAGTAGATATCTATCTAAAAATGCTTTTCTGTCAAACGAAACTTCTTCGAGGCAAACTTTTTTTGACACTTTTTTTTAAATGGCTTAAATGACGAAATGTTTTTTAAAAAACAATTTATATTTTTTTTTGTTTTACGCTTCTTCATCGGACACTGGATATGTTTCAACGCAAGATGTACTAAATTTTGAAAAAGTGGTCTCGGGGCCGTCGTAAACTACGGAGTTCATCTTATGCATTGGCATTGTTGTCCCAGCCTATTTGATTCGCAAACGGCCCCTTTGCCCGGGTTACGTCGCTATAGCTTTTGTGTGTCAAGGATACAAACTTTCAGTGAGAATAATGTCGTCTCGTCTCTCTTATTGTCCTAAAACGATGAACTTAAATTCGGCCGTCTAACCAAATCGATAAATGTAAATGGTAGAATATTATATGAGACGCGTAGGTGACCTAAAACAAATATACATTATTATACGATATTAAACCGCCGCACATTCCGTAAAGCTAAAGTTTCCGCTCTGTGAATGATCAATAAATCATGATTAATATTAGAAAAATTTTTAAATATAAAAAAACCGCGTGTTTTATAACATTCCATAAATTCAGATTTAACAGTTTTCGATTAACAAACTCCGATGTTTTTTTAATATACTTGTTTGCGTTATAGTGACGCATCAATCATGCAACGCTACAGTTGCGATATGGACAGTTGCAACAAACTTTACAAGGTTTCGGATCCTTGACTTTTCAACCGCAGACATTACTGTCATTGTGACTTCAGCATAACCCATTTTTTAGTTGCAACTTGCGTAGAGAAACCTTGCATGCATATAGAAAAGCCTCTCCGTTTGTGTTAAGTTGAACTAGATCGAATTTAGCATTTTGACGCGTAGTGAGCTAGTCTTAAGTTAGAATCTAATATATACTGCCGTGAAAAGATATAACACAGTGGCACTCTTTTTTTTCAAGATTGAATTCTCAATATGTAGCTGTTTAATAATAAGTCTTATTTGCAATATATGAAATTAAGCTAGAAACTCTAAAAACTATAAACGATTAATCGATGCCATCATAAAATTTATTCCTCGTAGGCGTTCATAGCGTTTAAAGTTTCTTGCGTAATTAAAACTAATGTCATATATTGCGAGTAAGTACATATTGCTAATAACATAGCTATACATAGAAAATTTATCTTGAAAAAAATGTCACTAAGTGCCACTTCATTAAGATGAGAAATGAATTACGATCTTTATACGATAAATAACGTGATATTTAAAATTGACTAGCAGTTAGAAAAATACGATCACGAAATATTTGTCGGAACTCTCCGAGAATGTATTTCGTTTATTCAAAACCCGTAATCAGTTTTTTTTTTGCTGAATCAAGAATATTTGTAAGTCCGCCTTTTATTACTCTGCTTTACGATGTAACAATTGACTTGCCAGGTTTATGCTGACTATAGCGACGGTACATCGCGAACGATTACACTTCAACAAAGTGATTCTCAATAGTATAATAGTCTTCCACGGTAATACCTATTTGCAGCAAATTGCATTGTCCGGCGATCCATCGTGCGATGACGCGAGATGGAATCGATAAGTCGGCGCTCGATTTGCATCAACTGACGTCAAGTGACCGCGAATGTACGAGCGAGGTCGTTCGACAAATAACCAACGATATCTGGCTAGACTCGGCTCGATCGCGTCAATGGAAACGGATTGACGGTCTTTAATTAATGGTCTTTAAATAACAACGCCCATAATGCAAGTTATTTGACAATTTGCTCCTACCTGAAAAAAAAATGTTTAACTGTACGTATCGAATTTGCCTCGTAATTTATCACATTTATTTATCAGATGCATCGTGCACACGTGTACATTTCTTGTGTACACAAGCGTTATGCACGCGCTGCAAAGTTCAACTGATTAAAGCTGCGGACTCTTGAAATTTAGCGCGGAGCATCCAAGGCCTCATCTAAGGTCACATTTATAACGAATGTCCGTGATCGAATGATCGTCAGGCCGGAAATAATTAACGCGCGTTCCTAATAACGCGTTTTCGTATCACGCAACGTATGCGTGATACGTGCGGGACGGTATCGTCGAAAATAAATTGGGATTAGTTCAAACAGTTAGACGTCAATGTGACAAGAACAACATCTCTCTTCTTACATTTAACAATAAGTAATACACATCGTCATCGAGTAATTTTTTTTTTTACAAGTTCATCTTTTACGCTCTATATATTATCTACATAAATACAAATTTTTATTTAGTTTAACATCTCCCCTCTCTTATGTCACGTTGTCTTATATGTTGCCATAATACCATTGACTGCGCAAGCAGCCGAGACAAGTTTATAAAACTGATCGCGCCGCATATCTCCATTTCCTCGAAGTCGGTGTTTTCGCGGCGATACGAACAGCGTCTCTTTAATTCATTCGCGACGAGATTATTCGTTTCCGTTGGACTGAAAAGAAAAATTGGTATGTCACCTCAGAGTTATCGTCATCGAATGAGGGGATCCAGAGGGGATATGACGCGTTTGTCTGCGCAGAAGATGCGCGACGAGCGCGGGCGCGGAAAAAAAAAAGACAGAGAGGCGAAGCGTACATACACACGCGGAATTATGTCGCCGCGTCTCGCGTAACATTATGCAATCTTTCGACAGAGTCGCGTAGAGATGTTATTTCCTCGTGCCAAGGTCGAGGGTGCGCATGCTCGTCGGTGTGTGGATCTCTTTCCGAGATCGCGAGTTCGATTCTCGCACTTTTCTCACGTTTCTGTCGAATCAGCCGCGTCAAATTCCAACCGCAGACGGAAAGCCAAGCTCGATATAAGGTTAATATTTATCATTGCTTTGGAAATATCGGATTAGAGGATCGATATTGAGCAATCTCTTTAAAACGTGATCGTGTGTCCTTCACTTTCTCCGGTATCGTATAAATAATTTATATCTTTATTATCATATCATCGAGCGTGTTTGCATCTTTATCATCGATAAAGAATAATGTTCCGAGAGAAATATTATAAACATGTTGTAAAATGACTTTGTCGAATTCTCAAAGGACTTTTCGTCTCCGGTTGAAACTGGTGTTTGCCGCACCGGAATTTGTAACTGCTGCCAAGCCGCGCAATATGCAATGAGCGCAGTTATAAGCAATATGCGCGCGCGATTTACGTGAAGGATCAAAGCTCAAAAGATGACAATGTGACACGTGACACAGAGTTCTGTAGCGCGACTGAGCTCGGACTGATCGTCGCAGTTGATGCACGCGATGTGATCTAAAACCGGGAATACGTGAGAACCAGTTCAGATCCAGTCTCTCCCCCTCCCCCCCCCCGCCTCCCCCTGTCCTTCTCGCTGCACTTGCACCGGCTGATAGTCGCATCGATCGGCCGTCAAGGCCGCGTCTTATTCGGGCAAGGCCAAGGTCGTTGGCTGGCATTGCAAGTCGAGGTGAGATTGCAGTTTCTCGCACCGTGATTGCACCAGAATTGCAAAAACTTGCGTTCGGTGAACGTTTTATATAATTAAATATAGGTAATATATAGAGGTGAAAATATATAAAAAGAAATTGAGAGAAAGGAAGAGAGGGAGAGAGAAATCCGTTATATACGTGAAGTAATTTATTATTTTCTGCTTCGTCCAATGCTGAAACATTAATAGCGTTCCCAGTATCCCAGTAGGTATCTTTACCAAGTATCAATAATCGATGCCGCATTCTGCATTCATTTTTGCACACAATACGAACAATGACTTATATTTAGAATCTTAGCAGCAAATTTATATCACATGCATAATATGTTATTCCTAATCGATCACATAAACGGGGCATCTCTTATAGTTGTCTGTATAGAAGCATTTTATTTTGAAATATGGCATTTTACGCATTTTTTTTTACCGATGCGAACAGTAAACACGTCGTAATGATCAACGTGACCAAGTGGCGCAATATGCCACATTGACCTCTTCCACTAGGCATGTTTCCGAAAGCTGGCCTTGCGATAAGCCGAGTCAAGGTTAAAAGTATGCGTGCCCTATGTTTTATCTCGGCCATTTCCGGGTATATTTTCACTCGAACATCGGACTTCGCGTCGCTGATAAATAAAAAAGATACGATTTTACATTGAACCGACAAATATGTACAAAAAAATTCGCCTGAATATTTTTCTAAACACGTGTGTTCCGTCAGCGAATGACGACAGGCGTATAATATAAAAACAAGTAATCTAAATGCACGTGTATATGGACGTAGATGAGTTACGTAATGTATTTTCCACCTTGTTATATTTTCTGCGTGGCACAACCGAGCTGATATTTTGAATGAGCAAGCGTGGTAGAAGCGCTACGTAGAAGCGTTTCTAAAACATTGTATACGATTTTGAGATCTAGAGTTTGGCAATAAGTCAATAATTTATATAGCTGTCTCTTCTAATTCCTAAACTTTGCGTATCGAAATACTTCAGTCTAATTACTCGTAATTTCTGCTGGCATTCTAATATCGAGTGTGGCCTTCATTTCCTCACGTGAAAGAAACGTGACGAAATAAAATCGTCACATTACCCAAAGTAGCTTTTCGGCAATAAATAGATCTCACGTTATACAATTATTATTATACATTCGTTACATGTTACGTAATTGCATGTACTTAAAATAGTTGAAGGAAGAATGTTATGCGCATAAATCTTAAACAAACTAAGTTTGAGATGAAAACTTTTCGAAATAACTGCGTGATAATGTGATGGTTTGATAAAATTATGCTAAAATATTTTGTGCCACACATATTTATATTAGAACCAATATTACTACTTTATTCAGTCGGCTTAATTAGTCTTAAACATACGTAATGACTCCGTTAATGAACGCGAAGATGCCCGAAAAATTCTCAAGGAGAGATACGTACTTCGTCGTCCGTTCTTTACCTTCGTTTAGTATTAAAGAGGGTTAAAGGGTCACCGTCATTGTTGTGTTGCCGTATTGCGTGACCCTGAAGATCCACGAGACCGCGACGCAGGGTCAAACGACGTGCGCGCACATACGTCGGTGGCTCGTATCGCTCGTATTTAGTCGTGACATAGGTATATACATATACACACCGTCGATGATGGTAGTGGTGATCGCGCGGAACGACGTCGATGATGACGCGGGGGTGGGAGGAGGGGGTCACGACTAGTAGTCGATATATATCTATACGACATGTGTCCGCCCCGGCCGCCCGTGACCATGTGGCCTTGTCCTTGTACGACGTCGCATCGAGCACTACGTGCCACCGACACTCATCGGCTCTCTGCCGGTGGAACCTTCCTATAACGAGTACGAGAAAAGGAGAGGAGAGGAGAGGAAGGCGCGCGAGAAAAACGCGCGCACGTGTACACACGAACGTTTTGATACGATACGTGTATACGTGTGTATATGATAAAATTACGATGAATCGAGGCATCGTACCGAACGAATTTGCAAGTGACTAAACGCGAGAAAAACCAATCTTCTTCCGACCTCATATGTTTTTCCAATAAAGATAATGGAAAATCCAATGTTGATTTCATGCCGGTAAAAATATGCGCATCGCGCTCAGGCTTTGAGAAATGCGCAATCTTTATCATTTGTTAATTTGATTGGTTTATAGATTTATTCGTAACGTTACTTTACATTAGCGTTTCGATATTTAACATAAAATCTGATTTTATCCTCAATAAAAAGGAGAATTCCAGTATTATTGCACCAAGATTTTTCACATTTTTTAACACTTTGACACATCAAATTTTTATTTGCAAATGAGACAAAGAGATAATTCCTTTTAATAAGTGGGTTTTCCCCGCGCCATCCTTTTGACGCATCAATAATTATAAAACTCAATTATACTCTAGTCGAATAGTCGATATGTATTTTGCACTGTTGAATTACACCGATCGTATTGCGCGTTTCTAAACGGATACATCCGAGCAGAAGTCAATTCACCTGATTGCGCTTTGCTAGCACGAGGAAGGTTATCTCTGCCGTGTATTCATTGTTATCAAGACCGACGATAATGCTCTAAGTGACTCAGCGAGATGAGTTCAAGTACAAATTTGAGAGATCTTAACCTCGAGCGGCGTGATTAAAGTTTTTGTGATATCGATGGCTCAATATCTCTGAAAATTTCTTGTGGTCCAGCGAGAGATAGTTTTTTTCGTATCATGATATTTCGAGAGATAGCACAATTTTCAACTTAATTACACTATATATCCTTAAGTGAACTAACTTTTTTGCAAGATGCAAATTCATGACACTGATTGCGTCATGTTATTTTCTAGTAGTTTTATGGACCCGATTATATGAGAAAAGATTACGAAGAGAAGCACAATATAGTTTCTACAACGAATCTAACAAAATTATAATTTTTGATTATGTAATTTTTTTTTCTTATTTCATTGAATAGTTAAACAAAATATCTCTAAATTAAAAAAAAAATAAATTAAAATTGTGAAATATATATTTGAATAATATGTTATCAATCATGCATGTATGTATATTACGAAAAATAAAGTTTCGAAATTCAGAAAGTATAATGAGAATGAGACAAGAAAACATGCAGCGGAAGACCGATACGAGTTCTTAAATAAACTTTGTATAGTGCTTATATAATGTTGTTTGCGACAAAACTTGCCAAACAAGAGTTGCAATAATAATGAAATCGAATTTTTCATACTCAACTGCTCCACTTTTGATGCCACTTTTCGATTTTTATCTTCTGCTCTCTTACTGTTTTATTTCCCGAATTTCTTGAAGGAGACTTATTGCAGATTCAAAATGAATTCATTGTTCTGTTCTGTTTTATTTTATTGGAACTGCCGCTATCTCCCTCGCGTAATTCGAAACTCATTCTCTCGGGACCATCAAATTACATTTAATTTTTCTCAGTGCGTCATATAACGAATCGCGGATAGATATTATGTCAGCATTATGTATAGATAGAAGCCAGGGCTGATGTTCGATCTTTTCGACCAGAAATCACGTTGAAGGTCGAATGGTCGCCGAATACCGACGTACGCTTTAAAACAGTCCAACGCCTTCGGTCTTCGTCCTTGCGACAGTTTTAGTTTTCGAGGAGTTTCGACTCACTGTTGCGAGGGAGGCGCGGTTACGTGTTACGACTAGTTTACACGGAGTGTAAAGTTACTCGTTGCAAACTAGTGTTGAGTGTGTGTGTAAGCGCACACTCGCTTAAAATTATAGACATCAAGTAGGAAGAGCAAATTGGGGGGCAAGCTGGGCGGCGAGATGACCCAATAGAAACCGCTGCTATTTTAGGGTATACTTGCCTTTCGCGACATTGGACCGGTAATTTAAAGTCCGCCACATAATTACGATTTAGTCAAATATTTTTAAATTATTAAATATTTTTTTCAATATTTGACTAAAATTTGTATCAAGTATATATCGTCCGTGTGTAGAATCTTTTTCGGAAACTTCATCTCCCTTTTAATCGACCTTCCCGATCGATGTCTAAGAGGCGTCATAAAATTTGGCATATATCTAAAAGACCGTGAGCGCCGAACGCGTACTTCGGAATTCTGGTTGACAGTTCGTTCTTGTTGACAACTTCGTGACGGCGGCGACGGCGACGGCGACGGCGGCAGCGGTGGCGGCGGCATCACAAGGACGACCGCGCACACATCAATGTTGTATCGTCACGCATATGCGCAGCATGTTGCTACGTGCACGCGTATATATCTTCGCGTCGCGGATTTGTCGCAATGTCTCGTGTCGTTTGGAGGCAGAGTCGGAGCGAACGCGCGCGAGACATGGCGAGACGAGGCGAGACGTGGGGCGACGGCGGCGCGGCCTTGTCCTTGAGCATAATCTTTCCTCGTTATCGGACGGCGTCGAGGCTGCGGTCGCATCGGACCGACTGCGAACGATTAGTGCAGCTCCCGCGACCGTGCGTCAGCCTTCCTTTTATATTTATGAATAATAATGCGTTCGATAGATATATGTATAACAATATATCGGGGATTCGAGCTGTCACAGCGGTGATGTATACTAAATGGCGTGTTAACTTTGGATGATATATTCGGAGAACGAGCTTCTATCATCAGCGTTTTTTGCGCGATATACGTAGTTAAAAATTATTCACTCCGGAGTGAAATTGAATTTGAAATTTGAATGAAAATTGTAGTAATACGTCGAGTATTTTCATGATAAATATTATCGGTCTCGCGCATGCGTAGATTGTTCTCCGGTCCAGATCTGTTTTCCCGCGAAGAAAGATAATCCGAGCACCTCGAGTCACGAGTCGTCATCTCGAACGAGCACCACTGGTTATCAGCGATACCCCCCTGGTTCTAGGAAGCGAACTTGCTATCTCTGACCTTGGTTAGCGAAATACTTAACGCAGCGACACGTGTGTGGCGACGTAGAAGCTGACGAAGTAGAAGGAATCGCGGATAACGAGCGAGAAAAGAGAGAAAGAAAAGGAGCCTGCAGTCGCGGCGCGATTAATTAAGACGCTGCAATCTATTTTGTTGTATTACGATAAAGATGTTATAGAGAAAGAGAGATTGTTAGCTGTCTGGATCGCACACAGGGTGCCATTGATCAGATCGAAAGAGTGTAGCAATGGGAATGAAAATATATTATTGCCTCATTTTTTTTTTATCTTATCACGTACGTTAATGTCGTCATTCATTCGTTTATTTCAACATAAAATTTCGAATACTCAAAGAAGAGGAAATAGAGTAAACGTACGAAGTCCAAGGTGAGAAGAGAATGGGGGAAGAGTAAAGAGGGACAAGGGGGATTCCGACACGCGCAACCTAGCGTTTCCGAACGTGAATACGTCCGCTATATTATTATTAGCCGGATCGTTGAAAACGCGCAAGGTCAGCTTTCGCGTTCTCTCTGCTTTCCTCTCTATGAGACCGCTATTCCATCCACCCTCTAATCATCGTCCGAGCTCATAATGAGTCTGTCGCAAGTGTGTCTTTTATAGCCGTTAAACGCCGATGACAAACAAACGTACTTTTTCTGTCAAACACGTGTTCCATCCACGTGTCAATCGCTAAAAGTGATTACTCATTGTTTAGGAACATTATGTAAAAATCACACGATTCACTTGATTATTCATTGAATTTCAGAACGGAATGATACGTTTTCTTGTTATTAATAATCGCCAGCAATTTTTACGAAAATAAGTTTCATTCTTTCTGTCGTGCTATTTGTAACAGAGAAACAGAATTGTGCCTCGTATTCGTGTATTATGTACGCGTTTACCCTGTCTGGATGATAATTAGAGCTATTTAAGGTGAATATTTTAGAGACCTTGACGCGCCCAACCGGGTTACGTGGCGTGACTTCCGGCGCTTTCACGCCGGATGACTCGCCCCTCGAAGGGCTTTACGACGGCTCACCTCGACGCGCTTGACCAACGTGTTCGACATAATGACCCACTTGTGTATCGCGGGTTTATTTTGTGCGTTATTATGACGATGTAGTCTTTACCACAAACACAATGACGCTGAGCGATTTAATTACTCTAAGAGATTAAAGTAGACTTAATAGAGAACTCTTTAAAAAATGACGGATTCAAATACCTTTTCGAAAAAAAGGAAGGAAAAAGTTATTTACCAATTATAATATTTTTAATCCTCTGTTTATGATAATTATCAGCGAAATAATTAATACCGTCGCGATAATTACGAAGCAATTAGGTACTTTCACATTCTAATTCTCTTTGTGTAACACATGACTAGATATTATGCAAATCTTTATCTTTATCGCTCTTCTAAGGCCTTGACAAGTTAACGCCTGATAACGAGCGTGTGGAAGATAAAGGTTTCTGCCCTTTTTGCAAAGCGACGCTTCTTCGTAACCGTAGTAATTGCGCAATTACGTAATTACTACGATCGGATACTGATCTTTTGCGGAAGAACTGGAGTTCCGTTACGATGCAACGAACTGCAGCCACGACGAATAACTGTAAAGGACTCCATCGCGTGCTAACCTGTTGCAACAGTCGCACCAAGGACATAAGATATATGTATACTGATTATGCGCGAAATATTTTGCAAATCACCTTTTTTACTCCGGACATCTTTTTATAAATCAAATTTATTGTGCTTCAATTAGAGCTCGCACTTTCGCTTTGTGACATTTTAAATTAATTCTTAGGGACTCTCTCCTTTGAAAGAATTTCAATTGATCGATCACCATAAACTTTCCTAGCGTAGACGTCAATCAATAAGGCTAAAAATATCAAATGATAGCGCATGTACGTGCGGATATACAATCGGATGATATCGGGATCGTCAGTGTCACGCGGTGTCAGGGGGACGCCTCGTCATATGGAATAACAGGAAATCGGATACCGGACGGCTGAGAGCTGGTATCGTTGTATAGTTAAGACTTTAGTTTGGTAATTACGACACCCTCGTCGCGATAGTGCCGACGACAGGTGATCGCGCGTATCGTGTGTCTTTATACATCCGTTATACGCGGCATAACACTCTTCCCTCTATTCGCGATAAAGCATCGGTCGTTTTGTACGCTGGAACATTCGCGATAAACACGCAGCGGTCGATATCGACTCGCGATACGAAGTCCTTGAGGACAGGAAACGATTCAACGGCTCAATCTGTAGACGGATAATTCGTTGACGATTAAAAAAAAAAATTATGCATCGTTATCATTGACCGATCGCGATTTAATCGGCTTTCGGACACGAATTTCGCTCGTCGTTTATTCCATTGGTCAAGATAATCTCGTTGCGCGGCGGTACGATTCTCCTATGTTGATCGCTTATTAATCGCTCGCGAGTTTTATATCCAAGGACGATGCTCCGTCGTAAAAACGAAAACGACATTACGCAACCAACGTCGCGTTTCGAGGCGTTTATTGCTTCGGGAGACCGCGATATAATTTCATCATTCTCCTCGCGAAGAGCTCGCTATTCAAATCCGACGCACTCCAATGTAACAATGTGACGACGACTGTGTATACGTTTGGAAAGTCGCGTATCTCTCTTTTACGCGTAAAAGATATATCTTAAAGATATATCTTCTTGAAATATATTATAGAGTGAAAGAGGAGAATTTAAGATGGGTATCTCCAAGTAAAATAAGGCCACTACCTATCGGACAGTAGTGAGTGCATCGGAGCGTCGACGCTATTTCTGCACTCGCGTGTACGTATACAAGTGTCAATGGCCTCGTCACTATTCAGCGCAAGTGCGCTTCGCTAGTCAGGCATTGGCGCGGGCGTCGAGTCGAAGCGAGAGAGTGCCAGAGGTCGATACCACGGCGCCCAATTTCCTTCTCGTTCACGTGTATGACCGAGCATGAGGCAACGCGTGAAATAAAAAGAGATCGATAAACGTAACCTTTTTTTTTTCCTTTTTTCCCCGGAAATTTTATTCTCGTTAAATTAAACGACTTCTCTCTCTTCACACACTCGGGTTGCTCCAATTCGTCATCCAACCATCGTCTTATTATTAGAACGATGGGATGTGTGCGCGTAACTTTTTTTTACGATGTGTATATATTATAAGGAACGCATAGGAGAAAGATGAACGCGGAGACACAGACTGGAATATCGACGGCGGTGAACGAACTGCCAACTCGTTTTCGAACGGCAGACCGTGTAATTATGTGTGTTGGTTGCGGTTCAACCAACAAATGGGTCCCGACAGTATCACGTGACGTTTCGAAATTATGTCACAGTCAATCTCCACACGCTCCCGCGTTACTGAACCATATAATATATTCGAGTACAACAAAACGAACATACGCGACCCGAAATTATTAGAATAAAAGTGGAACAGCCATGTGCACGCATGTGTGTAACGAAACAACACATCTGCTTTTACACAATTTGTGTTACTTTGAATATCTTAATTTTCATCGCGGGTTAATATAAATTAGAGTAAAGCTTGAAAGTGCTAGTAAATAATAAGATTTTATTTTTTTCTATGGAATTATAATCGGTATTGTCGCTCATCACGCATTTTCGATATGAAAGAAAGTTTTAAAAGCGACACATCGATATGAAGTTGATTAATCGCTGCAGATATCTTGACGTTTCGCTGATATCAGTGTCAATCTATAGTGATATTTCGGATAGAAATATCACAGCTATCGTTATATACTCGTCACGTCAATGCTTGATCGATTTTACGAAATCCACTGGGAAATGCTAAGAGAAACTGATAGCATCCTACAGCGATGCTTCTTTCGACACAGACGATAGAATCTATGAAAAGTAAATGTGAAAGGAAAAAAAAAGAAAGCAGACATGTAGTAACGAGTGAGGAAGTGAAAGCATGCAAGCACTTTATTGAGGAAATTATTAACTAGGTTTTTTGTTGCGCTGAGCTTATTAAAAGTATAAATTTGCAAATATTTTTATATTTCGCGAACACTGATAACGTCAAAAATATTTAGTTGATAAATATTTGCGAACGCTTTATAATATATTTGTCAGTTTATAGATAGCTCCCTTTTGGGGCACATGTATTCTTTATCCGGCGCGCTGGAAATTAAATAACGCATAGATGTTGGTTCGAGGATTTGCTATAACAAGAGGTCAATGGTTCCGCGGTCCTGCGAAGGCGACGTAATAGTCGAGCAAGTCAGTGCCAGTTGAAACGGGCGCAAATGTGACCTAATACACGCGGGGGCAGTAACCTCTACCCGTTACTATACCGCTGCAATCGCGAGGGGTTCTATTTGTATCTCGTTACTTCCGAGCGCTTGTTCCTGGCGGCAGCAAACTCGTCCCATCGCGCAATGTTCCTTCTTGGAGCGCGAACAAAGGATAACAGAATTCAGTACATGCGGATTTGAATAGAAGTAATGCGTAATATTACTATCTCGAAACGAGCTCGTTTCCCTATGCGCGTTTCCCCAATACAATTAGGTTGCACACCTAGAAAATCTTTAATAAATTATATATAATCCTATATACGAGTACATACATAAAAAGGAACTAAATTATACAATTTATATATGATATACATATATATAAATGTGCTATGTGGAATTTACAAAAGAATTTACGTCATTTTTATTTGACTTTACAATTTAGAATCATTGCATTTCAGAGAAGTTTAAATAGACAATAATAAGAAATTAACTAGCAAGAATAACTAGCAATTATATTTTTATTATTTTTCTAAAATGAAAGAGATAAAAAGATAAATCAGGAGAAATATTTTAAATATTTTTCCTCAATGTATGCACTCTAATAAATACCATGACGTTGCAATGATTATATAATTTCTAGAGCTTTATAATTGATTATTTTATTAATTACTATTTATTTCTTTTCTCTAGTTTTAATTCATATTGTTCTCGTTTAGCGTCTACAAACTTTAACTGAATGAGTATGTATGATTTCTTGGGCCAACGACCTACTGTTGTGAATTCCAGGCAAGGAACTCTATGTTTCGCGCTTCTGCCAAGTTACCGTGATGCTCGTGTTGTATTTCACGCGTACTTAGATGGGTGTGCAAAGAAGAATTTATTCTTTTTACAACGCGGAATGCAGTGATTAATTTTTTGAATCGTTCTAATTCTGCGTTAATTATTGCACAGAATGAGAACATAATTTGCGACGAAAAGTCAGTAGCTTCAGTAAAATGATATATTTTCAGAAGAAACATTCTAGAGCATTACGTGCCAAATTAGCATAATGTGGACAATTTTTCGCAGAATAATTCTCTGGGAGAGAAAAGGATTGATAGGTTTAACATTAGTCCTAATATTTAATATATCATATATATAAATTGTATGATTATAAATCTCTCTCTATTGTTTATATATATATATATATATATATATATATATATATATATAAACAAACTTTATTAAAGAGTCTCTATGTAACTGTGTAACCTGATTGTGTTGCGTGCGTATAGAAACGAGCTCGTTTCGAGATCGATATCGCGCAACGAAACCGATGATCACCTCCCACCAGATAAACTCTCTCCGTGCAACGTTCCCGAGGATGAGACGTGGTTTACGTGTAGCAGTCGTCGGGTTCAATGACCGACACGGTTTCGCTCGCGTTCGCGCGCCGCGTCGTACGAACGTACGTACGTAGCTTTACTCGACCGGCGAAACGTAAAGCGTAAAGACCCCGGGACTGGCGAGCGTTTCGGGAAGATGACGAAAATATACCAGTTAAGGAGCACGGTCAATGACCGGCTCGGTTCTTTCCGCCGCGTCGCGGGTGCGACGTAATCCGATGACGAGTTTCCGGACATTGAAAGCCGTCGATTAAACGAACGACGCGCGAACTCGTTCTCCTTCTCATCGAATGGTTAACACAAGTTTTACCTTATTGATTAACGTTGTCAGAACGAGAGATCGTAAGAGATGCTTTAGAGAAATTAACGTTAAAAAGTTAATGTTTTATAGTCTTGATAAAAAATTTCGTTTTCCTTCGCTTTTCTTACAGTTTACACGGAGAGTATATTATAGTAAAAATTACAATATAATTTTTGCCCGAAGGGACCGAAACGTTTAAATTTAATCAATAATAATCATTAGGAAGTTTATTATTTTGCGCCTTTATCTCGCGCTTGGTTCTTATTAGCCCCCTTTTTATTGTTATTTATATTGAAATATAATTTTTGTAATCGTGGATAGGTGATTACAATAAATGTTGTAAAAGGGAATATTTTTTATATAATTTGTACTATAAAATTTTCTCCGTGTAAAGTGTCATGTAGAAGAATACAAAAATGAGATAAATATAGCAATTTTATATAGTATTATAATGTCATGATAACGATGTCTGATAAAAATGGTTCAAAAGCAAGTTGCGAAAAGTTTTAATCTACAACGCGCACAATAATTTTTGCGTGATTTATTTGATTGTCCCTTATCTTCCTGTACATTCGTCGAGGTTTATATCTTCTCTAAATTTTTTTTTATACGTTTGGCCTCGAAGGAAATAGCAGCGGAGCGTAGATGGCAAAATCACTTAAGAAAGCGGCCATTCACCCCGACGTTCTTGAACTTTCAGGGTCGCTTAACGCGAAGCGCTCGACATGAGCCTTATCGTTTCAGCAAAACGTCGGCTCGAATTACGGCTAGCTCTTTATCGTCACGACTATTTCTATCAAGGACTGTGCTTACGTCGAACATTGACCGACACTTTGATGTGTGGCCGAGCAACCTAAATAAACAAGATTTAGGACCGACTCTATTAACGTTGATTAGCGTTGACCGTAATTAACTAAATTTTCTTCTCTCGCGCACGCTATAGTCGAAGCTAATCTAAAAAATATACAGAATCGCTAATTAGGGTTAATAATAGGGGCCATTGGCGCAATTGACTTTTAGTCTCGTATGAATTGATATTTGTCCCTTGCATAGTTCGAACGAAATACATTTTCTCTCGTTATACATTTTCAGTGTTTCTTTGTTGGAATAAAATCAAATTTATATAAAATCTTTTATGAAAAAGAGAAAAATGTATATTTTTGCATATAGATATATATAAATTTTTCAATAAAAAAAATCTATATATATCATATATACGTGTGAAACAAAAATTTACATTTTAGTCGACAAGTTGAGATGTAATCGGTCATTTCGATTTCGCGAAGGGCGTCGCGGGGATTCCTCGTGGAAACTGGAATTGGAGCAATGACCTTCGAATTCGGTCCGGTCGACAAGGTTCGTGAACCCTGAAAGGAGTTGGCAGGCCTCGGAAAGATGGTACAGTTATACCTTCCTCCTCCATCTGCTCTTTCCTCTTCCTTCTCCTTCATCTCCCCCTTCCTCTTTCTCTCCAACTACTTCTTCCTCCTCTCTAACAATAAACGCACGCTCGCGTTCACTCCCGCGCTCTTGCCCGACCGAAAGGAAATACCGTATGGTCACCTCGGCCTCGTCACCGCGGTGAAGACAAGAGGAAATCCCGCGGCGTTCGTCGACCCTGAAGTCAGATATGACTCGAATCAAAAGAATGGCTTCGGCTAACAGTAACGAAGGCAGACTCTTCGAAGCCGTATCGATCCTTCCCTAGTTAAAGTTTGCTTATCACGCTTCTCGCGAGTGGCACAAGCCATCACGAATCTGTGAAAATTCACAAAAAAATTTTAGCATTAAATATCTCGACAATTAAGCGTCAAATAAAATTAAATTTTATTTAAAATTTGCTTAACATTAATTAAAAAATAGCCTAAGCAGTGTTTTTATTTCATATATTGTTTATACTATTGTATCTTTTTTTTTATCTGGTGAGATAAATCGTAGATAAAAAAAATGTTATGGCGCTTTTTCGAGTTTTGATTGAACAAACGAATGAAAATATTATACGCGTTTAGTAACGCAAGGACTGTTACGCAGCGGACGTTGAATCTTGCAGATATATATCAGACGACATTTCACGTGACGACATGCAAAATTCTACGGTAGGCCACTACGAAACATGAGACTTACGCAAAAGATACGCGTGGTTCTCGAGGTAAGTGGGTCGTTGATTCAGACTAGTCAGGGCCTCTCCGGAGTCGATATCAACGGGTTTTAACGGGACTGTGAGTAATCGTGCCGCAGAGATGCAGTACCGAAATGGATTTCGGAACGGAAGAAACGAGGAAGTTTAGGTTTAAGGAAAGGTACCATTTGACAAGAATTTATTCCGAGCCTATCAAGGTTATGATATGATGATATATTCTGAAAAATATCTTGTAAAAAATTCTATTATTTGTGCATCATTAATATTAATTATTATAATTAATAATTTAAGTAGTTAGGTCCGTTATATCTAATAACGTTAAAATATACAAAGATTTACAAAGGTTAATGGCCTGGCCGTTGCAAAAGGAAAAGGAGAGTCATTGAGATGAAATCACTCTATGGTTAATTACGCTTTATCAGTGTTGTTCTTCACGCTTGATTGCAATTCCACCCGACCGTCACGCAAATCAATTAACATAGATAGTGGATATATTTGAAAAGACACTGCGCATCTTACCAAGGAAAAAAAATAATTCATATAACAACGCTGTATATCGAATTATTTATTAAGTTTGGAGAAAAAAATTAAATAAAATATCCATTTTCGTCTGGAAATATTGCCAATTTGTTTCGCACTTACAAGATCGCATCATATAAATTCTAGCGATGTAAGTTACACGATATCCCGGGGTGAGCGCGTTCGATATCGGAAAAAGTGGCTCACTCGCGAGAGTGAAAGCACTGGAAAAGTGAAAACGCATTCGTTGCATTCATTAAATGCGCGCCTGCACAGAATATTGCAATTAAATCGGCACTGTCGTTTCAAGAACTTATGTTCGAAAGTCTAACTGAGACTCACGCACGCGAATATCGCAATATGAAATGCCATACATAACAGCTTGAGCACTCTTGATATAACGCTGTTTTACTAGCATATAGTTTCAATTTTTTTCATTACATTTTTTTTGTTATTATTATATATTGTACATTATCAATATTAATCGATGATTCTCGTATGAGTACAAAAAAGAAAACAGTTATTCCGATCTTCAGGAGCTTTTTATGACTTTCCCGAATATACATATCTATTTTGACATGTCGATGGAGGGACAAACATCCCAAATGCGACTTCCGCGTACGTTCCTTAACTTCCGTTCTGCCTACATTTTTTCTTGAAAATAAGAGTCAAATATTCGGGACTTTTTCTTACCCTCGGTCCAATCGTGAATAATAAATTGCGTAGGTCCGTGGATAACCTAAATCGTCTATCATCGTTGAATCTGTAGGATCATGTAGGCGAGCAAGATAAATTTCTCGCAAACGTGTTCCAACGTTACGGATTGTGTTTTGGTCATTTTTATCCCGGGGCGAAGATTGCCGAAATGAATCTTAGTAAATAGTGTTTATGTGCTTAAGAAATAGCGAAATTTTCTTCAATCAATGTTTCGACGCTAAATAAATGATTCTTTTCCCTACTTACAATTCAATCTCTGTTGCTCGACATACCTGTCATATTTTTCCATAACCCTGATTTAAATATCTCATTCCTGTTAACCTCAACGTTCTATCTGATCGGTTTAGATTCTAGATATTGCATTGGGTTGGTGTCAGTCACGCGTATTTTCTCTACTGTCCTTGCACATATAGTTATCGCAAAGTCAAACTACCACTTTCTGTCTTATGCGCATTATCGCAATTTTTATTACAGTTAAAAAATTTGTATTAATATATTAATGGACTTTTTTATTTATTTTCTTAATATTTTTTTATTAAATATTTTTTTATATGACATATCAATTGAGACAAAACTTTTTCTTGCATATCTCTTTTCTGAATAAAAAAAAATATCTATATCAATAATAAAATCAAATAATATCTTAACGATAAAATTTTATTTATAATATATATCCTATAGCATGTTACATGTAATAAATATTAGATGGTAAAGAGATATACATTCCCGTGTCAGGTTGCAGCAATAATGCTAATAATTTTACTAATCGTACATCTCTTACTAATATTGTTAATTGTAAAAAATTGTTTGTTGTATTGCAAAAACTTGACGGATATTGCAATTCAGCCGATAGAGAGAGAGCGAAAAGTGAGAGGAGAGAAACTCGCTTGTCGCTTGACATTGCTCGCGGCTGATAATGAGTGTTTGCTCTTTGTTAGCTCAAGGTCTTAGCTTCCCCTCGAACTGGTCAACTCTTTACGCGCACCGTCGGGCACAAATATTAATCCATATCTTGTATGACGGCCAAGGATGATAGGTCAAGGTGCAGCTACCCGTTCCTCGTTGTTTTCTATGTGAAATTTAAACTTTCTCTTTCGTATTATCATGTTTCTTGAGAATATAATATGTAACAAGGGAGATTACTTATGTCGAAATTCGCGGTCAATACTTGAAAAACTTTACAGAAATATACTAGTGTAGCTTGAAGAAACTAATGCGAGAAATTGAATTGAGTTTATCAAAATTATTGCTGTCACTTCATAATTATCCAATTTCCTTAAAAAAAAAGGACTTAATTATTTGCATCCCAGTTATTTTTAATATTTATTTAGCGAAACTTTAAAATGCGTCCTATACCTACCTAAAGGAGATGTTCTATATAAGTTATATGTAATGATTTTAATTAAAGCGACTATATACTGCGTCTGAAATCTATCGCGATGAGAGTTACGATACATGAATTCGTCTTTAAGGGGGGTACACTGAAAGATCCCTTGAGAATCAACGGAAAAAAATTGCGAAGAGGCTCCTATATAACAACGCATGTGCCTCTTAAAGATGGTCGAAGGCCGTGCCGCTCGTAAATTTTCGGGTTGGTGAGGGATGAAAAAAAACCTGGGCCTGGGCGAGCTTATTTCGTGCGTAAGGATGGTTTTTCGCGCGGGTCGCGACCTTGCCACGTGGAAAACTAGAACATAGAAGGAGTGGTGAGGGCTGCCGAAGGGCGGAGGGGTCGACAGGATAGGTCATCGAAGGACGTGAAGAAAGTGCGTTAACCCGGAAAAGAGAGAGAGATTCGAGAATAATAAAGGGGAGCATTCATATTATACCATCCTGCCATCCTACAATAATATGGAAGGATCCGTGCTATAATCTGAACATGAATCGTCTTGGAAGAGATTATGTTGCTTAGAAGCTCATTTTGCTGCTTAAAAGGTGGAATAATCTTACTCGGATAACTTCGTTAACACGAAAATTTAATATATCATAAATATTTCTGTAATATTTTCTAGGATTCTTATATCGTTCTATAATTGCGATTTATTTCTCGAAAAGAGTCAAAGAAACGTATACGTAGAATGAATCCGTATGTTTTAATTTTATCTGCAAAATGTTTGAGTTCTAATTAATGCTGGTGTACAGCATTAGTTACAATCCTAAGAGTATAAATCCGCTGGGAATCATCCCCGATTGCGTCCGCGATTTATGTCTGTGGAGACCGGCTTTGTACTTAGAATCCAATTATTGGAAAGCCGCGGTGGCGGGCATTGTCTTCGCGGAGGAATCCTTCCAGCGACGTACGCGGCTCGAGGCTACCTTTTGACTGGTGTTCGAGAATGCGCGCTGTCCCTGGGTAAGCGTAGTACATTCCCAGACGGGATTTTAGCCTCCAGGACGCCCTCACATTACCGAGCCGCGTATCCAGCCTACGTCTCCCGTCCCCCGCACTTCCGCTCTCTTCTCTCTCTCTCTCTCTCTTTCTTCTACGCATATAAAAGCCCTACTCGCAGGCTGTGTCTCGGCTGAGGCGCGCGTCCAAGGTCCGACCGAGGTCGCAGACATATATTCGACGAGATCAGCATCCCCTCTTTTGATAATACCCTCCTTCTATATCAGTAAACGGAGACGAGAGACAATGAACAGTAGCCGAAACTAGCGTCTCTCATTTTTATTTATTTCTCCCGACCGTTTTTAATGCAAAACTAATAGAGAGATAAAATGAGAACAGATTTGTCGGAACTTGTATACGTCACGTATATTCGAGAGAATCGGAAATAGAGACAGATAATGTTATTCGCAAGTTAATATTTTGTATAATTGTTGCGGTACGGTAAGATATACTCATAGCACACGAGCACTCGCGGATTAACGAGCGACCTTCGGGTTAACCGCGTTTGCGCTCGACAGCAAGTTCTGTTCAGCGGTTTATTGTTGAGCATGGACGGCTCCTTGTCGATCTCTGTCCGACAGCTTCTTTCTCGTTCTCTTTTTGCCTGCTTAATCCATGGCCTGACGATACGCTGACCGACGAAGTGGTAGAAGTGTAGCCCGACGTCTGAGAATTTACTCGGATTAACAACGCGTGCGCTGCAGTTTCACGATGCATCTCGTAACGAGTAACTCATATCAATTTAGGTGTGCGATTTCAAAGAAATAAATGCTAATTTAATAGACAAATATAAATACGAGTCTATTTGAGATCTGAAGATGTGACGTAACATTCATTAGATATTTATTTTTGGAGTACAAAAAGAAGCTAATCGCGCCACAATATAATACATTACGTCCCGAATTCGATAATAATAATTAAATTAAAATATAATTAAATAAGTCTGATTCATGTTTCATTTTCTAACACGGCCGGTATTTTTAGATAATAGCTCGCCCTATCGAAAATATAACGCCCTCGTCTGACATAGCGGTTATGATGAAGCGCATCGGCACGATGATGCGGTCGAGGCGAAGTGCAAAGTTCACGATAGGACAGTTCACGTTAGCGAGAGAAGCAGGTTGCGTGGCAACCGACGCCCACGATGCGCCACGCGCCGTCACTGTATAGGTATAGGTAAAGGTATTTACGCGAACGTGGAGAGTGATTGCCGTTCCTGTTATGCCGCACCTCGTCGTAGGCGGATTTTGTGGATTAACGAAAGGGATCGTATCTCTGTGCCCGGGTGCCGTGCGGAAAACTCGGAAAAGCAATTACACAACTGGAGAACGCGCAGTTGCACCCCTCCATCGAGATTAATTCGCAGATGTCTATCGTGATGTTAAATGATGCTAAATTATATCGGATTGTTCTCTTCCTCGATGCGTATAAAACAAGTAATTATATCGAGAGATAATTAAATAACCATTTTCCTCGATTCTTGAAATAATCTTAGTCGAAAAACATGTGTGTGCGTGTGCGTGTGTGTGTGTGTGTGTGTGTGTGTGTGTGTGTGTGTGTGTGTGTGTGTGTGTCACACGAAATTATTTGAATTATCCAAATCAACGGGAATCTTGATTCGAGTCCGTTGCTGTAATCGAGTCGGCGTCCTTCTCAATAATGCGTTCACAAATTCCGATCGTGTTCGTATCTAAATACCTACCAAGGCTGCATAAAAGTTCAAGGTTTCATCAAAAAAGATGTATAGACGCTAGAACGGCTAGTCTGAACATCGATATACGAGATTATTGCAGAAATAAAATAAGAATTTTAAAAGCAAAGTGAAATATAATCTGCTCTTTTAAAAACACACAAGTAATTTCTTAAATGTGAAATTCAATATGTTTTTAATAACGATCGATGACCGAACGATTGCACTATATCTTAATTTAAATTTCAATTACAGTTACTCAGGGCGTCTTATATTTTTTATATATGCAAAAAAATGTATATTTAAAATCTATATGGTTTTTAATTAGCATTTATTAAATTTGCAATTTAATTATATGCTTATATTACGAATAAGCTTCAATAAATAAGAATATGAGCGAAAACCATTATACGGATAAGGATTTGAATATCCTTGGAAGGCAGGATAAGAGATCTTAAACCTTGGAAGAGAGAATCGGAGAAATGTCAGGCTAGAGGTAAATAAGAAGACAAATTTTTTTTATGTATAATTCACCAGACAATGTTTATTCAGACGACCTCACAACTCCCAAGCGTACAAAATGACGTGCTCACTGGGCAATATGCGGGGCTGCATTTGTATTCTTGCATGTAATAGAGTACGTTTTATATCCATATTTTTCGTTTTTTTTCCACCAGAAACAACAGCTGTTTGTATTCTCCTTCTTAATGGATAGGGAAATATATCATACTTTATATGTATCGTTCACTATAATAATTATGTGTAGTTTATGCATAACAAGTATTACGAATATCAACGCTAGGTTGTCTGCGGGGGGAAGGGACAAGACAAGTGTTCGCTTTAGTGTGCATGTGTGTCGCTGTCGTGTAAATATGTCTGTCTTGTGTATATGCGTGTATTTTGTTAAAGAGAGCCAGAAGGATTCTATACGAGGACTCGTTCGAGGACAAACGGGTGGGTGTGATACACGCTATACGGCGAAAAGGGGAGAAATGCACTCTCTTTAGGTACAATAAATACAGAGGCCTCTAAGCTGGGTGTTTAGGAATACTCTGGCTAGGCTATATTCTAGCCGGGAGACTGAATGTGCTTTTAATGCCCCGTTTTGACGCGGACCAGCTTCCCCTTTAATTCGATCGAACGCGATTGCAACTCAGCTTGCAATCACCGATCTATAGACCGAGTTAATACGAGTCGGACTTGATTAAAGCGAGCTCTTTCTGGATCGAATCAAGGGGATCTAATCCGTCTCGAAAGGAGGCATAAGTGTTTCTACACTGTTTCAAGATCAGTTTACTCGCTCAGCGTGTTGTGAGTTTTTATGCGTGTTTGATGCGATATTCATACTGGGATTGGGATACTTAGATGGGGAAGAGGGGGAAGGAGGGAGAGGAAGGGGGGAAGGCGGGCGTCTCAACAACACGTCGGCGGCGACCCGCCGCGTATCTTCTAACTTTCCCTCACGATTTTCTCGAAGCAAAAGAGGTTCACTCGCGCCTACCAAGACATAGCCTTACGAATCTACTATTTACACTGCGCTTCGCCATTCTATCGGAACTCCGCTTTGCTCGAGCGCTTCGCGGCTTCATTCTCTCATTCTCTCTCTCCCTCTCTCTCTCTCTTTCTCTCTCTTTCTTTCTCTCCTTTTCTATCTTTGTTTTCGTCGCCCACTCTCTCGCTCTCTTTCTCTTTCTCACTTTCTTTCTCTCTCGCGATCCTATCTCGATCTATCTGTCTGACTTTCATGCATGCACACACGACACATAATATTGTATAACGCGTTTAAGCGGGCCTACGATACCTATCTCGCTATACGGCGCGATTAGAGGATATAATTACTTCTCGAGTCGTTACTCCCCGACGAAGAGACACGACACGTAGTGTACAAAGGTACGGTAATTGCAAACTAGTGGCCGCGGCGGGCCGATCAGTCTCATAACAAAACGTTTAATTCTTTAAAATCGCGTGCGCGATTTTCCTATCTCGGTTGCCACCGCGATCAAGAAGCTTTTCGATTTGCCCCGACTCATTTGCACAAACACGTTCACTCGTCACTCGCTCGCTTTCATTTTATCTCATTCTCTCTACGTCTCCCTCTCGTCATTCGCGCAAGAGTATCATACGCGTCTTTTTTTTCTATACACGTACACGAAAAAAATGATAATTTTTTTACGATTATAATACCTTACACATATTACAATAATATTAATTAGTTTTATAATATTCAATAATTATAGTAGAGTAGATGATCGATGAATGAGGTGGAGACTGTACAGGATGCGCGATTTCCATGATTATCACATGTAGATAGATTATTAATTTCTGTAACACTCAATCTTTTATTTTTTTTTTTTCCGTCGCTGATGCTCTATCTTCTAGATATACACCTAGAGCAGATAGGTAGTTTTAGGTAGGTAGACAGGTAGATAGGTAGTTTTAGGTGGATAGGTGGCTCCCTTACACGGCATCGTTGCTCTCATCGGATCGGCACTCAACGGCGCAAGCGTCCATCCGTGATGTCCGTTTCCATCGTCGTTTCGCACATTCGGAAAAAGCAACTCGCCACTGAGAATGTTCTGTCTTCCTCATAAATATATGCGGAGATATATACCTCGTCCGTTCCTCCGTAACCTCCACCTCCTTTTTTCGCGCGATTTTTTTTTTTAGCAATAAGTAGTTTAAATTAATAAATTATTTGGTTTGTCACGCGCTCAAAGCGTCCTGGCACTTTCGTTTCTAGTTAAGAGCCGGGGAAGGTTGTACCGCGTCACGACGACGATTAGCGCACGCCGGTAAGTGATAGGTGGATCAGACATCCCGATTTCGCGCGCGTTAGCACGTGTCACGGGAGATCACTCGAACTCGCGAGAACACTACGCCTCGAGGGAGAGGGCCTTGCACGGTCCGACGAGCGGTCTGGGTGATGGCGACGGGGATGGCGACTTCTTGGACAGGTTCAGCGGTTGCTGGCTGTCCGCGATGTCGACCTGCAGCTCCATCATGTTGCTCGGACAGCCGGACAATACCAACGTGGCCGCCGTACTCGAGGTCGGCCTCGGACTCGTACTCGTACTGCTAGTCGCCGCCGCGGATAGGTATCTCGGTGACGAAGCCGGGGAATTGCCAACAGCGAGATAGTCCGAGGAAGACTGCTGCTGTTGTTGTTGTTGTTGTTGCTGCTGCTGCTGTTGTCGCGCGCCTGTCGTTGTCGTGATCACCGAAGTGGCCGGCCACCTGTTCGAATAGCTCGTGGTGGCGCATTGCAGAAGACCCTGAGATCCTTGCGTCGTGCGCGCTATCGCGGTAGTTGTCGATGCGCATTGCTCCGCAGGCGACGGCGATGCTGTAGGCGACCTGGGGCTGGCCTCGCCGCGCATTATATAGTTGTGTATGATATCCGTGCGCTTCAGCTGCTCCGCCGTCATTCGCGGGCCCTCCATCAGGCTTCTCGCCAGGGTAGAATGCGTGCTGCTCAGCAAACTCGCGGTCTGCGGGCACTGGGGTTGCGCCGTTTGAGTGGGCGGACTTCGCGCCGGTGGCGAGGTCAGATGCAGATGCAACTGAGACTGCGTGTGCTGGACCACCACGGCCGGTTCGGCTTCGGCGCTATCCTTCTGACGCAAGGCGCGGAACTTCTTATGCGGCTTGTAAGCCTCGTCCATCAATGAGTTGGTGTCGTATAGCGGCGGCGCCTGGAGCACGCGTTTCAGCACCGGCATATCCTCGACCTCCTTGTCTTCCGAACGCGGACTCGAGCACACGGACGTGGGTGCACTGCTTGCGCTGCTGCTGGCCGGTTTGTCGGGCTTCTCGGTGCCGGATTCGATTCCGCTGTCGCTCGGTGAATCTAATTTGCGGAACCGCGGGCATTGCGGCGGCTGAGGCGTCTTCGACATGGTAGCGCGATGAAGCTCATCGTCGCCGGAGCTAGTACTGCCTGAGTTCGCTCGTCGTCTATGCGGGCAAAGTCCACCGGCTAGAGTAGCGGCCAGAAGAGGCGCGCTTGAGGCATGATGACCGCTAGGTGGTGCAACGTGATGATATTCTGTCAAGGATGCAACTTCACCGCTGCAAGTGCTTTCGGTGCTCGATACGCTACCCAGCGGGCTCTTCACCGCTTCGTCCAGAGTTACATCCGAAGCGGAACCCCAGGATGCCGGGGGATCCTCCTCCATTGGCCAATGCGATTGTTGTTGAGCGGTGATAACGTGCGTTTGCTGCTGTTGTTGCTGCTGATGCTGTTGTTGAGCCTGCAGCTGTTGCTGCTGCTCCGTCATTTTGAAAGCCAAAAGTTTTTCCGAATGAAGGGTATTCAGAGTTCTTAGGTCGGGTATCTTCTTCAATAGCTCGCGGAGAATGTCGGGATGCTGGGGATGATTCTGCGCGAGTATCGTTTGTAGAGCGTTTCGGAGCTTATTGTGCATACGTTCGACCAATTCGGTATTGCGAAGCCCAGGTCTGTCGGCGGCAATCACCACCACTGAGCAGAACAATCCCAGCTCAGCGTCGGATAATCGCAAGGAATTGACCCTTTCGGCAAAGTCGAACATCGAGTCCATTAGGAATCGCGCGTTACTACTATTGTGGATGGACTCTCGCTTGAGCACCTGGCCGTTTAAGCAGATCATACTGTTCGTTTGAGCATCAAACATGCAGGCCAGCCGCACGAGCAGCACCTCGAAAACGCCGGCCTTTAGTAGCGTGACCTGGTCGTCCTGAGCCAGCAGGCTGAATCCAGGTATACGTTTCGCGAACTCGACGACACCGCGTATGGCCGGTGAGAACCTCTTGGAGAAATCCTGTAGCAGTTCCTGCTGCCCGGTCAATGGTTGCGGATTAGGATTCAAGGGGCATGCCTGTAACAGAAGGAACGAAATTTCGAGGTCAGGAGGCGACGAATCGTTAAATCACGTTGAAGGTCGTCCACGTCGCCCCGTTGTTACTCGGAAGAGCATACCAGGCGTCCTCGTGAGGGGAGGAGAGACGAGACGAGGCGAGGTGAGACGTTTACGCGCTCTCGTCGGGTCTTGCTTCCTCCTTCGCGGCAGCCGAGGTCGCCTGGTTCTTGCGCGATTTCCGCGTAGAACGCTCGAAAGATCAAGACGGCCCAAGGCCCGCGGAGCTATTGACGTCACCGTAGACGCCGACTGTTCAAATCTTAATGCGCGACGCGAAACGGCTTGCGTAACCTGCCAATGTCAAGAGGAAAGGTCGAGCATGCTTACCAAGGTCGGTGGACACGCGGTGTAGTTTGGAGTCTCGCGGGCTCTTGCGAGGATGGGGGCCACTTTGTCTCTGGTAAAGTCGCATGTGTCGAGATGGGCTCGCACGACGGTCGCGAGAAGACGTTGTTCATCCTCCAGTTCGGCTGCTACCGCCTTCTCCTGAGAACGGCTGTGGGAGCTCTGCTGCATGGCAGCCAGAATCCTGGCCTTCTCACGTTTTGGCACGCGGCCGAATCGCACCGCTGTAATCAGAAACGGATGATCACGGGTTAGATGTGCTGCGAAGCTCGTACGTCGCGCGCAAAAGGAAGGACGACGATAAATAGTTAATGCGATCAATGGATGAATCATGCAACGGACCCGACCGCTATCGCGAGATAACCTTCGCGCGAACGAACGTCGACATTCGCGTGCGATGCTCGCGCACGAAGGAGCGAGAGAATTGAAGGATACGCGTCTCTCGAATTACGGTAAAACCGACGGTTATTCAAAGCGCAAGTACCGTCACACCAGATATGGTTCCGCGCTGGAAAGGTGGAAAAAAGTCAGAGGGGAAAGCGCACGACTTTCTCGCGCGAAGAGATGAAAGTGCGGCGTGCGAGAGGCCGCTGCTCCGGCATGCTACGAATCCTCGGTTAGAAAGTACGTTGTTGCTAAACGTTCCGATCGCTATCACACCGCGTAAACATCGTTATCGTTGTGTGAAGGGACGACACCTACGTGCATTATGATAGTTGACTACTCCGTTGAGGATCCCTTTTAAAATCGGCAACTCGTCTCCCATGACGATTCAGGGAAACCGCGTTAAGTAATCAGACTAATTTTCAGATTCGATCGCACTTTGATGCACGTGACTGTAACTTTTATATCTGTCACTATAAATCACCACCGTCTGACACCGCGATTGTCACTGTCATGCGAACGCTCTCGCACGACTAATAATCATCGAACGATCTTCTCGGCTGACTCGAAAGACGAGTCACTCCAAGCGATCACGCGGTGGGATCAGCGCGTGCTGCGAGGAAGAGGCTGCTCCGAACTTTGAAGAACGAGCGCGACCGTAATACGCGTGCAGACACGAGACAGCATCACAGCCGACTGAGTGATGTTCCGCGAGTTGCGTTCAACAGCCCCTCCACTTATTCAGCCATCAACGACCCCCACCATCGTGCGCGATTGTGGCCTTTGCCGAGCCTTTGGCCTTGAACTTGGTTTCAGCGACAGCCGCACGAGGCGTACTGCCGACCTATATACAGTATATAGCGAGCAAATGTACGACGCGTCAAGCGTAGCGTTTAACATGAGGAGTGAGAAAGATAGTCGGGTTTCTCTTCTATGCGCAGATGCGAACTTCCTTTGTCGGGGGTAACTTACCCTCGACGACCTTGGGCAACCCCTCGCTGGCTACCTGCCCTGTCACCAGCTGTCGATAGTCGACTTATCTATTTGCGGACTATCGATCGTAAACGTTGAAAATGTGCCGACCCCACAAGCTAAAGCGAGAAGTACCGATTCTTTATCAATTATCTCATCTCGAGATCTTTAATCTTCGTTTTATAATTTAATTAACGATTTAATCACGAGAACGTTATTACAACATTACGACAGCGTATAAATCTGTAGAAAAGTAATCGATGGACGTGTAGGAAGTACTCCCGCGCGAGAGTCTAGGTGACTTATAATCAATATTCAGGAGCGCGGTCTCTCGGTATCTTTGTTCTCTCAAGTCGGAGTCTGTCGATTCTGCACCAAAAAAAAAAAATAAAAAATAAAAAAAATTGCTTTAACTCGATCCATCTCGCGGAGTACGAACTCGTTCTTGAAGTCGCATTCCCGAAGATTCGCGCGATATTTTTTTTTCTAACCGAGGATACAACGCGAGACGAGGGTGGAGAAAACGCGCCCGGTCATAATGACGACGAGTTGTCCGCAGCAAAGCGCGAAGCGCTATGAACCAGTCGGTCACGTACGGCTTTGGCCAGACGACGACGGGAGCCTGCGACGGGAGCATGCGCCTACCGGCCAGGTGGATCCACGGACAGGGGAAGGGGAAGAACTGAGATGTGAAGGAGAGGAACGTACCTCGGGGAAGGGAAATGTAGTTATGAAGCAAAGTTCGCGAGGTCTCCGCATGAGGTGTAGCGCCACGCGACGGCGCGGCATCGCCGTCGGCTGATCGGTGGGGAACTTTGCGTTCCACGACCGAGAAGAAGCTGAGCGAGCGACGACGACGACGATCGCTCTAACCGGGGAAAGGAGAAGGACGGTGTTGAACGAGCGCGTGGTGGGAAAGGAGGGTGAAAGATGGTGGGAGGGTCAAGCGGGAGAAAGGGGGGAACGTAGCGGTGAGTAGCGGTACTCTTTCTATGGACTTGGAATCATCCGCCAGACGAACGCAGCGGCCGTCTATTGACCCCGCTGAATCAACGCGTTTTGATATCGGTAGGCGCGTTTTCGCATCGATTTTTCGAACAAGAGATAATTTTCGTATTTTCTATTTTTTTTTTCAGGAATCTTCAAATTTTATAGATTATACTCCTGATTAATCATGATTATGGTTATTAAAATATTGCAGATTGTAAAATTGAGAAATTTCGTAATTTCGTATCTATTTAAAGAGCGCGTTCTAATTTCGTCGAAGGCATGATATATATGTATATATATATATGTATATGTATATATATATATCTCGCGCCCGCGCGACATGTCGACGACCTAGGTCAATGATCCCGGCGGGAGATGCTGCGAAGCATCGCGCGCGCAACTGCATTACCGCGATTATTCGACAAAGACAGTTAGGATTTTATCGATTCGTCGAGAAAAGAAAGCAAGATCTGCTTATACGCCAATTGAGAGATAATCGCCGTTGCTTTCTCAAACGGCGCACTGGCCACTTTCGCCCGTTGCGACATTCCGCCGTGTCGCGGGGAACGACGTTACGCAAACGGTCAATGACCTGGCAAACTAAATTTTAGAAACTCTTCATGAAAAGCGTGTTTCGCGAGAAATACACACGGGAGGGGGATGCGACGCTTTACTTAATCCGGTGTGATAGCGAGCTCGGCGAAAAGAGGCTGCTTATTTTACAAATATTCTTACAGGATTAATAATACAGTATTTTTTTTTTTTGCATCCGAGATGTTTCTCGCATTCGAAAAAGAAAAGAGAAAATGATTTTAAATTTATGATTTTAAATTTAAATTACATGATATTATTATATCGATACAATGATTACAAGACAAGCGAAAAATCTTCAAATCACGTTACTCGCGACGTTTCTTTTAATATAATGATTAGTTTATTTTTTTAAATCTTAATGAAGGCGATGAAACGCAAATTTATTTTCGTGCGTAAAATATTAAAAAAAGACTCACCATCACGACTCATGCCGACGGCGATGCACTTTTTGAGACGGCAATACTGGCAGCGATTCCTGTTGATCCGTAGGATGCTGCACTGTTGATTCTTGGTGCACGGCCGATACTGAATCTTCTGCTGGATGCTCCGGCGGAAAAAGCCCTGCGAATCACCAACAAAACCCTCGTCAATCTGACCGTCGCTGTCCGACGAAGACCCCGATGAACAATCGGTCCCCGAACGCGGGGCGGCCAAATCACATTCGCACAAGCACCCCATTAATTCACTCCGGCTTAGGAAAATGGAAATCGCACGGCTATCTGAACGAATATGCGAAAGTCTGTCGCGTATGGTTTATTATATATCGCGTCAACCAAATGATTATGTCACTCGGTACATATCCTCTGGCTCGAAACCCGATGACGCTACCTAGGCGAGGTGAATATCCTTCACAAAAGCGGCGGATCGTCTCTGGCGGCTCGCGTCAGTCACTGTTTCTCACGTATATAATTCGCATTCACCAAAACTCGCGCATAGTCTCTCTTCTCTCTCGGATCTACTCGGCTCGCGATGGACGCGCGTATCAAAGTACAACGCGAGTTTTCGGAGGGGAAAGAAGCGACCGTTTGTATCGGAGCTTGGCTGTGGACTGGCTCTTTCTAGCACAGAGAACATAGAGCCTCGGCACATTGCCTCTGGCATGCCGAGGTGGGGGACACTCTGACCTAATTCCCGGACGTTCACCCGCAGTTCACCGCGTGAAAGTGAGAGTCCCCCTTGCGCGCACTGGCGCTCCTCGGCCGTCTCCCTCTTTGAGTTCTCTCTTTCTCCTAGTCTCTCTCTCTCTCTCTCTCTCGCTCTCTCTCTCTCTCTCTCGCTCTCTCTCTCTCGCTAGAGTGAACCTTAGATAATGTCTTCCTCGTCGTGTATCTACCGCGAGCGCTACCATAGAGGCTCACGGGCGCTCTACTAACGGGTTTCTTCCCTCTCTTCTCCCCACCCACCATCCGGAGCCACCCTCTCCGAACGACCTGCCCTACCTCCACCTCTCGGTTCCTACCCTCGCGCTGATACCCCTCTAACATCCACCCACTCGCAAATAAGCGCGAATATAGAGAAATCTCTCCCTTACTATATATATATTTTTATTTCTGAATCTCGTTATAATAACCGTTATAGAGATGAACGGTGGAGGTACATGTGGAGGATGAGAGTCGAGAATGAATAAAAATTGGGAAAGGGGTAGGTTAGTGCGAAGATACTTCCCGTCGTGTATCGGTCAACGACCTCGCGAGACGATTACGTAACGCGCGACAACGCGTGGGGGACCCTACGTGAAGCTTCTATGTATGTTACCGTGGTCGTCGACGTGTCGTGTCGACGGCCGCGCTTGTATGCACGTACGCGTACGAAAAGTTGGCGATGCTCGTCGCCGGAGTAACTTCGCCGCGTGTGACGTCAGACGCGCGACCTCGCCTACCTCAACTTCGTGCGGAGCATCGTCGAAACGATGTACCGTTGCACCTCCGCGCCCGGGCTGTCAATCGGCGCGGAGCGTTTGATGCAAGTCAACGAACTGTCAGTGTTGCCGACGCTAAGCCTCGCTGCCTCCGATCATTCCAATCGGTTGATCCTTCGAATGAGATGGCGATTTGCTTTGAATGAGATAACGTAATAAAATTCCACATATCCAAAATTCTTCTGCGATTAAAATTTATTTTGAGAGATTCGACTTGTTGCGAGATATGTCAAATATTATATTTGAAGAAGGAAATGGTATAATTATATGCATCGATTATTTTGTGCGTTTAATAAAGTGGGTCTCTCGCAGAATGGCGAGTCTGAAAAGTTCTGATTCGCGAGATATTTACTTTTTGTGTTGGAAAAACAGAATTACAGCAAAGTGCTATCGGGCCACGAGCTATCGTCGTGGATGCCCGGACGAGGCCAGCAACCCCTGTTGAACCTCTCGGTCGGCGGGAATCCGACAAGCGAAGGGTGAAGGAGGGGGTGTGTGGGGGAATGCGGTGCATCGATCTCTCGAACCGTGCATGGCCCGTGACGGGTCAGGGGGCGACTACCTTTGCGCGCTACCTCAAGTTGTTCCGCGTCTTGTTCTTAAAATCTTTACGAGAAAAAAAAAAGAAAACTAGAAAATTAAGAGTTGATTGACTCTTTAGCCGCTAAAAATATTTCTAGAGATACCATTTTTTTTTTTTTTTTTTTTTGTAATTTTATATCTCCCACTTGATTTATACATAAACTCGATTTTTAAATACTGATAGAAATTCTTCTTTGTTCCACAATTCCAACAATGATCGTTGTTAGATTTAACAATAGTTTCGGGAAAAATACATCGAGAAGAGAATCAAACGAAATGACGCACTCGCGCTTCGCTCGCTCGCTCGCATCCGCCGAAACTTTCGCCGGATTGAGAAAGTTCTGTTATTCTCCGTTCTCCATTCGTCGCGATGAGAAAACTCATTTCTGCAAGTCTTTATTACTTGCAATTAAATTTTTATTGAAATAAGATTTGTGTGTGCAAAGAAAGTTTTCTCTAATTTTCTATAATAAAGGCCGAAATATACGACGACGTAATAATGTGGTCAATGTGATAAATAAAAATTGACATCGCGATTCTAATCTTCAGGGGTAGAAATCGCGCCATCATTCTCGCGATTTAGCAGGCTCATCGTTGACCGATAGTTAAAGCTCCAATTTTATTTTCCGTGGAAGCGCAGCGACGACAGCGGTAGCTGTGGCAGGAACGACGGTGACGGTGTACGGGGTTGTATATGAGCGCGTACAGGCTTGCATATGAGCACATATATAGGTAAAGAGAGTGTGAGACATACACACGATGTGGTCGCGGGGCCAACGACCGGAGCGCGCGACTACTGCAACGGATGGAGGGACGAGGGAGGAGAGGAGGGATGGCGATCTGTGTCTGAGGGACGGTAGGGGAAGGTGAGTGTATCTGCTGCCACAGAGAGAGAGTGGGGGCGGGAGGTACCATAGTAAAAGTAGGAGGCAGCTGGGGGTGGGAGGGAGAGGAGAACGCGAAACGGAGTAACGGTGACGTACGTAACGCGCGCGCGTGCGCCGCTCCAACAGTCGCGACACTCTCCGCTCAGCTCCGCGAGGGCATTAACCGCTCGCTAGCTCGCTCTAGCACTCTCCTACGACCCCAAGAATTTGCCGTTCTATTCTGTTGCCCGGGCATCGATATCGGTAAAGTCGATCGGAGGTCAGAGACGATCGCTTCTGTGCGCGCAGTTTTGTACCCCGCTGATATTACCGAACGATGTAACACAGCGATACAGACATTTAATTTATAAAATTGGATATCGATCTCGATCAATCTTGCATACTAGAAAGATATGCCTGCCGAATTCTCTTCATCGGTCTATCTAAACTGCTTATCAGTTAATCCTATATTGACCTATTCAAAAGTCGGATCAACGTTTATCTTCGGATCGCGTTTATAAAATAATTAAGAATGAAAATTTAGGACTCTTTTTTTCCTCTAACAAATTTTCTCGATCCTTCCATTGTCACCGAATCGTTATTAATGCGACGGAGACGCATCCGCGTAAATTACGAACCCTTTCGAAGCTCATTGACTCACATGTAATAAAGCGGCGTGACGCATGTTGGTAAGGGCAAGAATGATCTATTATACTTTTTGCCGATGGTATCATGTTTCGCAGGACGAATTTATCGGGTGTAAAAATTGCGGCGGTCCGATTTCGCCGGGGAAGCGTTATCTCGAAGAGCTCCCGCTCCGGTGGACAGATACCACGTCGAGCGAACACCTACCACGATAATAAGCGACTGACCCGATTCTAAAGTAGATGCACCGGGGTCAGTAACCTCAAGCGAGCACCGAAATACTCGCGCAATCAAATGAAAATGAGATCGCGACTCGTTACGACGTCAAAAATGACGGTTACCCGAGATAGGAGGGGAAAGTGGGGGAAGGCTTCCCCGTGGGAAGGGGTGTGCGGGGAGGATAGCGGAATGAGGGAGGAGAAGGAGGAAAAGGAGGGAGAGTGACGTAACTGGCTCGGAGGGTCGACGACCGGAGGGTTAATGCACCGGTCGCCTGATTTCAACCCTCCGGAAAAAGCGTCGACGTGCACCTCCACCGATGATTGTTTCGTCGCGGAGATTTAAAGAGGAACTCCACTGTATTAAAGAATCACATTTTTCTCTTAAATAACACCTTCTAATCTCTTCGAGAAGATTGTGGCCACGTGAGAATATTCCAGCATATGGCGATTGATTTTTTATAACTTTATATATTGAAGGGAGAACTTTGTGTGTGGAGATTAATATTTTCTAATTTTAAATTAAAATTTCCTAATTGGAAGAGAGCTCGCGTTCAACGTCAACGTAAAAAATACATTTTTATTTTTTTATCAATTTCAAACTATATATATATTTTATACGTCAAAACTTATCAATTTAAAACATTACCAAAGCACACGATATTAATATTGTGGAAATCATATTTATTTCAAATCTCACTATATGTACCGTTATGGTAGCAAGAGTAGGGCGATAATAACGCCGTTCGACTATTTCCGAACCGTAATCGATTTAACTCCAATTGGTTTAAAATATTTAAGAATATGCATCTATTTTCTTCTCCTTCACGATGCTTTAATAAACTGGCAAACATATTTATTGATACTAAATTAGAAAAGAACGAAATACTATAATAATGTGTTATTTTTATTTAGATAATTTATTTCACGTTAAAACATGGGAAATATTAGATACACGGATCTTTGAATCTCGACAGTTTTTGACAGTTCGATTTTTTTCGATATATCAACTTTTGTCTATTTTCCAAATATTCTCGAATCTATATCGATTAATAGAAATTATATAAAAATATCGTACTCTATTGCGCGTGACGCTGCGTTACACTGACAAGCTTTTTCCTCCAGCGACATTAATATTTCAGTGTTGCAATCCGCGTGACGCGAGGAGAAAAGTAGCATACTACCGATGAGACGACGGTAGAGCGAAATAGTGCAACAGTGGTGCGACCGAGCGACCTAGTCTTAAAGATATCCAACACTCTTCCGCGTTCTCTTCCCTTTCCACACAGCCCCTCTTCCAGTACCTTAAGACGGTCTACCGCTAGCGGCTAGGTCACTCGGTGGAGACTCGTTCGGTTTAACGCCTCTTACGGCGCTGCGGCCATAAGTTACTGACCTAGTCAACCAACCGGGGGGCCATGACTCTGCCCGACCGATTAGTCTTTCCAGTGAATTTCAACCATCAGGAAAGTGGGAGGACGGATAGAGGGGACGGAAAAATCCTTGGCCAGGTGTTTTCACATGGAATGCGGCCGATCTAGTTCTTTTTTTTTTCATGCCTACAATAGAATGCGATGAAAGCAGAAGTACCTGCTCCGCGGCATGAATCGAAAGGTTCCTCCCGATACTCTCGCCTTCCCGCGGTTGTAACGATGATCACTGGGTTTTCGGTTGGCCCAACTCTCTCTTTCGGCTCCCTTCTTTCGGGTTCCCCACTGTAAAATGTCTACTGGCGTTCCGTTCGATTATCTCAATAGGAAAAGCAACTAGAACGAATTATTTATATATTCTATTACCGCACTTTCAAAGAATTACGTTTAAAGAGTATGTAGCTATTGTTCTGTCTAATCTAATCTCAACAACCAACCATTATATTCAATATATCTGTGCATTGATATCATATAATCAAACAGCGGATTAATATTGAAGAGCTTAATCAATCTTGGAAAAACAAGGATAAATATAAATATAAATCAGGAATAAATGTGAATATAATTGTTAAATTCTTTAATAATTTATATCGTAAAATTGCGACAGAAACCTCTTATAGACATTTACCGAGAATAATAAGTTTTGTAAAAAATATCACGTATCGTACATATCCGTGTCGATTGCATTCGAGTAGGAAATATATTACGTTAATGCGTATATCTTGTACAAAGATTCGTAAAAGTAGAAGCGAATCGCGAGAGCAGAAGAGAGATGATAGTACGTAGTTGCCGCGCGAGTGGTCTAAGTCGATCTGCGAGCGCGAACGATGCACAGCACCTGGTAGTATAACCACCTCCACCTCCACCTCCATCGTGTGTCGATGGAAGTGGTAAAGTCGACGGTGGGTAGTGGCGCCGTTCCTTCACTTCCTAAAACGCGCCGATAGCCAGTGCTATCCCACTTCCGGCCGAGTATGTTGAAAGACGCGCGTACAATCGAGAAACAAAAGATGTCAAAATCGGAGGATAATTTGGATGACAGCTCGTAACATCCTTGTAACGAGGAAAGAAGAAAAAATCCGAGCGAATATTTATCCCAATACGTTGTACGAAATCGACGATAATTAAAATACGAGATGTAACAATAATTCTCCGACCTAAACGACAGCATTCAGCATCTTCGAACCTCAAATACCTTCTTGGCAATTTTTCATTTAGTCAGAATGTTAAGCTGTTAGGTATGTAAGCTGCTGACAAAAAAGGGATCTTTAGAAAGAATTTGAAAAGTCTACCTGCTGCGAATCTTTTCCTGAATCTCTTTGAAAAGCGAGCAAGTAATAATGATAAAAAAATCACATTTCCCGGTCTTACGCAATATATCACGCAATGGTTAAGTTCTTTCTTCAATTTAACTGTCTGTTTCATTCTCTTCCCGAGAGTGATGGCGATTCGGTAACAAAAAAAAAAAAAAAAAAAAGACGCAGAAGCGTGGCGACGAGAATTTGTAAGGAAATGATTGATGTTTTTGATCATGATTGCACTGATCGTCACGATCTAAAAGTTACGATTAAAAAGTTCGCGCTCGATGGTCGACGATCACAATGACCCTGGCAATACGTAAATCGAGAAAGACCTTCGTCGAGATTCCTTGCCGATGAGAGGGAACTACCGGGTCGTGAAATAACCTCAAGGACCACCTCAAATCTTTTATGTTTTCCGCGTGATCAAGGTTAACCCGTGCTCGGTCAACAGTTCCTATTTAGCCTTGGTTTCTCGCCTTTCGCACATTCGCCTTTCGCATATTCGCATTTACATTCACATTCTTCACGCACGTTCATTCCTATTGGCCGAACCGCGCATCCGCAATTTCGATATTATTGAACATTATTAATGCGTCTATTTACTACAGATTCCTTAAACAATTTTAAATAATTTTTAACAACAGATTTTTTAGACAAGTTGATCTTACTTTAATGAAAATTTAATCACATAAATGTTTCCTCGTAACTCTTTTACTTTTGATATTTTATATTTACAAAAAATCTTTAATGAAAATCTTCAATTTCCTAATTTCTGTATTCTTCAATTAATAAATCAAATGTCGATGTCTAACGACAACGGTAAAGCAAGATCATTGTTTTCTCAACAAAACACCGGACAAACATATCGAAATCGCTCGGCGCAAAAACACAGCTCGCACTGTAATCGCTTGTGCGACATCGGATTCCGTCAGCGGAATCTTTGATTTAAAAATCCGATTAGATATTGTAACATAAAGCCACCTCGAACCGACAATAGCGCTGACAGAATCAGATCGCACAACGCAACTTGACAACTGATCCGTCGGTACTCACCTTGCATCCTTCGCAGGAATGAACTCCATAGTGAAAACCGGACGCCTTGTCACCGCAGACCCGGCACAACACGGTGGTCCCGTCGAATTCTGAAACAAGCGAGAGAAGCGCGTTCCGTTAATGCAGGTCGTCGCAACGATATTCCTCTCCCGCGACTTCCTCTCCACGTGCCACGGTGCGCGGCAGCGAGAGAAAGGTGGGAGGGAAAGAAGAACACTTTCTCCTCTCTCGCGCGCGTGCGGCGTGTTACAGCATCGCCGTATTACAACTTTCTGCTTTCACCTGCAGTTCCACCCGCTTTTTTTTTTTTTTTTTTTTTACGCTCGCACGCGCTTGTCTTAAATTATACATTATTTATCGCGGCGTCGAAGTGACGCCGGATAGAGTTCTCGCGTACCTATGTTGAGTTCGGGTTCCGGTTTAGCCGAGGAGACCGTCGAATCCATTGTCGGCATACTGGGACTAAGACGATGAGCTGCTAATTGCACTACGTGATACGGACTAGACATGCCCTGAGCGGGTACACGCGGCACGCTGGACGCGCCGGCGATTAGCGATTCGGATGCGGGAGACGTTGCCAACGTGTCCTGCGCGCTACTGTCCGCAATAAGAATCATGTTTTGTCGGGGGACGGAGGGGGGGAGGGGGAGAAGCGTGTTCACCCTGTCAGTGTTCTCTCTTCCCGGAGGAAAACTGCATCCGTTTGCTCACGACACTGCACTGAGAATGATTATTAGGTCCACATTTACGATATCGGTCCACTAGTTCCCATCTCGCTCTCACTGTCACCAAGCTCACTGACCGATCACTAATGAATATCGATTCGCGTGCGCGCGCCAACTTCCGCTCGAGAACTCCGCTCCGAGGCGTACGAAGGATCGGTACGATCTGCGGCCGTGCAAAGGTTACGGCCGGGTGTTATAGCGGATGCTCGCCGGCAAATGCGACGGGAGCGAAGGATGGTAGCCGAACGCGAGCGGATGGGTAACCTGAAGAGAGAGTGAAAGTAAGTCTTCGCTCGAGGGAGGTTCGCGTTGGTCTGACTCGTGTTCGGCGCTGCCGAGTATTGGTTACCTGGGGGCCGTGCAGCCCTTACTCGGCAACTCTGACCAACTCGAAGGTGGGGAGGGATTGATGTGCCTGCTCGCTTGCCAGGCTATCGCAGGCTGCCTCGACCATCTACAATGTCTACGCCCTGGCTACCTAGTATGTAGTAGAGGACACACAACACATTGCTCCGTACGCTCGCTTACAGGGCCCCCCGAGAGAGTTCATCGTATTTTCAATGCTGGAGGTCACTGACAAGTCGCTGTGGGCCCCCGGAGCTCTGCCGTCGCGACCGCGACGGGCCCGACCAATCCGTCGTTGGCTCGACGGGCCCTGTAGACACGCGATTGGTCCGGCATCATCCCCACCGTATCTACCGCGACCAGCCGGCGGGGTCTCCTTCCTCCCGTTGGAGGAAGTTCATCGGCCGAAACCTTGACTGAATTACCCCGCAGCGGCGGCCAAGGCCATGCGCCCTCTCGCTCGAGCTAACCGCGAGCGTAGCGATTGTCGCATTGCTTCTCTCTCTCTCCCTCTCCCTCTCTCTCTCTATCCTTCTTTCTTCCTTTCGCCATATCCTTGTCTCTTGCCTCTCTTTCTCTCTATTCCCACACTTGCTCCTCTCTCTTTTCGCTTACTCGCTCTTTCCTTATGTCTCTATATCGCAAGCGTTCTTCCCCTTTGCTCTTTTTTCCTTCCTTCTTTTTTTTTTTCCTTGCGGCATATGCCCCGCTTTGTTTCCTCGTAATTTCCTACTCACGCGAAAAATTCTAATTCTTTACTAATTAGTTGTGCACAGAGCACAATTTTTAAATTTCACCAGGCTAGTAAGAACGACGCGGATGGTAATGCGTCAGTTTCAAAGAAAATTAACTTTTCATTGAAACGGATTAGTTGTGCACAAAGCACAAATTTTTCTTGATGCAATACCATTTAAATAAATTTCAATTTAAGATTTTTATTTAAATGAACCTCTTCCCCTTTTGACCCCCTCCAAAGAAGTGGGAAGAAATCCGATTCAGTGACTTCGTCCCGATATTTTTCTCACCTACGCTTTCAATAAAAAATTTTACTTGAAACTGACGCATTACCATCCGCCTCGGGCTCTTACTATAGTCAGATAAAATTTAAATTTGTATTTCACATTGAGTCTTACTAATTTCTTAATTTTAATTCTCGCGCAAAGATTTAATAATGTCATAATCTTTGTCGTAATCCAATTTAAAGGATTATTCGTAATAATTTTTGATAATGTCAGTTGTAATAATTTAATCTGATTTTAAAACTTCTCATCAAGATTCATATTTATGAGCGAAAAACTGATCGTCACGTATATGTTTGCACGAAAAATGTGATGACGATTCGACATACTCGCTGAATCAGACTGAGAGATCAAGTTGGTGTCGGTATTCTAACATAAATACACTCGGTGTCCCGATCACATTCTCGCGCCTGTTTATCGGTTTTCTTACGTCGCATCGAATTACTGCTGATAAAACCGAACCGGATATCAAACCTACTAATTATTGATTCTCCTCAGCTATGCAATAAGAATGGAAAAATTTCGTTTAAATATTGAAATGAGCAGCATATATATAAAAGTAAATTTATAAATAAGTTTTGCTTATAAAAAAATTAAATATTGCGGTAATCAGATTTCAAACTAAATTACTATTTATGCAAAATTGATTATAAATTATCAATCTTTTTACAAATATCTATGTTTAATCACCTTAATGATGTTTTGATTACTTAATGATATACAAGAGAAAGGTTTAGGGAAAAAAAGAAGAGTGAGGTCAATGCTCGTAATTGCATTGTTGTAAAATCGCTATAAAATAAATTGCGTCAATGATATAAAAATGTGTCAACTCTCTCTCCAGTTGGACGCTTCAACCGTATCAATTTTTACCCAGCATTCTGACCTAACTGTTCACACATCAAAGAAAGTTAAAGCTTATATGTTTACAAGACAATAAATGCGTAGGACAAAACAAAATAAATAAAAATTTTTCTTTACAAAGTCACATTGTACGATGTACAATGGCAAGGTCGGCAATCAGATTCAAAAGAACAGCGTAGGTAAACGGAAGGGTTATACAATTCTTTAATCCTCGATTTTTGAGGTGATCGCTCGGTTTTCTCTCTTTTTTACAAAAATATCGTGTTTCCAGGACACGAAATATCCTCCCATGGAAAATCCTTGAATGCACTTCCTGCCGATCTGAAGAATCTATACGGCTGCGAATCGAATGTGAACATTTGAGGATATTGAATTATGCGAAGGTTTCATAGCCGTGTCAATTTTTCTTTCATTAATAGAAAACAATCCGTAATAGTACATAAATTATAATATATAGGACAAATATTGCATTTATTCATTATGTTATATTATACCACAGATTGTATGAATCAAAAGTAAAAATGTAACTGGATATCTTTTCATTCTATTGCGCTTTTCATAAATCGCTGAGATGCATTATCCAGTATTTTTGAAAGGGAGTTGTTCTTTGGTTAACCGATGCTTATTGAGCACAATAAATCGTCTCTCCGTGAGATAGATTTACGCGCGTATTTCGTTGAAACATTTCTTCACGCTCTCTTACTCGGCTACGAACTCGGACAGACCTCGAATGTAATGGCCGCGACGACGGAGGTCAGACGATGGCGTTTCCTTGAAATCGGGTAGTGACCTGCAGCCACGCACATTTATATGCAATGAATACACCATGACCCTCGCATCTATTTTTAATCGATCGTACTGTAAAGCAATCGCACGTGTTGTTATTACGTTATTTTTTTTTAATACCTTATCAGAGAATATTACATTCTCGGACGTGAAGCGAATTTGAAGGAAGAAGATGATGGTTCATCTTCACTGACACATTTCATAGAATGTTGAAAAAAAATCGCGCATAGTTTCTTCGAGATATATTTACAGATGATTATTTGCTATTACGACGATGGTCGATGATCTTGGCACAAAAAAAAAAGATTAGCTCGAACAATAAATAAATTCTACGACGTTGGGTCATAGAATATTAATTACGTCGTATCCGTAAAGCCGTAGGTGAGTTTATTCGCTTTGCCTCGTTCTCGCGTTTAAATTACATGACTTTCCGCCTTCGCGTACAGCTTAATGGATTCGTTTTAGCAATTATGTAAATAGGATTATCGGCGTTTGCATTGTGTATCAAGATGGTTCGCGATTCCTTCCTCTCGCTATAATGGAATAGTAACGCGCAGCGATGCATGTAGAGGAGGCGCGCGGATAAAAATGTAACAAGCAGAAGCGCGTAATTAGAGGTTGCTTCTCCGCGGCTGAGGATTGCATTGTCTACCGTCCGTGTCCTTGGCACTGAGCGACCGGTCGCCGACTTCATCGTCGCTTTGCCTCCATCAAGATCCTCGGCTTCCTACTAGCTTCTGATTATTGCACGCTCACGATGCGAACGTCGAAGGTCTCAGATGCTATTCGCATCTCTGAGAGAAGCTCGATTCAAATTTCCATGAGATTTTTAATTATAATTAAAAAATTACATCCTATTAATCTACATATTAAATTATTCTCAAGAAAAAACAAAGGGGAATACCTTGCCTGTCCGCGCGAATTTAAAGGTAGAAGATAAATAAATTTATTATGACTAGATTGATACGCGCCGTATAATTGTTATGCGAGGGAAGAATACTGTTTGATCGGAACGCTGCTTTCACGCGATTCGCGGATTAACGGAGTGCATAGTCGCGAATGCATAGACCTGGTGCATCAGCATGGACGCCGATCGTCGCGTATATGTCGTAACGCTGAGTAATATGGTGATACTTCCGCAGTGGGCGCTATGGGGCAGGCTATGGGCATAACGGTGCGCACGGCGCGTCACGCATATGCGTGCGTGATGTCACTGAACCTGGAGCAGCAGCAGCAACAGCAGTAAGAGCGGGTGCACGTATGTACAAATTTGCAAGAATACTACGCGACTGCTCCGTCTTGTCGCTCTGCGCGCTGCACTTTATATGTACCGAGATGTCAGATTCTGCATCGCACGCGCTTCGTCGATTTTTACAATGCGTCCGTAAGACTGTGCGAAAATTTGCAACAAATTTGATATTACAAAAAACTCTCACGGGAAAAAACAATCGATTAACTAATAATAGACTCTGGAGTACCGTCAACTTCCGGATTGGAAGAGAAGATACTAAATTTTCACATTGGTGCGAAAATACTTAAAAATTGAGTATACAAAAAGTACCTAAGTTGTAAGTTCATTCGGAAATAAAATTTATGTGACCGCACGCGTGTTTTTTTCGGCATGAACGTCGAGGGGTCGATTGTTCCAAAAAGAAAAGGAACGGAAGAGGATCGGTGGGCGTGGAGGAGCAGCTGCGTTGCATCACGCGTGCACCCGCTGCACGGACATTAAGATGCGCGTTGTATTTCGTCGGCGTAATCTTTACAATGCGGCGCGTGTCCTCGATCATATCTCGCACAGGGGAGCGCAGTGACTCAGGATATGTGTCAACGACGATGTGTCGTTGAATTTCTCGCTCACGAGATTGACCGTGATTCCGCTGCATTTTCAAATCGTCACTTTTTTTTTTTTTTAGAGACAATATTTCTACTGTCTAATTAAAATTATTCTCCAGCTTTATTATACCTAGTAAGGCAATAATATCTCGGTCAATTTTCAGTCAGTTTTCGAATCTAAATTTGACAGCGATAAAACTTGCATTAAGAAGCAATTTGGAAAAAAAGCGCGATCATCGAATCCACTCGAGTGCATTCTGTCGCATCAATCACAGAGTTCATTGTGAAAATGGCGCGAGCGATACTGTTTGCGCTTGCTCGTTCGCTCGCAGCGAAGGAAAAATGGAAAAAGTAATTTCTCTGCTGGCGCCACGTGCTGGGTCGACCGATGGACGACTTGTGCCGCGACCTGCAAAGAAACACAAGGAGGCCGCTCGACCACCTAGTTGCGCTCGCGAGCGAGTACACGCACACGATCGCTCTCGCGTCTGTAAATGATCGCGCGTGGTATTGACGCCGCGAAAGATGTCTTGCGTCGTTCAGGTGGAGTCTGATGGAGGAAGAAACCCGGGGAGGAAGGCGCGCAGCGACGCGACATAGATAATGTAGATGTCTGCGATCGAGTACAGTTGCAACGGCGAAGTAAAGATGAGCGAGCCTAGGTGCGATTCGCGCAGTTCGTGCTAAAGAAAGAAATGCGAGATATCGTGAGCCATTCTGATTGCGAGTCCTATAGGAAGGCTTCGATTTCCAAAGCCTCGGCATCTTGAACCGTTAGATCTTTGATGAACCAAGATGGACGAGTTACAGTAAAGTCCTGTCAGCCGCGAATCCCGTCGCGATTCAGTGTAAAGGAAGAAATAGAACGTCGTGATTGAATGTTACACGTTCATCATTCTGATCGTGGAGTTTATCATGATTTCGATTTTCAAAATCTCATTTCCTTTAGCCATTATATATTGTCGACAAGGAAAAATGATCGAGTTATAATAGATTGCTGCTTATAAATCGGATCGCGTGGGTTAAGCGAACGCAAGAAGTGGGATATCGCGTTATCCTGGCTGTGTTCTAAGAATCAAGAGTATTTCAATCTACAAAGTCTTGAACTCCTTGAACCGTTAGAGATCCTGTACTTGAATAGCTGTGTATATCCTTGGATGCGAACTTTGCATACATCAATGGTCAATGCATTGGTTTTGTATCTTAACATTTGTAAGAATTTAGAAATGCATTATTTACGCTTTAATGGCAGTATAGGTCACCTATAAAACTATTAAAACTATTAAGATCATCGAAAGCGTCATTCGTGATGGCAAAGCCAAGATAAGCGGAAGGAAAAAGACGCCTTCTCGAGGAAACGACGTGGAACGTGAAGGTAAAAGGTAGTGTTGGCGAAGAGAGGAAGACAGAGAAAGAAAGAAAGAGAGAGAGAAAGAGTGAGGAGAGCAAGTAACGTGTACCACTAGCCCCAGGCTGGCCTGTTTCGCATTGCTACTTTGAGACGCAAGTTGATTATAGCGAGTACCTTTACTTATGGTTCCGCCTCCTCTTACGGATTGACGAACGGGCAACCGCGGCAAACCGCTTTTTTTTTTCGATTGATCACGAAAAACGAGGAGAAACGAGGAGGCCGATCGTGCGAGCCTCCTAAGCCGCTAACTGGGCTGACTGTGAGAAAGACGAGACCGTGTTTCTAGGACTTGATTAGCAGAATGACATAATCGACAATTAATTTTTTCTTATTTTAATATTTTTACAAAAAAATTTATGCGTGCGAATTTTGTTTTAATATTATTTTATAAAAAGGGGCAAAATATATAAAATAATTCTTAGACAAATTTAGTTTACTATCTAGATATAAAAATAAAAATATATCTGCTGCTGTGTGTGCTACTGTACGTGTCAATCGATTTTTTTTTTAAATATTGCAAAACATTGTTCGTAAAAAGATCATAAATTATTCATGATAACAGCTGTATATATACAGACATACATAAATACTAGAATGACAATAATTAAATAAATATCTCATTATTTAAATATATATTTTTATTTCTTTAATTAATAAACATACACATATACAGATGATGTAGTAAAATATAATATTAATATTTGTCTTTTTCTTGGAAAGATTTTTCAAAATAAATGTTTCTAGTCTTCAAGATGTCTTGGGAAACATCTGAGCGAATTATATTCGGAACGTGTAAACGCAGATATTTTGCGGTTTTGAATCGAATCATGTTGCGCTAGAATCCTTGAAATTTTTTTCGATGTGATTAAGAAAACAGCGGTATAGGAGGATTCATAAATGAGACTAGGATCGAAAAGAATTAACTCAACGCAAATCGGTTATGGAAAAATTCTTTGCAAAATTATTTGGAAAGACAGGTGCAGAGAGCAGACACAAAAATAATGAAAAAAATTCTATATTTTATTCATTCGACGATTCATCACATGGGAAAGAACACGGTGGAGCGTTAGATTGGAGGAGTTGTCATAAAAATTCGTCCGCCTATTTAGCTCTGGACAAATAACCGATAGTAAATCATACATGATAGGTAATAGGCGCGCAACGACGGAACTATAATTAAATTGCCGATTCAAGTATCAAAGGTTAATATATTTAACATGACATCGCGAAGAAATGACGAGGGAAAATATTGTTTGAGATCCTGAATTTTCGCGGTCATCGATCCTAGAACGGCTCTGTGAGCGAGGCGTGGTCTTCAGGAAGACAATAGACGCCGTGTCGGCGTCCTCGCGGTGCGTTGACCCAGAGAGTAGTCTGGAAACGATTAATGGGGGCTTTTACATAACCGGCCTTGCCGTTCTCGAATCTCTCGCGTGGTCTCGCCCGGCCGTCGCGATCTCGCGGCGATCTAACTCATCGTCTGGCATCTGCATTGTGAGCCTTGCGACAATACGCGGCATGGGAACCGGTTTCGTAAAATGCGAGTATATAGCAATGCACAGTGCGGACACTGATTGCATCCGTTGCACCGAACGCGAGTTGCAGGAAAGGGGGAACTGTGGCTCTAATGGTGAGAAAGAACGTTTTAGTGTATACAATATAAGATACCATCGCGTATGTGTAAGTTCGATGAAAGGCCGTTTCAAGCCCTTGCAGCGACACATGCAAAGTGTCAAACATATGTCTGGTAACATTCGATATTTCAACGCGTAGCGTAATAATGTAATACGTATATATATATATATATATATATATATATATATATATATATATATATATATATATATGATCGAAGAAGCGAGAAACTATTATTAGATAGTGAATTCCGCATGTTCTGTTTATTCGCGTTTTAATCTTGCATTATCTCTCTCTAACAACGAAGAGACATTGTGTAGACCGTAAACTACGAAATAATCGTAAATTACCGATTTCCCGTGTACAGTAGGTTTAATTGGGGTAGAGAACCGTGTCGCGCGCGCCTCTCGATTCACCGTCGGTGGCGGCTCTCGCCGGGGTCCTCCATCAAGTGGGCCGGAAAGCGAAACCAATCGTGACTGCCTCGTCGCGGACGACGCGTTCCCGAGAAACGACCGAAAAGCTTTGATACGGCGGGATTCAATGACCTCGTGGTCGCGGCAGCGGAATGCGCGTTTTCCGCGAATAGGGAGCCGCGGCGTTCGTTTGAAATTCCGCCGTGCGGTAGGAATTGAGGTCCTCCACCTCGACGGTGCAGCGCAATTGGGTTTAGAGAGGTAGAGGAAGGTCGGTCACGGGTGTATCGCGCCGAGTGTGGTTGCTAAGTCAAAATCGGTCTATCCACGGAGCTTCTCACTTCGGGATGGTGGCGAGGATAGGAGGTGGTGAGGACCAGGGGGAGAAGTAGAGAGAGAGAAAGAGAGAGAGAGGCAGGCGGCTTCCGCGAATGTTACGGGACTGCATAGCGACGTGGGAGTGCAGCGACTGCATCGGCGCGCGCGTCTTGCACCGACACGTACGCACGTGTATACACATACACACAGACACACACATATGGTCTCGGGAGTGCGCCGACCCCTACCAGCTCGCAAAACGGTCACTGACCTCTTCGCGCCGTTCGTCCCCATCCCACCCCGCGCTGCTCGCTGCGAACGAGCACCTGCGTCGACGCTGAACGAAACGTGCCGGGATTGTGCGGAGCGTCGCGACGCCCCGACACAAAACCTGGGGTGGCGAGCGAAGCGGGGCGAGGGCCCGCGCACCCTTAGAGACGATCGATTTTTCGAGCTTTAAGAAGAGATTATCCCCCGGCTCTGCCGATTTTATGAAAGTGTAGACGAAATACAGAGACAGCGTTCCGATAAATATAATTTCTTAATCTTTTATCTTCTTCTTCTCCTAACGGAGAGAGCAAGTTGACGATATATAAAATTACGGGGTAAGTTAAAAAGAGAGGGAGAGAGTAGAGAGCGCTTAAAAGTATATGAATGTAATTAAGCAGGAAAAGAAAAATCACGCAATGATCAATCTCGCTTTAACTTTCTATGATGTCACTTGGCGTGGCAAATTAATAGATATTCACGTCTCGGACACATCTCTGAATTAGACGATCCGATCTCGAGTGTTGTTACGAGGTACCGCGAGGTCAACCGCATTTCGCACTTATGTTAGCGCGAGCTTTAGTGCGGCACGGTTAGAATCGGATAAAAGAAAAGCGAAGGAAGGTGGGTTTGTTCCTCGCCCTCTCCCTTCGGCCTCGTTAGATAGACGCGCTTTTGCTTCCCGGTGCTTAGGAACGTGCGAGATGCGAGTGCATAGGGAAGGGGGGGGGGAAGGGTGGAGGAGAGAGGGCAGAGAGAGAATAAGAAAAGGAAGAAGAAGCGCACGAGGAACAAGAAGAAAGGAGAGGCTGAAGAAGAGGGGAACGCATCCTCGGGGCCGTCCTAACGGTAGGGCGGGTCACTGCACGCGGCTACGCGAATGCAATTCTTTGCAGTTGCACCGCGAGCGCCTGGCAAAGACTTCTACCAGATCGTGTGCACCGGTGCAATGCCCTACCTAGGTGTAACGCTCCCAGCTGCCCTTACGTATGTATCCTCGCCGTCGCGCGAATACACGTCCTTTTTCCTCCTCTCCTTCTCGCTCATCGTCCTCTACCACCTTCGAGTCCTTGAACTCTCTCGCGAAGGGCTCCGTTGAGAATACGAAGAGGCAGTCTCTCCCGCGATAATCGCTTCCGAAGACGTTCGAGGGCGCACCTGACACTTCGAACGGTCCACGTTCGAGTAAACGTTCGGTTTTGCAATAATCAAGAGACAAAATAAAATGTTTATTTGTATTTATTTATATTAAGTCTGGAGATCATCGCGGGAATTTGTCAAAGAAAATCTGAGCTTAGAGTTAATAAATATATCAGAGTTTGAGAGAAGATTTCTTTTTCTCAGAAAAATAAATCCGGACCGAAAACATCAGCTGTCATATTTTTCGAGAATAGTGGACGTCATCGCGGCCCGGCGATATAATCTTTTCAGTTACAAATAACTCTTTCGTCACACTGTCGAGAAACTTCATTGTGTTTCGTCGGTATGGAACGCGACGCGTAACAGTACTCCTACGTTTCTACGCTTAAGTACGCACAAGTCCACGCGCTCGTACGCCCGAGAGGTACGTGCGTGCGTAAGAGCATGAATGACATAACGATCGTAGGAGTCGTCGGCCGTCGACCCTAGATTGCCGGTACATCACTAGCGTGTGCATCGGTTTTTTTTTTTTTTTTTTTTTTTTCCCCGTAAAATTTGTATTTCTCTATCCCCGTAACTTTTCCAATTACAGCCGCGTAACTAGTACGGTGGTATCGCAAGTGGCCACTAAAATTTCGCAAACTATTCCTTTATCTCATTCTGTCTTAAGCACGCATGCGTGAGAGTAGCGAATAATACGAACGATCAAGAGTGTTCGGTCGTTGACCTTTGGCAAATGCACTCGCGATGCATCGCGTTTGAAAAGAATTCTCATTAAATAAAGTATCTTTTTTTTTTTGCACGCGGATAGAAATAAACCTCCTATAATACGATTCATGAGGTAAGAATTCGGATTATTATAATCGTTGATGTAAAATGGGATTGTAAGAACTCGTACTCGTCAAAATTTTAAGAAATAATTTATTGCGGATTATTTATTTACGTACGTTTTCTCTCTTTCTCTCTTCCTGATATTCACATGGAAATTCAACTGGGATGTTAAATCAATGTTTCAAATAGATACGAAAATATAATTGTCATCAGTTGTCTCTCCTCGGATTACAAATGTAATTTATTTTATCACGAGAGCATCAAGTATGACAAATAGCACGATAATTCTGGTAGCAGTCGGAAATGGACGTCTCATAGTGAAGAGTGGCTTGGCGCGCTAAGCCTGTTTTTCTGACCCACATCGTCAAAAGTTCGTTGCCACTATAATCCAGACGTGGCAGTTACCTGCGCAGTTTTGTTAGATGAATGATCTTTTGCGTCATACGGTGTGACCACTGTTTTCGTTGATGTAACGTCTGGCGTGGTGGTAAGGCACACGGTCGCCGTAGCGTGCACGATCGTGGAACCGGGAACGGTTCTCTGTCTCTAGATAGAGGTCGATCCACTTTCGGTACCGTGAATTAATAGATGAAATTAAGAGATAGAGGAGAAATATTATTAATATTCATATCCACATATCCTGTTAAGAATTGATAGCGCTCACAAATAATGTGTTATTTTTACACGAAAAGTGAGATATATTGAAGTGCACATTTTATATCAATATTTTAAAAACGCGAGAACATTTCTTTTTATAAAAGTGCACGAAAAGAAGACGTATCGAACATCTGACTTGTGTTACGTAAATAGATATTTTAGCACGCCATACAGCAGTATATCTTGAAAATTGTTCTAGATCATATGCAGTCTTCACGATAGTTCGCTTTTTCGATTTCCTTCCCCGGCAGCTTTCAATGAAAAAGCGAGTCTCGTCTCGCGACTCGCTCGATCATCGAAGGTTCTCGATTTCGGGGCACCGACAACGAGAAGGAGGCGATGAACTCGGTCATCGGGCAACAAACTGCAAGCCCCACTAGCTCGCCATCGTGGCTTCCTCTTTGCCTCTCGCTCGTTCCCTCCCTCGATCCTTCGCGTTTCTTTTCCTCTCCTTCTCCCTCTTTTTCTCCTTGCCTCCTTCTCTTTTCGATTACGCGGCGCACACACGCGTACGCTTACTTCGTATCTTCGTATACGAGGTAACGCTGCTTCGAGGGACGCTTGACCGTGAACTTCTCGACGCTTCTTCGGGATTTCTCGCGCGGAAATCGGGAGGAATCGTGCCGACCGCGTGACGCTCCCTTGCGATTTCTTACGACCGCGGCCTGGGAGAAAAGAGATAAAGTGGATGCTGAGCGAGCCTTTAGATTTTTAAATGCTTAGTTATATAGTTCCTTATTATAGTTTCTTATATCCTTAGTTGGATTATTAAATTTTTTTCAAATCTTATATATATGTTATACATCCTTTTAATTCTCAGATATCTTAGATATCTTGGATTTTTAGATTTTTATATTTATATATGTATATATTCATATATATAAAACATTATATATATCTTGATATCTTTTCATATGTTTTAGAAGAGTCGTAGATTAGATCATTAAGCGATGACCTTATTCGCGTCAATCACAAACAAGAGAGAACATAAATATCGTGTTATATTTCCAGCGTTTACTGATATTATTGAAGGCAAATTTAAAGAAACATTTAAGATACATTTATGGACATCAAATGCATATTACAATGATACATTAGACTTATTTTCGTCTGAAATAATTGCTGTTATTTTTGGTGACCCAACGACACGGATTGGCTGTTAACGTTAATAATTTGGTGACGATGAAGTGTGACGTTGTCGTGAAGCCGATCCCACCACTTCTTCCATCCCGAACCTTCCTTGTCACGTGGTAAACTCGCGCGTGAATACGCGTACGAAATAGCGGTTTCTCCCGCGTTCTCTAATAATGTTTTAGACAGACGATAACAGCAGGTCAATAATTTGTAAATAGAATTATCAATTCCGCCTGATAGCGATTTAGAAGCAAGTATCTCGTATCGCGAGATTTACGACATTTGTGGTTTTATTTATCCCGCCGTTCTTTCTAGGACTAACCATAATGTTAAGATAAACCGCGCGAATTCTGCCGTTCCCGGAAGAGGCGAGAGCCTGTGTTGATTCGACGTCGAAGTAATCCCTAGCGAGGGATGTACGGAGAACACAGGAGGAAAGGACGAAGAGGGAAAGGCGGAGGAGACAGGAGGTGGACGATAGGCAGGAATCTCGTGTGCAATTACTTCAGGGTACACCTAACCAGGGCTATGCACTCCTCGCGGGCGAGGGCCTTCTGACAAACGGTGAAAAAGCCCGTAGCGTAACCGTTGCTGTTGCTGCTGCATAGCACATTGACGTCGTTGCTAGTGTGGGTTACCTGGTTAGTGACCGGCCAACCGAGTTCACTGGCATCGGCCCTCTTCCAGGTTGGCTAATCTTGCGACGAACGGAGAACGCCTGCTCGCCTGCCTGCCTGACTCGCTCCTCCGTCTTCCCCTCTCCTCGGCCACCTTCTCTTCTTCCTTCTTCTTCTTCTTCCTCCTTGCTCCTTTTGATCTTCTTTGATGGGAAATTCCCTTGGCGATTTCTACCGCGGCTTTTATTATTTCCGACAAGCTCATGAAACAATTGACGATCAACTTCTTCTTAATCGCATACATGAAAGAGGAATCTAGATTTAATTGTATAATTACTTGATAATATGAACTCATGTAATCGAAAAAAATTCATTATCATACTAGAGGGTTATATTAAAAATTTGCCACCATTCGTTGAAAGTCTTTTCTCGATTTCATATCAGATATATTACAATAATATTAAAGACGCGCAGTTTTTTTAATTGCGTATCGTCCTTGGATCAAATCTTTTGACAATATCTCGCGGTAGTTTTTTTGTACGATTATTTAGCGATGACAAGATTCGAGAAATCGGACAAATACTGAGGTACATATACGACGTACGAAATTTACCAATGATTCACTGTGTTTCAGTATGTTTCCTATCCTAACTATCTATTCTGTCCGATCTCTGCGAGTGACGCACCGACTCATACGTTTCAGCGTTTATCGCTACGCGCGTACGCACGTGCGTGCGGCTCGTTACAGACTACAGGTGAAGTAGGTACAACGCGTCATCAGATTTATCGTACAGATAAAATCACAGAATCGTGGACCAGTATTTTTTCGCAACTAAAAGCTTTCTATTCTATTTCGGGATGCAAAGGCAACGCTTAGATGTAGCATTAAATAATAAATTTTACGGAATAAATTTTGCAATTTTAACGAAGAAGCGGCAATAAAAATTATTTTTTTCGCGAAATCTTGGTCGGCAAAGTATCGACATTAAATATCGGATGCCCGATATTGCGTAAAAATTTAATAGTTGGACTCATAATCCGCGTTAATCACGCATGAAATAAGCAATTTATCGACTCGTTCGTCGATTCTTCATCCAATCGCGACGAGTATTAAATTAAACGGCGACCGTGAACCTATTTTTTGCGTAGCTTTTTGTCTATCAATCCTTGGACTCGCCTACCTTGGAATTCGACGATCGTCTCTGCGCAGATTGACCTCGACGGGAATGAAAAGGATGTCGTAAGGACTACCAGTAGTTTTTTTTTTTTTCTTATTTTTCGAACGCTTGACGAGAGACTTCGAGTCGCAGATTTTTATCAAATCACATAAGTAATATACGATTCTTGAAGTTAACCAAATAAGCTCTTTCACTCCCCACATTTTCAACGTTGAAATTTAAAATTCGCCGTGATTTTTTTTAATCTTCCGCGATAACATTCTTTAAAGATCTCATCAAGCTGTTGATAACAGGGACATACTTGTTCTCGTTTTATCCTGAGGCGAATGCGCGACAAGTTCGACAAGTGCTGAGGACAATGCGCTCGAGCTGAGTCGCCTCGGCGTCGGTCAGTGGCCGTGTGCCTTGGACGGTTACGTATCAGGTATTCACGACGCGAACTCTTCTTTGATCGGTCATCGGCACGACCCTCGACCATCATGTGCACACGCGCGAAGCGCCGTCAGGGCGATGGGCTTCAGTAATCCGTACGCATGCACACGTTCGTCGATGCCGCGTGCATTCACCCCGGGGCACTAGACTACTAGGGGTAGTAGTCGTCATACTTACCGCATTTAAATTTTCACACGTCGCCGATAGACTTCATCGTCACGAAACTTGCAACTTTTTGCTCGCGACGTAGTGTATTTATTTCGAAATCATTTCTTTCACCAATACACGTATATCGTGGAAAATTATATGTAAGCGAAATACTCATCCACACAGATAGATAATGAGAAATGGACCAAAACCGGAGTTCGGCGGATAAAAGCGAAACGCACGAAAACTTAATCGAATGGAATCTCGTAGCCTCTTTTCGAATCGCTTCTAATACATCTCGGTGGCACGAGATGGAACGGAAATACTGAACGGTTCATCCATTGACATTCTTCAGTGGGCATAATTGTTCGCCTCGTTATGCATCAATGTATCAAACGTAATCTAGGCTGCAATCATCATTCTGATAATCGAACGGGTATAATAGCAACGGAATTATAATTATTTCGCGAAATTGCTAAATCTCGATTAGACAATTTTTAATTAAATGCATTAAATACGAGGGAAGATTTAAGTTCTCGGTCATGTGAAGATCAATTGTTAAGAAGATTGTTATTGAAAGTTATCACATCATTACTTTGCGTATGTATTGATCTATTTTTCCAAACAGCGTTTGATATACATATAGGGATGTTCACTTATAACATGCAGAAATATTTCGCAATTATCATCGATTTAACACACGTTGGCCGGCGCGAAGAACGAGACGGGAGGCTGAAGTAAAGATGCAAATTTCCTGCGAGGATAGGGAGCGAACAAAGACGGCGCGCATAGCTAAACCTGACTGTGCTCCAGATCTGCCGAGTGCTCTAAATTCATAAGTACCGACGGTGCGATCGAGTCCACTCGGAACATCGAGTGCTCGCTCTTATTCGCGCGCTCGGAGAGTGCTGCGCGACGCGAGCGCGAGCGCGAACGCGAAAATGGGAGAAGACCATAGTGGTTCGCGGGTGGCGAGGAGCGGGAAGAGGGAGGTTAGTGAACGCAACTGGACGCCGGTCACTCACCTCCAACCATATTGCTCCACATCTGCGGAAGATAAAGCGAGGGTAGACGCGCGGTTGTGGCTGGACCACATGGCAGAAAACAAAGGCAAAGTTACGCGGCGAACGAAAGGATGCGCGATTGTGACCGGCTTACGTGATTTTCGTCGCGAGATTTCGTCCAAATTTCGTTCCTCGTTCCTTCCAAAAATTGATTGCCGTCTTAACGCAATCGCTCTCTGACAATCGGGGATGGAAATTGAGCGTGTCGCAGTTGCTTCATCGACGCATTTACTTATACATCTCGAAGATGGAGCGTTTGTATAATTACGCGCCGCTCATAAGGCGAATGTTCGCTGCTACGGCGAGAGTGTCATGAAACAATGCACGATAGCGTGCCGGAGAAAGTCTCGTGAGAGAGTATATCTGGGAAAGCCAATCGCCGTCGCATGACGAGTACGACTTACAACGCGATACGTATTTTTCCTATATTAACGAGCGACGAAGATAGTACTCTCTCGTGAAATAGAAATAGAAAAGATCTTATCACTTCCTTGTTTTTTTCCTCAAATTTTTGCCGAATGTAAAAAAGCTTGGAAATTAATTCAGCCGGTTACTCCGCCTTACTCGTAAGACGTGCAGGGATCCAATAAGATAATGAGACTCCTTTTGTTTTTTTTTCTTTTTTTTTCTTTTTAGAGAAAGTATTGTACGCGGTGCATTAACTTCAGCTATGAATTTCGTACTTTGAATTTATACAGATGGTCTAATTCCCGTTCCAACGGGAGGATGACCGCGTTCGCGACATTCTGCTCGCGAATGCGTCCCTTCCGGGCTGTTAGGAGGACCGCTTGCGGTAACGAGCAACCGATGGAACGGGCTATTGGACGGTCCCCATGGTGCTGCGTTGGCGTGGTCCCGCATTAGCATCGATATAGCGAGGGTCAGGTCGGGTTCGCTGAACTCGATGCACCGTGTCGGTGCATCGTGCGAAACACGGCGCGGCGTCCGCGCGAGGAATGAAGAGTACTGGGCGGAATGTTAGAAAAGGCCGGTGTCAATGTACTCGAGGAACCGCGACCATGATCTAAAGAACGATAGCGAGACATCGATGCGAGAGACAACGTATTTTATTATGAGACGAGTGTGCTAAAGAGGCGTATAACGTGGAGATATATATAACGAGAATATAAAAAAATTAGCAGTATAGATAAATCATTATAACTTTGTAATGATTGTGTCACGAAGCACAAGCCACACTTTTGCAATTAATTAATAGAACTAATAAAAAGTTTCGATGAGATCGAATACTTTGTGTAAAGATTGCACAAACTTTCGCGCGAAAAGTCTGTAAGAAAATTACAGCATCTTTCGTTCACTTTTCCCTTCAAACATTGAGTAGCATCATTGATATCATTATTAATACGAGCTTTATAGTAGAATGTTATTTTTTTATGACAATATATATGGTGACACAATTACAACAGATTACATTTAATTGCAAGTTAAAAATACTTTTGAAATTGCAATCAAGTGTTACTCATGTCGATGCGAGAGCACGTGGCGCCTTGCAAAACTGGTCCCCTCTGTGCGCTCATTGGCCCGCGACGCGCGCCGCTGACCGAATAACCAAATTTGCGCTTGCCTACTTTGGTTGTTACGTAACCGCGTTGTTTCCACCGATTTCGCGCCAACCGGGCCCCGAGGGACCCACTTTAAACTAGCGCTGTTTTTCTTTTCTATCTGCGCATATCGCGGTTAATTTTAGCGCACAAAGCTTGGTTTTATTCAATTTTGCAGTCTAATCTACCTTCTTTCGTTATTGCTATAACGATTGTATGGTAAAATGTCGAAATTCAGAGGAGCACATTTTCTTAAGAAATTCAAATGAATATTTTTTCAACGTATGTTTAAATAATATTTCAGTTACGGAGTTGCTTGACTAAAGTAAAGAAATTGAAACATTTTCTGAAAATAAACTTTATGTTCGAAAATTCTGTATTTAATATACCGCTATTAAACGATTTTAATTATATTTAAATTTAATTATGGTTGCTCTTTTTTTATTCGTGCAAGAGTTTAGAAACTGAAAAAGTTAAAGAAATAGCAGAAGCGCATTGCTGGATACAGCAAGTCTGCGCTCGCTCGCGCGTGTACATAGCGTCGTTGCGGTTGCTCCTAACGATGCATCGACCTCTCTCTACGCGGTCGTGGCATGTGCACGGCTAGTGCATCGGCGGATCTACAGTTAGGCGAACCGAATTCGCGACAATGAACGAGGAAGTTAGCCGCAGCTTACCGACCTATTTTTAGATCACTAACGGATGACTGCGCGCGCAAATATAAACGCCCTATTTTCTAATTTCTATCGCGATCGTTACAGTGATTTATTTTTACCTTAAAGCAGAATCTTTTTTTAAATAAGCTTTTCATAATCTCTTCCAGTTAAAATAGATCTCGATTAAAAATTCGTAATCGTGGAGATAAAAAATTCTACGTAATTAAATTTATTAATAGATGTTCAGCTAATTTTTCTTATTAAAAATCTTAACATTTTACGTCATATAAAAATTTTGTTTGTTATGTGTTATATGTATATAAAATATAATCTTACAACTCAGTAAAAAAACTCGATAATTTTTATGCGAACAAATTATGTTTTCCATCTAGGCATTGAGAATCGATGATTCTGGAACGTGGTACCGAGCTTCGTTAACATTTCATCACGATTTAAAGGCATTCGCGTTCACTAACAATTAGCTCGATGTTGGATCTCGCCTATAAGTTGCCTCTTTTGTTCACATTGACTCGTGATCCAGATTCGGAGTGACCCGCTTCCTTCGATCCAGCTGCAGAGCGATTAACATTCGATCTCACTAACGTACCGCCCACGTCATTCGACCGACAAAAGCTGGCAAAAGGGCACCTACTAACGAGTTCTTCGATTCGTAGGAAAGCGAGTCTGCGGAGAATCAATCGCGAGATAATAGAACTTGTACGGATTAAGCGCCGTTCATGCAAGGTGGATGAAAATGTCACATATTTTCGATTGCAATCGTTTCGAGCAAACCGTATATAAGGTACTGGTAAAAACTGCGCGTCTAATTAGGCGAATGAAATGTTATCGGCTACGGGGACTGCTTATTAAGCATAATTGCCTCGGCATTTCGACATTGTAATTCAGTACGATTCAAATGAGAACAACAACAACCGTCAAGGCCCTTGACCCCTTGCTTGATACACTACACCGAAAGGTAGATTCTGCTTGGTGGCGTAATATGTCTTGAAAGAGTCAGTAGCCCGGTATCGAGCCATTGACCTAACAAGGCCGAACGGCCGGTGGAAATTTATAGTTAATCCCGGAACTATTATAGTTGTTTCGATTAACATATTTCTCTACAAATAGACAATTTCATCGCTTAGATATGATATAATTTTGAAAGATCTGTTCGGGTAAAATTTTGATCGGCTATCTTTCCCAGTCATCTCACTCATATTTACACTACGGAAACGTCAAAATTCCAAATCCTTCCTGAGCCTGATGTCTGAAGTGTCGGGATATTCACACGTCAAATTCAGCCACGTGACTCGGCGGAATCGTCTCCCTCGTCGTTCGCGCGCGCGCGCGGCCTCCACGTGGAGGACATTGTCGAGAATTTGGCGAGTCTGCTCGAAGCTTGGCGCAAGGAAGCGAGAGGCGGAAAAAGAGAGAGAAAGAGAGAGGGAGAGAGAAAGAGAGAGAAAAGAGCGTCCTCTCTCATCACGAGGTGTCACTGACTCCCGTACGTAGGTGATCGACCTCCATAGTCCCCACCAGCCTCTCTACATTCGTCCCTTGCCACCTTCTTACTCCGTCGCTGCTTCTCGTTGGCACTCTTGCTCCCCTTTCCTCCTGGTCGTCTGCAAACGCGTACTGCGATGACGTAACGCCGGTTATTCAACCTGGTTGGCCAGTGACGAAATGCCAATGGCCACGATCCGGCTCTGCGAAAATGCCCTCCGCCTCGCATACCCGCTATTGTTGAAATGAGACGCGCTCCCGTTTCTTTTTTTTTCTTTCTCTCGCAGAAAGCGTGTGCATGGCATCCCGACGTTAAACATCGATAATTAATCGTGAGTCTGCATTTTTTGAAGATCCGCCGAACATAAAACGTACCGCGATCTATTATCGACGAACGAAATCTCGATGATATTTTGATAAAAAAAAGGAGGAAAACTGCTTGATATTATACAACGTATATAGCACAGCTAGAAAAAAACTCAATCAATATTTATTAATGATCAAATTGGATCGTTTGAATATTCATCATGTCGCGTCACATGTTCTAATGTCACGAAATCTAATGTTACGAATTTAAAGATGAGTCGACGGGAATGAATCATGCCGCGGACCCGAAAGTGTTTGGTTGTTGTTTACGAACGTTGCTTTCGGGCGTTTTCAACCGCGTCATCGTGCTCTGATTAAAAGACGGCGCTAAAACGTTCGACTTCGATCCTTAGTACGTCCAGCTGGTGGTGGAAGCGCGTCTTTGATTGGATTAGAATTATTCATCGTCCTGGGAGTACGAAAACATTCCGCTTATACGACAATCCACCGATCTAATGGAGTAATTAGACTTACAGATCTTGGTCCCGATAAAGGTGTAAATTGTAATAATAAAATCGCCTACTAAATATCGCGAATAACAACGCAAACAGCGATATACAATATAGTCGTCGTATAGGTGTATAAATTAATTTCTCAATTGATATATTATACTCGACACGTCGTCGAAATAAATTGGAAGGCATCTGCTACCATCGATCGATATGCGCTCTCGAAGGTTTATAAGTAGATTCTGGCACGTGTGCCTCCACTAAACGAATCCATGATTCCGTTATACGCGGAATCCTGGGACGAGGAGGTAGGTGCACGCGTCAAGGATACGCGTGGCGGCGGCGGCGGCGGCGGCAGCGGGTGTTCACGTGCCGGCTATGTGAGTTTAACGTATGAAGAAGAGAACGAGAGACGCGAGACGCGCGCGATGTACGCGGCGGTGAGTGACCTATGGCTCCTCTCGTCCCTCCCCTCCGCGAATATTGCGTGTCAATGTACTTGGTACTCACAAATGTCGCGTAATCGTTGGATAGACATATTTTATCGATATATAAACGCGTCCTATAAGGTTTATTTTATCTTTTCTTCAATTAACTGCGCGAGAGATGACATATATATATATAATATATATATATATATGTATATGTGTATATAATTGATAATTGATCGATTAATCCATGTTCGCAAAAAATCGCACCAAGTTGTTCGTGAGTATATACTGCGTAATTCTTTCGAATTTTGTCGCGAATAAAAAATAAGATCAAACTCATGACACAATCAAATAAGAAATTAAGTTATTATAAAATAATGACACGAGTAAAGATTTAATTTTATCATATACATAAAGAAAATATATTATTTTTTTCCCATACGATATACGAGTAGATGAATCTGGGTCGAAAACAACATTGATAACATTGAAATAATTGAATAGAATAATTGAGTACTGACAGTTGGTCATGAATGATGCAAATTTTTGCAACGTATAGAGATATTACAATTACAAAATATCGACGGGAGAATATCAAAGGTAGATTTCCGCAAAAGTAGCATGCATAATCAGCGCGAGTTTAGTTATATTCTGGCTATTTCTCGCAATATTACACTTTTTGTCGCGCATATCGATTTAACGGTGAATCCTTAGGCGAGATTACGGAAGCAGAGTTGCGGTTCACAATGTCATTAGCACGGCGAAATAATAATGGATTTTCTTCACGGGAAGATCGGCCGTTCTAGTAGTAGAGTGTGCGTTTATCGCGCCGCGCTTAACGTACGACCGAAGAGGCGAACGAACCCGAGCAGAAAGAAGGAAGAACGAACGAAGCGAGCATCGCGTTAATGACTTCTGTCGTCATTAGGTGTAATCGATATAATCTCGCACGTCGGGCAAAACGCGTGTTGGAAGAGTCTGCGTGATGTCTGAGAAGTCCAACGATATTTTACTGCTCTGCGCTGTATAATGTGTGGAAGTTATTATTCTTATCGCGTACACATAATCGCACACATACACGATCAAGAAAATCATCAGCTTACTTACCTCCCTTATAAATGCCTTAATTAATCCAAAGTCGACTTTTTCGCAATGCGGAATTCACACACAATGGTCGATTAAGTATCTACCCTTCCTATCTTCAAAATATCGACGGTTAAAAAAATTATCTATACAGAGATCATTCGCACGAAGATAAATCCCATTCGATTTCTCTTCGATTCACCTATTTTTCAAAGTAGGTACACAGCATGTCGCTGCCGTGCGGGGCTGACGACCAGGAAAGAAAGGGGAACGCGAAACAGGGGGAGAGCTGGCCGCCGAGTTGGCGCGCAAATGGGTCGGGGGCAACGACCAGCTCGGCATTGCTGAACTGAAAATTTATTGGGAACGCTGTCGCCGCACTCTCGCGCGCATTGCGCAAGCCCCTGGCCGATCGGGCACGTATAGCAGTGCGCATTAATCGTAATCGAATCCCGGGGAAGAGCAGCGGGCGCGCGCGCACGTCTTTGGCGCGAGCCTCTCTGTACGACGGGTCACCGGCGCACGTAAACTACTTTCGATTTTCGCTATCTCCGAAAACTTTCTAACCCGATGGCAGAAGTATCGCGGATACCGGCAGAAGTATTACCACACTCGATGCGAGCGCCGGAAACTTTCTTTCGCAGAGAGAATAGAATCGAATTAAGGTAATAATGAAGGTAATTACGCGTCGTTCGTTCGCTTTACGTCAAACGTAACTCGCGCACCGATCGCGAATGTAAACAACTCGAAAGGGGATATATGACAAATATTCGATGTTGTCTCGACGAATGTCTTTTTGATTGCCCTCCAATCGTCGTTTTTAATGATAGATATTTGCGCGCGTTACCTTCCATTCGTCCTTTCATAAAAGTTTACGATCCTTTCAGGTGTCGCAGAACAGGCGGGATGAACGAAGAGAGGATCGAAAATAATCGAGCAGGCCGGTTTCGCAAGATGACGTGGTCCAGCGCGTACAGCAAGGCCATCGGGTCGTAGGCATGGCCTGATTGCGCCTGTTGCTGACACGAGGAGTACACATTACTGTTTGCCGCGGAGTTAACAGAATGCCAGAGGAGACGAGCACTCCGGAGCTGCGTCCGCAGTCTACACTGACGTAAGTGGTGCTAAGTTATTTGTGTTAGATGCGTAATAGCCGACAGACTGATATAGACAAAGGGAGATCTGATGTAAGAGAGGTGGTTTTTAATATATCGAGATAACTTAATCTCCTCTTTCATTTTCTTCAGCAATCTCTTTCGATTATAAATTCTACTTTTCTTATATATATATATATATATATATATATATATATATATATATATATATATATATATATAATAAAATTTCAAATTACATATAATGAAATATAATCAGATAGTCCTCTCATTATTCTTTCATAATTTGATGAAGTAAATCGAATCCTTTAGAGTTTATAATACTTAAAATAATATTGCATCACATTTTGCGATATGTATGAAATAAATGTGTGCAAAATCTGCTCGGGGAATCATGTCATAAACACAGTTAACAGTTGGAGCTTATTGTATTGATCCAAATTGATGATCGAATATTTGGATTGACATTATGTTGTCATCGATACGCGAGTAGAACAAGCGTCGCGTCTAACGCGTGAAAGTAAGAGCCGACACGGTGTACCGCGGCCTTGATTCGGCTGGGGTTACCGGCCGACATCCAGGACGGCCGAGGCCCGTTTGCCGTTGCTCAATACGTCGCATTGGACATGCCTGACTGTAAAAACGGTCGTCTCATTTACGAGACGTCGTTACGAAATTTCGCTCTTGTTTCTAGGGATGTTCATAATTGGCCTAGCTTTTATAGAATTTAATTTGTTTAACCGCTACTTAAACGTTAAATATATTTAAAGGTGACCGCTTAAAGATATCGTTTATATTGTTACTTTTATTATAGAAGAATTACGAGTCCGAGGAATAATACGAGAATCTATTAATAATCTTGTTCATGATCTCAGCTGTTAATAAGCATCAGTATCTGCCATACGCGATTTTGTTTGTTCTGTCACTCGTTACATGGTCGAGCGAAGATTTGTTAGATTTAATAGCTCATCGATGATCTCGAGAACAACTATCTTGCAATGACGAAATTCGTCTAAATAGCGCGCATACCTGATGGTCGGCTAATCGTTTCCATTAAATTGCGAACGCGGTGGATATCCATTCGAGTTTTACGAGAAACGTGTTTAGGTAAGAATCGGTCGATGATTCGGCGACACGTTTATGTAAGCCGACGAAAAAGGTGTCACACACGCGGATAAAGCCCAGTCAAGGTACACGAGACGGCGAGACGTGACGCAACTTCAAAGATGGGTCGACGAGATGAGAGCAAGTGCGAGAGGGTCTTTGGCGGGGAAAATGTAGAGGGGGGGAGATCGACGAGAAAGAAGAAATGTCGCCGCGAGCGCGAGGTCAGAGCTGCAGCTTTCTCCGAGTGGCAGAGGCTGGTAGCGAGCGATCGAGAGTAAAAGCTGTCAAGGGGAGAGAGAAAGAGGAGCGAGCGGGCGAGTCGCGCGGTTGAGAAGAGAGACAACGTCAGAGAGAAAGGTGAAAGCACTCTCACCTCGCGACTCCCGTCGTCCCTAGAGGATCTTCAGGTTTTTATATCTGGGGCGTTCGATAAAAAAAAAACGGAGTAACAGTCGTAGCGGCGACTTGACTGACGCTAGGCAAATTATTTAAACGGTCTCTGCGCGTAATATATTTCTCTCAGCAATGTTTTCGGGCCGCTAAGTAAATTGTCGCGAATAAATGTAGAACGAAAGGGAACATTATTCTTCGAAGAAGGACATAGACACACACTCTCAGTCAACATACAGCTGTAGAACAACGGCCGTGAGTCGTTTTGCAAGCAATTGCGAAATTCGAAAACGACTGTGACGCTGGTACATTCTCGTATCTATTATTATTCAACGTTTTTTTTTTTTTTTTTTCTCGACGCGTGCTCAGGGACGTGGTGAGCGTAGTTTATCCTCGGAATTAGATCTCGCGATACAGGAGCACTTGTCACTAGAATGGATAACTTAATTTGATCATAATATGTTTATTGGAACAAGACTATTATAATAGCGATTGTTGACTTCGCGATAAAAGAAAAAAAGAAAAGGTAGGATTTGAGTCGACGTTCTCCGTTATAGGTCTTCTAAATTGATGAACAGGCGAAATTGAACATCGGCAACTATAAGTCGATTTTTACATTCTCGAATTCTAAGATCACCTATATGTCACCGGTTTCTCTAGGTCTGTCTCTCATTGAGTAAATTTAGCGGACGCAAATTGTGCATCGAATTAGAATATCAATTTTTACAGTTAGAATGTGATATTGTTTCTTTATCAAGCGTTTACAAAAGGCATACTTTGACGATAAAAAGCGTTTCTCCCTGAAGATGCTTTAAGTGATGCTGCAACTGCCATCGCTCGGTACCCGGTGCAAGTTGATCGTTAGGTGCATGTAAGTTCGCGGACGACAGATGGCAGACCCGCGTCCGTGCAGCTCGACAATGTCAATGTCAACGAGCACGTGAGCCCCGCTCGAGGTAAAATCGATACGACTCAGTGTCAAAGCTTTTCCCGGATAAAAGCGCGCAAAATCCAAATATATTCGGTTGCATATGAAAAATTATATGCATATGAAGATATATGCTAACGCAATAGGGTTGCTTCAAACAGAATCTAAATTTCATAATGTGTTGTAAGGGCTCAGTTCTGAGATACGCCCATAGTTCGCAACCAAGTCAATGATAAAGAATTTACTTTAACAACGTTCCTTTCAAATATCCCTTTCTTTGAAATGACATTTAAAATATTAAATTTATACAATAAATCGACATATGTACTGAGAGCAGTTGCTTAGCTTGATTACTGCGTAGATAAATAGAACAATAACTTATGAAAGCCTTCAAAATGACATCAAATGTTTTAATGATTTAATATCTGTAATGTATGATTCGCAAAAAAATATTCGCATATCACGAAATACATATTTCTAGTGTCATTATGAGGTAAGAATCATTAGATTAGTCCAATCCTACATCAGCCCGCGGCCGATCCTGCGCGGAACGACGATGATGAACAATATATCCTTCCAAAGAAATGACCTCGTCGAGATAAGCGAGTGACAGCAAAATATTTTCTAATAATAAGAACTTTGAGAATAATTCGTTAATAGAAACGTCGTATATCGAGATTCGGACAAGATCGGCCTTTCGATTGCCAAACGTTTTTGCAGACAGGCGTCTGATTATTTTTCACACTCGTTTAAAAGATTTCAGCTATTAAGACGATAAGTCTAATATTATTGCAAGTCAATGCATTTATGCGAACCTTTGACACGTTGGTGACGTCTGTCGGTTTTCTGCCGCGTCTCAGTGATCACGATGGTAGCCGTCTCGCTGATCACGATCGGGTCCAGGGTGATTTCGTAGTCGACGATCGGTCCGCGGACGATCGCGTCCTCGTTCGCGTCATCGCGCACCACGATTGTTGACATACCCACGTTAATGACAACGTATGTTAAGTAATGCGCGTTCCCCCGCGACGGGAAGGTAATGCGTACTCGAGGGTTGATATGACCATGAATGATGCGGCGGGGTGAAACGCGGGATGAAACGCGAGGCTTTTTGCGCAAGCGTCAATGTGCCCACTCTATTTGGGGGAGGTCTAACTCGCCGCTGGGCGCGGATGTGTGCGTTTAATCCTTTTTCGGAAAATTTAAGATCGAAGAAATAAATGAATGAAGGAATGTATGTCGATTTTGATGAAAATTAAATTTTTCCCGCAAATAATTTCGGATTTTTTATTATGCCACATTTATGTAGAATGCCGCACTTTTCAATTAATATCTCAATGATAATCTCAATGAAATTATGATCTTATTTATTTCTTTTCGCGATCTTTAGACCTTGTAAATTATCTCTATCGAACATATCTATAATATGTCAGTTTATGAGCGATATAAAGCTGCGAGAGAAATAACGGCGGTCGAGCATAAAAATAAGATAGAAGGCTATAAGAGGAAATCATCAATAACTAACAACATACCGTTAGCTCAAAACGCATGAACAATGCAATAGTACATCTGAGCGATGTTAATCAATGCGATCGTTACAGGTGATATCTGTCAATTTATAACTATTGATACAGATCAGCGAGAGGGCAGCGTTTCAAAGAAGGATATCTCGAATAATTTCTGAATATACATGGTATCTCTCGATATATTATTAATATATCTCTCGATATATTATCAATTTTATTTTGTAACTATATTTAATTACTTACTCCTTGATGTTTCGTGTAATATCGCAAGGTTGACTAACTGATTAACTTACCTGCAACAAAAAGATAAAAGAGTAATGTTAATATAATATCGATATAATAATGTAAAAGTATTTATTCGTTTGTCTGTCACAAAACTTATACATGTTATCAAAAGATTTAATCGATTCAAAGGTTCTTAAGTTATGCCGATTTTGCAGGTGATACTTTATATCTCGTGCTACTATCGTAAACTTGTACGGTTATACATTGTTGTAAGTGGGACACGCGACACTGATCAACTAAAAATAGATACCATATGCAGAAATGTTGTCATTGTCTATAGATATTGCATAAGGGTTTAGGCTTGACGTCAATGTATCACGCGCGAGTCACTGTTCTAATTACTTAGGTGTTACATTCACCAACCTTTCCCTGCATCTATCTAATCACTGTCCACAAAAAGTTTGTTAATTTTTACTTTTATCGTTCACGAAGTGTAATTATAATAATTCGATTAAATCTAGATTAAATTTAGATGCATCTCACATGAAATCAATAGAACTTTATTAAATTCATCGGTATATATATTAATATCATTGTCTGACAAAATTAAATTGTGTTGACAAGAATGGTCAATTTTACAGTCCCAAACTGCGCAATGTAACAACAAAACCTAACTGTAATCTGTCTCGTAAAACCTTCGGCTATCTTTTTACCTGACCTAACTCTATTCTTGTTCACGTAGGCAAGCATGCTACCTTGACAGCTAACTGAAACCAAAACCATGCGTTTTCGAAAATTAAGTCGGGATCGATGGATCTCTTTTTAATAGCTCATAACGTTATCTCGGCCGTGTTATCATATCGGTACCGACCCGCGAGATGTGAATTTCCTGTCGTACCGACTTCATGTTAGAGATTCGCGAAAGGCGGTGGCGCCTTCGTTCGGATCGCGCGCGAAACGTTTCGCGATCATATGTGTGATGACATTTTTGCATGTATGTGCGTAAATGCGTGCTCTTGTATACAGGATGTCTCAAAAAATTTTTTAACATCAGCATTTTATTTTTCCAATTTCTCTGTTATCTAGTTTTATCAATAAAGTTTAACATAAGGTCATTAATCTTTTGAGAGACTTTACCAAGGTCTGTTTAACGTTATATCGGAATGATATTAGAAGATCTTCAAGAAAAATAATTCCGGAGATCTCGAAAAATGGACCAACTCGGTATTCAGAATAAATTAGACTTTATTTTTCATTCCTTTAATGGCACAGTATGAGATCCGTTTTAATTAATTTTAGCCACGAGTTTAAAAAGATCTTCTGTGACTCTCGTAGTTCACTGATGATACTGACTCGGAATATTGCAACATTAGTTTCTAAGATGATAATTTCTCAATAAATCTTTATCAATGTAATCCTGATCAAGCCAGATTGCATTCATAAAAATTGCGCGCGAAGAATAATCTTTCCCTTTAATTTTTTTCCGGGATAAATTAAGAAGCATTAATATGATTGCGCGTAAAAATCGCGTGAGGAGCGGTCTTGATCATTACAGCTTCGAGAATAGAATTTCGATATCTGTATCTTTCTTGAAACAATCTGTAGCAAGAACGGAATAGATCTGCGAGCGCACGCGCGTCTCTCTGCGCGTGTTGGTATATCACCTTGGAGCACCTACTACACCTATCTACAGGGTCGTTGACCGGGCGCGAAGGAAAGTGGGACGGTGCGAACGCTACCGAACGGCTAATGTGCGAAGGCCTTGAGAGATCACTGACGCATGCCTCCATACAGGCAGACGCGCGTAACATACGCGTCCTCTCTCTTTCTCTCCCTCTGTTCATTTGTGAGATGACTCTTTTTTTTCGTCGTCGTCGAAATTCGTCCCGGACTCCCAATATTCTCAGTTTCTCCCAATACTCTTATTATATCTATTCCGGAATAAGAATTAATTTTACCTCTTCAACAGAACACAACTTATATTTACATGTGTCTATTCATATAAATGTGCTTATATTCATATAAATGTCCTTATATCCTTAAGTAAACAGCTGAATTATGCTTCTCTCATTAATGTTAATGAAATTGATCGAAAAAAATTGCGCAATGTGAAACGTTTCCATTGCGGAAACTCGACGAAAGTGATCCGCAAAGCGTCGATGTTAATCGGTAACTCTGAGAAAGTGAAAGCAAGCGACCGCGTGTTGTGGTCTTACGGTTATGCGATATCTCTAGAGCCACAATTTAATATTGCTAATATTCTTACGCTTTGTCGGTTAATGTTTACAAAACAATATGTTTTTAATCCGTCAGCGAGAAAATAATTACGTAAACATAATGTTTTCAGAAAAATAATTAGCCATTACGATCGTTGAAAAAAATACAACTGTTTGTCATACACGCGTTGAATATTTAATCTATTTGCTCATTTTGCTTTTTTTTTTTAATAAAGTTTTAGCACAGATCGCTTCTGTTTACATCGTTATACGTCTGTAGAAAACAAAATTTATTTACATAATTGATGTGTTGATTTTAGATGATTCATTCGCGACGATTAACAAGACTCTCGAAACGCGTAAATGCGCTTTTGCGCTTGAGAAATCAGTTCTCGTCGCCCGTTTCCGGCCTCCCGCCCTCCCGTGAACATACCACCACGAATCCCGGGGTCGGGGTGATATCAGGTCGTTGGGGCAACGATCTCACCACGATTCCTAACCCGGTCAACCGCGACACGGATTCGACGCACCAACCACCCCCGATTATGTGTAGCATCGATTCGGAATCATCCTACACGGATGATTCGTGCGAATCTTGTAAATTGCGACAACAAGCCGCGAACAATTGTTTGTCTTCGTGAAGCTATGTTTCTCCTCGCAACGATCGGAAAAAAGTATTCACGGACTTGTGACTCGATCGTTTAGTCGATAATACAAACGCCGATAAATCTTCGTCTAACTTGGTAAGCTCGCGTATCTAGATAAGGAAAGTAATCAAAAAATCTCTAACTACAGAGAAAAAAAAATAATATGACAGTTCTGGAACAATCCGCGCATATTCTCGTACGTCCAGCTTTTATATATCGATTGTATCGCTTTATCGGCAGGCGGTGTGACATTAAGCAACATACACGCGGTTATTACCATATTTATAACTTACACAATAGTTGCAATTGGTGCGATTAGCGCCACATAAGAGACAAACGGGTATGCAAAACCAGGTGCGCCGATATATCGGCTGATTTGTACGCGAAGTTCGTCGCGGATCGGCGATCTCGTGTCCTTCGGAGCCGGAATCCGCGTCAAGTGGTTCATCGACATCGAACGAGGATAATCGCTCTGTATGCGCGCCTTCGACGTTCACACTGCCTCTCGATCGTGATTCAATACTTTTTCCCCCCTTCTAAGCTGAATGTTCTCTCGACGGATACTCGAATGATTAAGTGTTTACGCGTCACGGTTAACCGTCGTGTGTGATGCATCTTATTAGCCGCAGATGCGATAATTACTTACAAAATGTGGAGAAACGTGCATGTTTAACAGCACACTCGGATATGACATAATAAATGTGAATTAGAATTATTAAATTAGGAATTAATAAAACTTAGTTTGAAAATTGAAATTGAATCTTAAAATTTGTTACTTCTTCTCTCTAAAACAGACACTTAATTTTTGCCGACACTTTGACGCGCTTTGTTATACACTAAATCTAACAATTAATAATAGCGTTTGAGACAAGATTGAAGAGAAAGGGAGATACTGGATTTATTTTCTTATCATGGCGTATAGTTCAATGATCTGTTATCAATCGATCGATGCACGTTCGGCGTGCTGTCAACCACATGATATTTTTCGGATCGATAATACCTGAGAAAAATATTCGATAAAAATCTAGATGCCAGATAACGATAGAACATCTATTTAAAGAAATATTGCGGAAAACGAGAAAACGTCTAAAAAATAAAAACGATGTAGGAGGATGTAGGTTGCGCGCGTGAATTATTACGCATAAAAATAAAAAAGAAAGACGGAATTATTTTATGCTTTGCTTTCCTATTTATGTAAAAAGGACGAATTTTACAATAGAATTCTGTCAGAATGTTTCAACTCCTTTTTAACCCTTAACGGTAACAAGATCCTTCTAGTAACCTCGATTATGGTCAAAAAGACAAGAATTTGTTCATTGCATAAATCATCGGTAAATCTAAAAAAAGTAGTAAAAAAGGGCCAAAAGAAAACGTCGCGATCCCTAACGGGATAGGAATTATGCGAAAGACCCAGTCATTTCTTTCTACATATTTTAAAAAGTAATTTTTCTCTCCATAGCAGTTTCCTTGTAAATGTGAAGGTTTGAAGGATTAAAAAAAAATCTGTTGCACTCCTCGCACGTTCTGTAGCTATAAAATGTTTTATTTTTTTTCCATGACGAAAGTGGCGAAAAATGAGCTACTGAGTTACGATTGACTTCATTTTTTTCCAATAATATATTATTTTCTCTTTTTTTATAAACGTCGAAACCATCGCCGGAAGCCTTACCGTAACTGTTCTTTTCCTATCGATTATTGAAAGAAAGAAAAGGTATGCAAGTAAGACAAAATAAAATATGGTATATAGTATATCATTTTAGAAAAAAGAGTTAATTTTTTCCGCTTCACTTAGTAGCCGTTCACGATTAGTCACAGAATTGAAAGCTGCAGACAAAAAATAAAAATTGCATCATTTCACTTTAAAAGAGAAATATATTCATTGAGTTGATAGTTTTCCAATACATAATTATGCGCCGTTGTAATTATATATATATATATATATATATATCTATAGACAAACGTAAACTAGGTATATTATTGTTTTGTGTACTCGGCCGAGATTGATTAAGGATTAAATGACTCAAGCGCGGTGAAATTCAGGTGAATGAGGGAAGCATATCTCAAATATCATTATTGTCGTGACAGTCATATAGGATATTCTCGCTTTCAGCAGAACTCGAAAGATTAAGCCCCGGGGGCTTAAGCGGGAGCGGCTGCTTCGTTTTCGCGAAACAGGGTGGAATGACCTCGATAACGCAAATTATCCCGCTAAACGTAGATGGCCTGTGTATATCCGTGTCGAGTGGCCCCCGCGAAAATAGCAGAACCATGGACCCCGTCTCCGAGAGGCTGCGTGTCCTAGTGGGGACATGATAATATAGGGTGGGAGAAACCGAGAGAAGGGCGTATCGAGAAGGGAAAGGGAGAGAGAGAGAGAGAAAGAGAGATCCGCTGGCCTAGTTAGGGTGAGTGCCACCCTCGGCGGTCGACGACCTCGCGACCTCGACGCCCGCGAACCTCCCTCTTGCCTCTGAAGGTATCTACGGGTCGCTTGCCAAAGAAATATACATCACTCTAGAGGACATATCTGTGCGGGGAAGTTTGAGAGAGGTCCATATATTATAATAATTTATATCTTTTCCTTGTCATTAGATACTTATGTGTTATACACACTTTTTAAAAATTATATATATATATATATAATGATTATATAATATGTTATTTTGATTCTTAGAGAGGGATATAAATTCTTTTCAGATTGAAATAAATCTCGCTCTCTTTAATTTCTTCACGTTTTTTTAGAAGATCTCATGTGAGATTAAATTGCATAACGCGACTGTTTAAAACAAACATTTTGTAACGAACGGGAGAGCATTTTGTATTAAGTTCGTGGTAAGAAGAATGGAATTGGCGAGTTTTCGAGGGGATGGGCGAGCTATGACGCGAAGGTGGAATGCATAAGTTGGGGTGGATGTAATATCTATAGCATGGGGCGACAGGTTGGTAGAAATGCTATACTTAGCACAGAAGGGAGGGATGAGCGATACCGGGGCTGGTTGGTGGGTCAGAGTTCGTTGACCTCGAGGTTACCGGCCCTCCCTTCACGGCCCCCCTCTCCCCCCCCTCCCTTCGACCCTTCCTACGCCACATAAGTTCCGAGGGTTGGCGCGCGTGAGTAATCGTTCAATTCGTTTGAATTTCTATGAAATACTTTAGATCGTAAATGCGACCTGTTTCACCTCTCTCGTTGATTTAACCAAATGAAATAAATGAAGTATATAATTATGCTGAAATTTAGAGAACGAAAGAGATATGATAGAATGCGGCGATGCGATTTTTATTCAATTAGTTGACGAAAAAATTCGAGTAAGATGATTTAGCGAAATATAGTAGGAAACGTAACGTAAAAATTGTTTGTTTTTCTCTTTCCCCGATCCAAACGAAGCACGATTTACCAGAAAGAAAGTAAGAGTGGTCTGGCTAGGAAGTTAAGGCAGCGGCGAAGGTGGTTCGTCCAGATGCCAATGAAAGGGAAATACGCGTACGAGAAATAAGACAACTCTCTTTCTTTTTCTTCTCTCTCTCTCTCTCTTTCTCTCTTTCTTCAATTCAACCTTTATCATGCATTTTTGGTTCATTTTTACATACATCTCGTACTTAAATTCCGCTGCATTTTGAATAAAATATGGTGACAAAAAAGGTAGATATAATTTACGATAATTGTTATTAATTAATTTTAATTAAGCATTGAGCATCAAAAATATTATCTGTGATTGACTTCTCTTATAAAAAAAAAAAATCTATTTCGGTTTTGAACAATCATTGTCCGTTTTACTGATTGTGAGCTTCCAAGATCTACCACGACCACTAGAAAGAGAGTAATCTTCTAATGGACTGATGTTATCTACAAGCTCTCGACAAAAGCATCTATATTTATTGCGACTAGCCAAACTAGGTCGATTCTTCGAAGTATCGCGATCTTCCCACTCCACCCATTTAATACAGGACGAACGCTTATGAGTGTTCGTGTTACGCGTTGACCAAGAAAAATTGTCATTTTTGTTAGCGGTTCGGCGAACTCGAGCGAACGTGCGCTCACTTGATAAGGGTTCCGAGCTCGCGGACGATAAGAATGCCGACACGATTCGAGGTTGTTCACCTTGGCGGCAGAGGCGAGAGCGAGAGAGAAAGGCAAAATGAAGAGGCGGGGGTGGGAAGGGAGAAGGAGCGAGATATGGCGAGAGATGGAAAGAGAGAGAGAGAGAGAGAGAGAGAGAGAGAAAGAGAAAAAGAAAGAGAATGCGTGCATGTGTGTGTGTGTGTGTGTGTGGGAGAGGAAAAGAGGCAGGGATCGTACTCTTATCAGGCTTCTCGTCAGTTTGGCTTGTGGCATAGGGACGTTGCGAGATTAGAACGACCCCGAGAGAGCAGCCCGGAGAGTCGACGAACCGGCTTCTGATTGGACGATGCCGAGTCAACGTTCCGCTTAGAGGGGGTGGCAGAAGAGGGAAGGGAGAAGGTGGACTGGGAGAGGACACCGCGCATCAATCGAGGTCACTGGGGACCGGGAGGAGGCCAGGCCATTGCCCGCGCGTCTTGCTTTTGTGGTTAGCTAGCAGTCGGCACAAGCGCAATTAGAAAATATCCAATGGAGGACGTACGATTTTATTACGACATAGACTTTCTTTCGCCCAATTTTTAGACGGTGTTCGTTTCTTTTGCTATATAAACATTCCGACGTAATATTCTCTTTCTCTCTCTCTCTCTTCCTCTGATTCGTGTAACAGTTATTCTCAGTAGATATTTTAACGCATCTTTAATAATTTGAATAAATTTTATCCTAAAATTGAATAGTCAATCTAAGAATATGGATCCTGAAGTATCTTTCAGTTCTAAAGAATTCTAGATTAAACCATGCGTGTATTTAATTAAAATCGCTCGGTCACAAATATGCATATTATTATATATACAAATATGCGTATTATAGAATGTAAACATGGCTCCACGTGCGTAAAGCGGCAGGAAATTTAGAATTGATAATATAAAATTTCTGGGAGAGAACGTGTGCGCGAAAACTATTTCGCGCCTTAAACGTACGCGTGCATCAATTAAGCCGCCGTAATAATCAACTAACCGCCCCGAATGCGCATCGCATATGGCAGGTCAGTGCACCGGAGGTGATGATGCATCGCGAGAGCGGCGAGAGGATGACCGCTCGCGAAGAAGGCACGGTGAAAGCATTCCGGCACGACGAGCAGCGAGAGTGATCACGGTCCAGCTCCACGGTGTGCAGCTAGCTAGCTATAAGGCTTGAATACTTTCTCCGAGTACCGAAGACAGTCGGGTCGAGGTGAGAGGGAAAGAAAAGAGAGATCGGCGAGAGGGATTCGCGAGTAGGTAGTCCAGGCGTGTGTAATTCACTATCTCGCGATTACGTAACGAAGCCCACGTCGACGAGAGAATTCCCAGCCGATGATAGGCCGGTGGTGCGCTCACGTACATACGTACGTACTTACGTACGCGTCCGTACGTATGTATGTACATACGTACGTCACCATCGCAGTGTGCCGCCGTGTACACGCTCTCTCTCTACGAAGTCACGCGTCACGCATGTCCGCGTGTGAGTACGTGCGAGCGGCTCGGCTGATCTCTCGACGAGACGTCGTCGGCGTGTGTTGGTGACCTTCGCTGGTGGATGTAGGTGGGGAGGTTTTGCCGTCGTCGAATAGCTAAATCGGGGTGGGAGAGCCTACCCTTAGGGGTGGTGGGGAGATGGGGAGACCCAGTTGAAGTTCGTTGAACTGATCCGACGGCGATTGGCCACACGAGTCGCGGAGTTCACCGCGGCTCTACTTGGCGAACGGCGAGGCGAGGGGGAGATTGCTCGGTTAATTTCATCTTGCCCCAGTTACGGGGCAGGCAGGGTGAACGAACTAGCCTCGCGCCAAGGCCCCGTCGACCTACTTTCCTGTCGGCGTTGGGAGAGAACGAGACGGCGAATCGCGCGAGCACGCGATTTGCCAAGAGGAGAAGCGGGAGGACAGAGCGCGAGAGAAATAAATGGAAGTGAGGAGGGGATCGTTGAGAGAAACAGAGAAAGAAAGAGAGAGAGAGAGAGAGAGAGAGAGAGAGAGAGAGAGAGAGAGAGAGAGAGAGAGAGAGAGAGAGAGAGTGCGAGTGAGAGATAAAGAAAGAGAATCGAGAGAGGAGGAAACGCCCGCGCGTATGTATGCGTGAAAGAGGGGTGGGAGATTCTAGAGAGGCTCTCGCACTATCTAGGCTAGTATCGACACTGTGAAACAAGAAGCGTGTCGTAGTGTGGGTACAGTTTAGGACGGAGTAGGGAGCGCGAGAGGACGGGGGGGGGGGGGTGGGAGAAGAAAAGAGACAGAGAAAAATTGCCGGAGCGCCGAGTGGAAGGCCGCCGACCGAGGGCAACGAACTCGGCCTCGTCCCGGGCCCCGCGACCTACATTCCTGCCCGCTGGAAAGTGAAAACGCCTCTTTCTCTATTCCTTCCTATACGAATAGCGATCCGCGTTACATTAGGAATGTTTACCGCGGGATTCCGTTACATATAACGTCAACGTTTACAGGCCCTACGAGCGAGAACACGCTCGTGAATCTATAAGTATATCTATAAACGCGAAACGTTCACCGGAGGGCGAACTCTCCCTTTCGTCGGATCTCTCTCACTCACCGGCCAAGACGCATCCGAGGAGATTCTCGTTGTCCTGCGAAACTGACGCGCGGTAACAATTTCGCGCCGAATTTTGCTCCTTGTCATTCTCTGGGGGTTCGCTCGACGGAGAGAGGATGTCCGACGCCGAGGGCTGTTGTTCCTCCGCCGCGGTGCCGCGAGGCTTGACCTTTTGCACAGTCATCGCCCGGCGCGGGAAAATCGCGTGTCGCACCCTCCGAGTCGCGCTACGATCTCTCGACGCACGTCTTCCTCTGGCGCATCCACCCGGATGTAAACAATGAACAGTTGGGAAACATGCCACGCCGCGGGAGCATGCGACGACGGTCCCGCGTTCTCACTGACAGCGGCCCCGGGTCCGAGTCTCACTCAATGTATCCCGTACACGCACTCGTCTCGACTTCGCCAAGTTCCTGCGATCGATATGCTTATCGATAATCCCCCGATATCGCGATCGGGGCGATCGAGGGGGATGTGATCGCTCGTTCAACACTCTGTCCGTTTTACCGATCGCTTCTCTCCGCCGGCGCCGCGCGCTCCGCTTGTTGCTGCTGATGCTGCGACCGCGTGGCTCTCTCGCAATATTTGCAAATCGGCGGCGCTCGGTCCCGCGTACGTTCCTTGGTTTAAGTTGGTGTGCTGTGTGTGCCGTGCGATGCGGTACGCGAGTGAGTTCCTCGCGGCGTGGTGTGCCGCGGTACCGCGGCGCCTGCGCGCCGACTCCGCCGGGGATCACCGAAGTGCCACCGCCGCGCGTCCCCGCGCGCGCTCGATCATTCGCTCGAGAATTCATTTTTGGCCCGATCGCAATTAAAAGAGATAGTCGAAAAATTCTGGCCGACGCATCTTTAGATCAATCACTTTCCCCTGTCGCGAGGACTTTCCGGGTTTTTTTTTTTTTTTTTTTTTTTTTTTTTTTTTTTTTTTTTTTTTTTTTCCGAAAATCGAAAGTCGGTGCTACGGGAAAAAAGCCCATATATAATCAAATATAAATATAATTATATATAAAATAATGTCTATATGTTTTTTTCTCATTTCTTCAAATTTCACTTTTTCTAAAAAAAAAAAAAAAAAAAAAAAAAACCGATGCAAAAATTATTTTTCCTGCACACACAGACAGAGATTAAAAAAAACATGTATGGACATATTTGATATATAATTATACATATTTATATTTGATTATATGGACTTTTTTGTTCCGGGTATATGTGTATTTGTACACGTTAACACGTGATATATTTTAAACGCTGTTTTACATTAATTAATGTTATAACTTATTGTTAGATTTCATTCATAAATTTGCAGATTATTAGATTCATAGATTTCCGATATCCATAGAGTCCAGCATCGCTAGTAATTATTAATAATCTTTCATAATTATGCCTGAACAAACATCAAAGGTTCTCAGTGAATCTATAATACGCAACTATTCATGCGCGTTATTCTCAGGATAATAGGGACGTGTTCAGAGTTGATCTTATCGAGTAGAGATTAAGCCACGGTCGTATCCTCGGGACACAACTGCCTCATTCGTACGGCCAATTGGCACGGTTGACCCGTCATTAGGATCAAGGATCTCAGCCGACGAACACTCGGCCTAGGTTTTATTGCGCCTTAACGACGATTCACCAAACTGCATTGTTCATAATTTAACGCGCAGTATGACGAAGGCTCATTTCTCGAGCTCCGCTAGTGTCAATTAGAATAATTGCATCCTTAACCCGGCAGATCAACTTGTCACGCACAATTCTTCGGGATTTAGAGGGAGATTTCTGCAAATCTACGAATCTATATATTCAAGCTGGAAATTCTAAGAAATAGGTGACGTCAGGAATTTCAGAATTAATAGTCGCGTCCGTCGATTTCTTTAGATACGATATAATACACTGCGGTCAAACGGTAATATATTGCAAAATTTTTGTTTTAAGAGAATTCGTATTATATTTATTTGTTCGGAAAAATAATAAATATGTGTGCGGCGTGAAAAAAGGGCTGATTTTGTTACGGCCCTGTTGAAAAATGATATACAATCGAGGAATATAGTCCGTTCCCCCTGCCAGACTGTCGTTGACTCACCAACACCCAGAGAGTGAAAGCCGTTTAACCCTTGCGAGCGTGTGTGCGCGTGTCACGAACACGTGGGTTACGTCTATAGAAAATACAAGTTGGATCACAGGTGAGTGGTGGGACTGAAGTGAGCAACGGTACAGACGCCAGCGTAATCTAAGCGCAGCAGTCCAGGCCTAACCTACCCCACTGCGGCTTGTAAATACAGTCACATGGTATGTGACTGTATTTACGGTCCAGGAATATGTAAGAGGAATGTCTCGAGAGAGCACTACGTTAGACGATCTCACATCTAAAATGAGTTATCATACTCATTTTTATAAACAATGCTCCATCGACAATATTTTCTCTTGTTTAAAGCGGAGCGTCTAAATTTTTCAAAAACATTATTAATTATTTCTAATTTAATTCAATTAATTCTTCCTTACGATGTATTTAACCGAAAACTCTCGCGTTCTCTCTCTCCTTATGATTATCAAAATTGAACTGTACAAATCGGATTTTAATCTTCTTTTTGTTCTTGATTTCTTTTGTCAGAACAGCGTCTGAAGTGACAAGAATTTAAAATCACGAACTAGAAGTGCTCACAAATTTTCACTTTTTAGTTAAACCTTTTACGTTAGAATTACTCAGTATATTTATAGCTGTAATAATAAATAATAATAGAAAATACGGTTACGTTTTTTTTCGCACTTTTTCGTATAGTATACAAGATTTCGGAAATTGCATGTCGGCTTGTATAAATTATTTGAGGAAGCTCTATCTATTGTATTATCCGAAGAAGACCCGGGCGGTCCAATAAAAGCGTCATTAAAGAGACCACCTACATGCATTTTGATATAAATGTTTGGTAATAAATAGTTTCCCAAATAAACACCGCATTTTGTGTAAAGTGTTAATGAAGTACAAATGGAAAGCCAGACATTCAAAAATCTCTCCAAGGACGGAGTTTCAAAACTTCAGAGATATAAAGGTCCAGAGAAAAATCAAAGTGCGCTAAGTTTTAAAAGAATCTAGAAATATTGCACTTATCGATATACCTGATCAAGCTATACGAATACAAAGAATTTGAGCGTTATATAAGTATAAAATTAAAAATCCATTGTGTGAAATTCCCTCCCCGCTTCGCTCCCTCTTGATTTGTTCAGTTGAAATCGGTAAATTCATCACTGCATACGCGTGGTCCGCGCGCGTATCGGCAGCGAAGGACAATTTTATTGCATTCTCGCGCAGGCCTACTTGCGCGCAGACAATGGACGGCCTGAGATATGCAACCGGTCAGAATAGATATGTCTATGCAATGTCAGCTGCCTGTCGGAGTTCGCGTGGGACACTTTCCGCGTTGCGACAGCTACCCACCCGTTCATTGAAATTTTTCAGGTGCAGTTCGGCTCGCGCGCGCGAGATAAACCTAGAAGTAAACCTGTAATTATGAAACTCGCGGGGTGAACTCCCACGTGTGCGATGCTTATTGAGCGAGAAAGCGCATAGATATCTAAATATCTCGCGTCGATTTGAGGCTACGCTTCCTTTCTATCTGCTTCACGAAGCTCCGAATGAGAAAACCCGAGTTCCACGGCGAACATTTTTATCACTTTTATCACCCACAATTCGTCCCACGTTATGTATTCGCAATGTGCACGTTGCAAGGCACATGCAACGAGGTGACTGTGCAAGCACGACTTGTATATTATCTTGAAAGAACAAGAGACTAATAAATATATAATTTAGATTTATATATATATATATATATATATATATATATATATATGCATGTATGTGTGTGTATGTATGTGTGTGAATTTCTAAATGAGAAATAGAAAAATGATGACAAGTATCAATAAACATAAATAGACAAGTATTTTTCACTCGAAAGGTACACGAGTGATTTGGCTATTTAGAAGAAATTCATTCCTCTTGCATCATTACATTCTCGAGCACCATTAGATGTTCGTAGAAATCTGCCGTAGAAATATTCCCGTAGCATTTTTCTTACGCGCAATTTGCATTGTAAGTTCTCGGAAATCTCGAAATAGAAACGTTGAATCGCCGATTGTTTAATTAGCAGCCAATATCTGGCGCAGAATGTGGGTAACTGGGACTCGTACTTCTTTCGCAATGTAACTGTAGGAGTGTAGGCTACCGAGGTAGGTTGACTGGAACGATCAGGTCGGGAAAGTCTATCCTACATCCAAACTTGGAAACGAGGCGAGATACGTACGTTAACGGACGGTTTTGCATGAATTTCGAGCGACAAATGACCGATCTGCAAGAAGCGTGATTTTGCGAATAATAAAGCAATAGTATGCTTCAGCTGCATTCGCGATGTAATTCGACCGATATGATTTTAGAAACTAATTCTAAAACACGACAGTTTCACACGTACACAATTACCTAGAAATAATCTATAAATACCTAATATATAGCTATCTATAGCTTATCTCATAATTCTCATATTCCTCAAAGAGTATCTCTATCACCTCAGAGAGTATCTCTATCATGTTCCCCCTTCTTCCCGCGTTCTTCACGACCGACATTGTTCGGCCTACAATTTTCCATTGCACAATCAGTGACTATTCTCAATCAACAATGCGACGTACACGAATGTATGAGTCTCACGTATACGTGGTCGCTCAGATGCCGTAGCACAAATAACATGTTTAACCACGTAAGTTGAGCTCTCGGGGATGAATCTGCAGACGTTAGGAGATGTTGACTGACGCACATTCCACTATCGGTATTTGTTAGTCAATTACATCTGTGCGTACGACGTTACACAATGACGTTCTCGAAACATCTCTGCAAGCTCGCGAGCTAAATGTGCTTCCTTCGCGCAAAACTGTCATTCTCGATTTGCTCTGTTATTAATTGATAAAAATATCCTATAAATCGTACGAAAATCAATTCAACGTTATGATCGAAACAAAATATGCGGTAAATTTCAACAATCGTTAAATGAATAAAATGACATTATCGACTTCACGTTAGAGAGATAGCATCTCAATAATTCGCAAAGGAACCGCTATAATACCACACTTATATTGCATCGCGTGAAATTTTTATTGCATTTAAATGGCGCGCTAAACTTCAAACGGATCGAGTATGATACAAGCCTGTTGCTGGACGTAAAAATGTGACCGTGGAATTTAGAGAATTGGCTCTACTCCGAGCGCTAGAGTCGAAAAGAAGAGAGAACACGAGGCAAAGAAATTCCCGGAGAGTAGATGGATGGGGGCGATATGTCTCGCCTAAACTAGGCCGAAAGTACGGAAAGTCAGACGTCGTAACTTTTCCACGTAACGCGTTAGCGGAGCCGTTGCGCTACCGGATAGTCGCCAGTCAGATAAAGTTCCTTCACCCTAGCTGTCAAGCGCTGTCGTAAGTGCGTTTTCACCGCCTCGCAACGATCCGGCCGCCGCCGTTTATCGATCGATCGATCGCGGATTTATACGACTGTCGAAATGCTGTATCGGCCGGTTTCGGTTGCACACGACGGTAGCAACGCTATCATTAACGCCTGCCAATCTGTTCCGTTGATAAAAAAAAAAAAGAAAAAGAAAAAGAAGAAACGCGGCCGCCCCTTAGGTAGCCCGGATAATGTAGTAACGCTGCTAATTGCGATACACAAACGAAGATAAGATACATTTCGCGGATGTCTAATCGGGTTGCTCGACCACGAGCTGATACAGCAGCTGATTAATAGAATAACGTTTGACGTTTCTTTAAGAATGCTATTCACGAGAGACTTGAAATCATTATAAAATTATTTACAATAGCGCTTCGAATTAAAAAACTCTATACAACAATTTTAAATCTAATGCATTTTATTCTCCTTTAATGTATATTCTTCTCTTATTTTATCTTCGAGCGTTAGCATAATTGTAACAGTTAATATCAAAGTGCAGTGCTGCCGTTAGGAATAGCGAATACGCATATGCGCGACATTATTACCCTGTAATACTTACAACGTTACAGTTAATTTCAAACGTGTTAAAGTCCTTTCACTATACACATAACGGTTTTCGCGCATTGCAATCATCACGCGCGCGGCTGCGCAACAATAATAGCTATTTGAAATACCCTGGAATTATATATATACGTAACAGATATATATTAGAAATAAACTTTTGTAAAATGTATCTTTCTGAAAAAATAACAGTGTATGTGTTATGCTATCTTTAGAAAGCTCGTATAAATTTATTTATAATTTGTTCAAAATAATTTAATAATTTAAAAGGAGAGACAACACAGTTAAATCTATTTCTAACTTATATAATACATGGTAGATAAAAAAATAATACATTGTAGGTAAAAAAATAATACATGGTAGATATAAAAAAACACAATATTTCTAATTTATAATATTTACATAGTACTATATTAAATGATAAGAGAGATGAAGAAAAACATTCAATTAATACATTTAAAGTTAAATTTAGTCGCTGAGTTTGCAAAAGATCTTTTTGGGATGAGTATGAGAGTGCACGAAAATGCAACGATATGCTAATGATTTCGTCAACATATTAGTCGCCGTATTTATACTCGCGCGGAGTATCTTATATTAGATACGGTCAAAGTGCAATGTCCTCCGTTCTCCGTCGAGGTCGATCGCGCTAGTCGAGAGCGCGGCGTTGGAATATTCAGAGGTGGGTCGCGGCTCTATATCTTTGTTCAGTTTGAAAAACACATGCACAACAAAATCTAGATATGAAAAAAAAAAAAAATATCACATCGCAATAAAATATTAATATTAAGTTCAGATATAATTGAAGGCCTAAGTGCAGGAACTAAGTCAAGTGCACATTTTTTTTGCGTTGCAATAGCAAGTATCGATCGGTACAAGAAGTCTTGAAAGAAGTTATACTTTGATTATGCGGGTGAAAAATAGCATTGTAGTTTACTGGGTATATATCTGACTCCTGATAACAGGAGTCGTATATATAGTCGTTGAACGCGTTAGTTCCTACGACACTTTTTTTCCGCCGAGAAGAGCGCGCGAAAAAGCTCTAGAGGCTAAAAGAAAAAATCTAGAAGAAAAAATCCCGCGATATAACGCAGCATCCGGCCAATCCTCGGAAACTTCGCGAAGCCTCGCCTCTGATCGGCGATCTTCGACTCGCGGGGGTGAATGTCCGCCCACTAGGACAAGCTGCAAGCTGCATCGGAATTGCACATACGCGGTTCATTCGTTACGGAACGCAGCCGTGCGCAGGTAAACATGATCTGTCCGAGCGATTGATCGCCCTCCCCTTCTTGAGAGAATTCGCGGGCACGTTAGGCCGATGACTCTTGGCAATTTTTTGCGCGCGTAAACTCGACTAATATGATTCTGCGCTCGGTTTCATTAATAATCTCCGTTGTTTCTTATGCAGAGTTAATATTAACGAAACCACGTGATGACGATTGACGATTCAATGTAATTAAGCCCGATACCCAGTCACTGTGGCTCATCGATAATTAATGATATCCAAAAACGGATGCTCGCGAAAATCTACAGTAAATATATAGATTCCGCGGAGAAAATGTAATATTTATCGATGATCCTCTGCGAAATGTCTAGAGGTAACGCTATTCGACAGTTTCTAAATCGATCACCGGAAGTAGCGACAGCAAAACAAGTCCTAAGCGTGAGCGTAAGCTCGGTCTGGTAATATATTGGTGGTTGCAACACGTCACAACGGCTTGCCAGGGTTTGTTGGAGCGGATATGCCACGAGGACCAACATAAGCGTAACCCGTTCGCTTGTAGGCGATATGGTGCGCTAGCCGCCGTCTAATCCATCGATTTCACCATAGGCGGGATCGATATTTCTCCATAGAGATCGTATTTTAGATTGCAGCTAATAATATTTTACCATCAACATGTTGAAAGAGATATATGACGGTCAATTTATTAATCCGCAAATAATTACGTGGCTCTTTTTATATCTCAAATTACTAAACAAGTTTTTCTCAATTATAATAAATACTTTTAATGCTGTTTCGCACAAAGACATGCGTAAAAATTAAATGTTCTACGGCGTTAAAATCGTGTATGAGAAAAATATCTTATATTCTTATATTCAAAAACGAGAATATAGTTGACGAGAGTGAATACGAAGAAAAGATTTTGCGAGACGAGTTTCGCTTGGACGAAGGAGTTAATCCGAGCGTTTATCTGCAACGTATGTAGAGCGTAGTAGGAAAAAGGGATGGTTGATTTCTATATTGGAAATTGCTATATCGCTCATAAATCATACGTTGCAAATGAGGATTATTTGTCAATCATAGGAATACGGTTTGCTGCTGGAATTATAATTTTATTGATCTCTGAATGCAGTTAAAATTATAACTTTTAAAAGCGTGTTGTATTTAATCATCTCTGGAATAACTCGTTCATGTTCAAGATACCGCAAAAAGTCACGCTCGTCATTGAAACTTTAATGATTCTACATATGACAATAGAGAGGACTGTGCACGTTGGAGTCGACTCGAAACACTGTAGTCGGAGAAAGGATACGGCTTGCAACAATTGCCCCGTGATTCTAAGTGTTCCAAAATAGCACACTGTACGCCGCCACACCCGTTCATGGATTAAACTAATGCTAATGCGACTTGTATAGTTCGAGACACGCGTGCAGATACACAAGCGAACAGCTCGGCGACGCCCGCTCTCCGGGAAAATTATACATCAAGGGTAAGCGACGCGTAAATTCTAGTGTGACTTTGATAGAAAAATAGTGAGAGCCCAATTACGTTTCGTCACGATCTCTTTCCTCTCCCGCGGTTGCATATTCCGATAATTATATGCTAAACTAGACAAGTGTAATTCTATCATCGCCTGCGTGTATACTCGATACGAAGATTAAAGCCTCGCGGATTTCAATTTATATGATCGCATGGTAGTATAATCGTGCTCTCTTCTATCAGTGTATTACCAGGCATGACGGAGTATAATTTTACTGTTCTGCTTCTTTATTGAAAACGGGTGAAAATAAAAAGGAAAGAGGAAGTATGATTTAATTTCACTTGACTTAACTAGCGCAAGATACCAATAATTCATATGTTAAATACGCGAAGAAGAGCGGTGGAAAATTCCAAAAATGTTCGCTTACAATTTCGCGAATGCAAGGCAGATCGAAGTAGATCTATACATTGAGGCTCCTCTCGAGATAAGCGTGTCCGCGCGCGCGAGCATCTGCAGTGAATGCATCTTTGCACTTGACGTACATGACATGGCGATTCCGCGATGGCACAGAGACGCGGAGAGTTCACGGCGGTACGTTGTTCCACTGACAAAAGGTTCTCCTCACCCTTCACCGCGGCTCCACGATCAAGCGAACATGCACGGCGATCGCCTCCGCGAGTCGAGATTAAGCGGCTCTCTTTTTAACGCGGACGCGTGCACTCGCAACCTATAATAAGAATCATTCGATTGCGATAAAACGGTGGGCGAGTTTTTAAATGAAAAATTTGGCGGCGTTTATTTTTGGAACTATAATCAAATTCTGTATTGCTTCTTCAATGGAGATCTCCGTAGATGTGGTTCGAGTCTTTAGATTCTTCTCGCTTAAAGTTTTCTCGAATTTCTCAGAGTTTCGTTTTTTTTTTTTTAGAATCGTACAATATTCGAGAGATTCTCAGATTTCTTAGAGAGGTTTATAGCGCAGATATTCAAAGAATTTCAAATCCACAGTTGACTACTGTTACTATTTGGACAATGAAAATTCGAGTATTTCTTGATCACTTTGCGATCAGGATGGTCACTCTTCGGAGCACCTGGATGACCTAGAGCATTATATGCTGGACTGGTATATCGGATTTCCGAGGCTGTACTTGGCGGCCTCCCACGTTCTGGAGACGTAACCCAACCTAGCCTAGAAACGACTAGACGAAAAGCGTACTCGGCGCGGAGAGACCGAGGGTACGACCTCGGCGGGCCATCGGCCTGGCACACGGTGACCTCCCTCGATCTAGGGCGCTGCAACCGTGCTCTGACGTCATCCTCGCTCACTCACTCAACCAGTCGAGTCAACCTGTGCATTCAGCCGCACGATACATGCTTTCTCGAGTGTTACCGTATAGCCGTCCCAGCTGGCCGACTGATTAAAGATGAGGAAAGGGACAATGAGAAGCGTGACGTCGACTTTGCAATTACCTTGATAAACTCGAGTAATCTACGCTTCATATTAAACACTTATTAAATACTCATAAAGATAAGCATATAATCATACATATACAAACATACATACATATATTGTATATACAATAATAATGCATATATAAAAAATATTTTAATAGAAATAATAAAAAAAAACTCACTGAAAAACTCTTATTTGATAAATGCATAAAGCTTCTTTTTCTTTATATATTCGTCAAATTTTAGACAAAAACTTATAATCCTTTAATTAAGATTAAAAATAAGTTAAAGTGACGTTAATTAAAAGTGACTTTAATTAACTTTAATTATTAATTATCAAAGTAAAAGCAACTACCATTTCACACGGATACATAGAAAAGGCCGAGAGGAAAATAGCGATTTGGTATGAGAGTGCCTTAAGAGAACCACGGTTAGAACAGATCGCTCTGTTGACCGACACTCGGTGCGTTGCCCGATCGGCCTTCGAAATCGGGGGCGCATATTCCATTTGCAATGAAGGGGTTTGAAAGGACATCTCTCGGGCACAGAGACGCACAGAGGCGAACGTCATCGACGATGACGATAAGACGACGAAGGCGAAAGACGACTTTCGCGTCGAGGCGGCTCGAGTTGCCGCAAACGTGATTCGCAGGAAAATTAAAAAAAAAAAAAAAACCGCAAACTTCTCTTTCCGCACAACTTTTCAGCCCTACTTTCCCGTCTCGGCCTCAGTGTCGCCATTGATTTATTCGGACGCTCGCGTCCCTGTCGAGTCGTTACTTTGTCACGGCATATTTATCGCGTAATATATTTACGCCATCCAGCGACGCTATGTATTCATGACGACTATTCGTAGCATCCAGTTATCGTCGTGGAGAAGAGGCGCGAAGGGGAACCGTGACGGGAGAGAGCTGGGAGAGGGAGAAGGACAAACATCATAGAGACCTGTACCACTCATCGCGCGCAATTAACGTTCAACATCCATATCTAATTTTAGATGATTTAATTCCTCGTCTTTAGAAGCCGTTCGACGTGAGCTTCGCTCGCCGTATAATTTGCGTTCCACGCCGTATAAAACGGCAATTTAGATTGCGCGCGATTCTCGCGTATAACCTCTGCCAATAGCTTACTTCGAAACAGCCCGTAATCCGTTGAAAGCCACTGGCCACGGGACAAGGTCTTGCCGAGAGTGCATTGCGCCCCGATGGCAGAACGAACAGAAGAATCTCCGCTCCGTAGAAGGGGAAACGTATGCATTATATATGTGTTAAATTGATCCGATCTCTTTGTCCCGCCCTCCCTTTCTTTCGGACGGTTATTCGCAACGGTCGAACGAAACGCCAAGTGAAAATTGTTCCCTCGTGTGCGCCAGAGATATTCTCTCTCGACGGAGCCTTCCTTTTTCTCGTCTTTCTCGCACATCTCTACCTCTACCTCTCTCTCTCTCTCTCTCTTTCTCGCTCTCGCTATCTCCTACTCGTTCTCTCTGCCTCTCAGTGACGCTGTCGCCGTTCCTCTTTCGGATCCACGAGACTGTTAGCGAACGTCCCCATTTCCGAAGGCCGTGTGCGGACGACGAACCACCTCCGTCGAGGACGGGGTGAGCGGCTTTGGTTTTGCGCCTTAGGGTGCTTTCACAGCCTCCTCGTTGCATCGAATGGCAACAAGCGTGTTTTTCCTCAACTCGATGATGCTCCACTCGAAACTCTTTTCTTCATCCTTTTGCAGAATGCGAGAGATCATCCAATTTTCAAAACTTAATTACACTTTAAATATTGAGAGCCTCAGATCTTTAGGTCCTCAAATCCTCTCTGAGCCTTATATCGTCGGATTCTCAAATTAGCAAATATCTTACTGTCAGAAGAATAATAAATAGTCTTAGACTTGAAAAGAAATCGAACTTTTTTTGTGATATACATCCATCTAGGAAATGTACGTACAAAAGTTTACTTTGCAAAAGTGCAAATATACAAAATGTGCATTACAGTATCGAAAGGATTATATTGACAATCTATCACGATGTCAAACGTAAAGAACTTTAAATTAACGTAGAATTTATTACACGTACTTTTTTGCCCGGTGATCGATTAGAGTTTGAAAGCCCCATTATAATCATAGAATTATTGAAATCGATAAGATATACTCATGCCATTCTAGCACGCGTTCGAATAATTCCATAGTACTCTCGACGCAATAATCTGTTATTATAAAGCATTCGCGTTGTATCGTAAAAGGGAAGCAACGACCGATAACGAGAATAATAAACGATAATATCGTAACGCAAGGCACTCGAGATCCGGAGAGTGAAATTTAATTGTAAGATTTCTCAATCCTCGATTTTCTTAGCGAAAGTAAATAGCGTTTCTTCCAACAGGAAAAGTGATTCGACAATCTAAGTTATTATATTTTCTTAAATTAGAAAGATTTTTAGATCTATCGCAATGCGTGGAGCAAAAAATTTTATTACAAAATAAATATAGTTTTCTCATCAAATATTATATAAATTTTTCTTCCATCTCTCTCTCTCTCTCTCTGGATTATGCGTAAATGTATGAACAGTAAGACAGACAGTGTCTAATGTGATTTTTGTTTGCTCGTGCATTACCTAAGTGGCAGCTTTAGCAACAAGATTGAGCTCCCGCGATCGAGTCTGCGATCGAGAATGCCTGCATTCAGCCGCTAATGAATTTCGCAACCGCTGCTGTTTCGCGACTACGAACGGCTTCGCCTGCTCGTGGGCGGACTTATCCTTGGTGCTTTCTAGCGCAGATGGAGCTCGATGGAACAGAACGTATAGGATGTTATAGAAGGATAGAAGCGATAAATGTTTATAGTATCCATTTTCTTATTTAGCATCTTTGAGAAACCGAAGATCCGAGGATCGGCGGACTTGGAAAATCAAAGAGATTTCTCGAGGATCTCGAAGTCTCTCGAAGCCTCTCGATAAAAGATCAAATGCATTACGTTATGATAGCGACGATGTGCATGCAATATCGATCGTGTCGCGCTGCAAAATTAATAATTCTCTCGTCACTTTGGGATTACGTTCTTAGAAATTCAGTGTGGTGTAACAAACGCACACACACACACACACACACGCGGACTCGAAAGTTCCTGATTTCGTAACGCCGTGAACGGACCCGAGTTCGACGTCCGCGCTACGCTCCGGCATGAATTTGCCGTTTCATAATATGCCGATCGAACGCCACGAATCTACCCTCCACCAGCTGAGAAAGCCGGAATCGAAGCGTTTTCTAAGTCTGACCGCGGCTTACGTTGGCGACTCCTTTGATAAACGACTTCCCTGACGAAAGGAACAGTCATCTATAAAGTCGTATAGGGATAGTCGTTCCATAAATTTAGTAAGGGAAATAGAACTTCTCTGTGATTAATAGAGGTGATTCGAAAAGCACGAGCACAAGTGTGTCGATCGATACAAGCAGATTGTCACGTTTCGATTTTTTATTACGCCACGTTCTCGATTTAACAAAAATACTCAAATTCAACTTCTATTCTCATCGATCTCCAAATTTTTTGATAGATTATCGAATTTTTCTTTTTATTTTTCAATAATGACATTCTCTCTTCGTGCATTCTTCATAGATTTCAGTGCATGAGTCTGCTCGCTCTGTGAAATTCTCACAATGAAAGTGTTCGCGAAACCGAGCGCGGAGCGAAATTCCTCGTTGATTCTCGCGAGCGAAACGGGTCGGGCTTGTATCGAGTCGAATGACAACGACAGTGCGTTATTAGAGGCGTTTGATGACGCAAAGTGCGGAGGACGGAGAGGATGGGCAGGGTACGTGGAGAGGCGAGAAGGGATGGAGGAGAGAGACTGGCCAGGTCGTTGTTCTCTCCGTCGTTAGTGGGACACTTTCGGCGTTACTGGCACGCATCACGCGCACGCACGCACGCACGCACGCACGAACGAACGCTACTTCTCGTAATGCTCTCCTTCGGCCTGCGCCGACTAACTCTCGCGATACAGCTGTCGATTAATCTATCCCAATTACCGAGGCACCAGTATTAATTAACCGGCTCGGCCTTTAACGCCAGGGTGTAAATAATCGAACATCCGGAGGTTAAGGTTTTTCATCGGGGGGCATCTTGCGAGAGGATATTTACGACGAAACGCGTAACGGTAGATCGAAACGGTAGCGGAGGACCTCGTTTAAAATTCGCGACTAAATCTCCCGTTTGAGAAGATCCCCGATGATCCTCGATACATCCATTCGTACGTATACACGCACGTATTTGTATACGTGTACACGCGATATACCCGGGCTGATACATACAGATCAACTCGTATGTGTGTTAATACGCTCGCCTTTCGTATACGCGGTGTGTCAGTGCGCCGGCCTAGATTCCCGCGGGTTCAACACTCGCTATCGAGGTGACTGCTGCTCGCTCTCGGTGCTTGCCCAACGCAACCCAACGACCGAATAAGCTCCCACCGAGCGCACAGCCACTGTTCGCAAAACAGCGTGTCCATCAGGACCTCCTCCGCCGCGAACCTCGTTCGCCGCTCGTAAGACCGTCCGAAAGTAAACGTTTCCAAGGTCTGGAAGATCCAAGGTCCGAGAAATCAAAGATCTAAGAAATTTATGGCTATATCGCGGCAAAATCTAGGATCTATTAGGAAATTTAAGAACCTGTAATTAACAGATTGTACAATCTATATATTTGCCTCTCGCTCGATTGCAGCGTAGAATTTAATACGAAACTTGTCGGCGGATAGCTTAACTCGGTGAAAGATTTTAAGTTGGTAAATAGAGACTACGAGAAGGGATTAAGATTTTAGAAGATACCCCGCTGCTCGAGCGATGTATGAGAACGAAGTGTCGTCGTGGAACGAAACTTTTCGAGATGAATCTAGAAGCACTCGAGAAATTTCTGAGGAGCCGAAGCGAAACTGAACTACAGTTACCGGGCTGGTTGCTCAACACAGGGCCGGGGTAACTTCTCGTGGTGCAGCGACCGTTCGAGGACGCGTTTCAAGCGGTTTAACGCGTGTTGTCCGCCTACTTTTACTTTCGCGCGCCAGCACCACGTCCCGGCCGACGTAACGGGGCTGTAAGGGAGCTATCGATCCTTGATCGGATCGATAAAAGGTGGAGTGACGCGATGAATTTTAAGTTCTTCCGATAATGAGCGCGAGGAGACGCATTTTTACTCGATCGCGTGACGGCAACGTTGAACATCACGGATCTGAACAAAAGCTTGAAAAAAAGAAATACCTGGATGGTTCGTGCACACGAGATTTCTCTCGCGTGTATAATTTTATAAGAATAAATGAAATGAATTTTTTAAACCAAAACCCATCAGAGAATTCTCTAGCTATTTCTTCGCTTTTTTTTAGAATGTCCAAAAAAAATACACGTCAAGAAAGCTTGCCGTTCTTTTCATTCGAATGCCTTCGAATACGTACTGTCTACACTGCGATTCAATATCCCAAATTATGAATTCGAAAATAATAAATCATCGAATACCGAGATCAACTACTCATTATGTCACTCTACATATCACTTCTTATGCAATTGATAGTGATGAAATTGGGAGGTAAAGTTTTATTTCCTAACAAGACGACGAACAACGCGCGCGAGAGAGTAGCCAACTGTGATTGCAGCATTTGCATAATTTCCGGAATAGAATCCTGCGAGATTAGCCCGTGTTATAAATTTGCACAGGACGCAATTTGAATAAATATCTATTACCAGTAGTCTCGCGCGGTAGTTGCGGCGCGTTTCGTCATCTCGATGGAATCGCGAAATTACTTTTGTATTTATTTTCGAAATTTCTGCTCTTATTTTTTTTTTACGCTAAAGTAACATGTTACATACACATACGATCGTGTTTAGGTTGAATAATTTGCAACCATGTAATGTGATTATCCAAGACCATTAATCCTAGCTGTTAAAATTATTTACATAACGAGTTAGATAAACGAAAATGTTTTTCAACGCGACGAAACTTTTACAATCGGCTCTATATTTCGATACTCTTCGAAATTTCATATTCTTAATTATGTGCAGATACATAAATCAATGTCCATTGAAAAATATTGACTGTTCAGAAATAATTGTTCCACTGTGATACACGTATGCATCGTATTCTGCAACATACTCATTCATTACGTCTTCCGGCTTAAATCGGGGCGCACAGTCGACTTACGTTCTACTGTTTTCACCGCGAAAGCGAAAGAGAGTGAAAGCGTTTCATGAGGTACATTATCCTAATAATGAGGGAGTGGCATCTTCGAGAGAAATTCTCGACTCGATTATGACTCGGAATAAAATTTGGATGCTCGATGATGTAATAAATCCGTGGCCGGGGAGAGAAAAGGCGGTATACTTTTACGCGACACTTCGCATTGACGTCAATTACACATACTATTTCAACTGTCAATAATGCGAATGCGATAAGAGCCGAAGTGAAGAAACATGTACATGAAAGAAGATCTCGAGGTGTATGCATCTTACTTGAGTTACGTCAGGTTAATAAACTGTTGCGACGCGGGTAAGAGCGTTTAATGATTGCCGATGCGATATTGCGAAGCTTAACGAGAATGAAAGTAAAAAAAAAAAAAATCCGGCTGGTTGAGAGTCGCTGGCTAGTGTGTAATAGTTTCGATCGAAAGGAGGTTACGGAGTGACTGAACTTTGACTTCGCTCGTGTGCGAGAATCGGTTACGTGCACGCATACATGCTCAGGCACGTTTAGCAAATACCATCACAAGCCCGAACAAACTAGCTGGCGCACTGACGTCGTATGCACACCAGTGCACCGGTGCATCGGAGAATCTATATAGTTGATCAACGAATCAGTCGAGTCGCCACGTGTCGCGCGTAATTGCACGCATGCATTATGCGTGAGATTTGCAGATGCGTCCTGTAATCGAGTTTGCAAAGTCTGGTCTGGTCGTCTGCGATTTAACGTAGAGATTTTCTCTTTGATGTCAATATGAAAGGTGAGCGTCAAGCAGGCGCAACATATTAACGATATGTTGGCATACAATGTGCTAATAATATAACATGTATCTAAATATATATTCATTTAGAAATGTCACAAGGAAGTTATACAAGTAATAACTCTGCGAGGTAAAAGAATAAAAATCAGGATTGCTTTAAAAATCAGAATTGCGTTTCTTTATATATTTATTTTTTCTTTAATTAATGTGCTTTTATCTCCACGAATTTTACATAAAAACAATAGCTATAAAAGCTAGTTTCTCAACTTTTCGAATTTATATATATTACTCTATCTCGCGAACGAAACTTTTTTAGATTTTTCCAAAATATTCGAAGGAAAAGATTGGAAGGATCCAACAACAGTAAGGCTCCAGTGAGCTCAAAATAACCGATTTTATTTGCAAGAAAACCGGGAAAGCAAAGTGGAAATTCTATCGCGTCTCATATCGACTTTCACGTCTTTAACTGAGCGCCGTTTGCAAAGTTGTATCAGCAACGCTTACTCGTATGTAAGAATGTTAGTGTCAGTAATCTAAAGAAAGGGAAAACGAAAATGACGTTAAAACTGTCATTTATTCTATCTGATAAGAGTTATCAATGCGAGTTATCAATTAAATGCGAATTAGTTGCGAGTATAAAATGTAATACAAATTAAGATCACTCATTAAAAAAGTATTGAGTAATCCTTACGCTTAAACAAGATATATTTCAAATATTTATGGATTTTACCAATATATTTAAATACTTTTTAAGGCAAAATTTTAAAAAAGTTAATTATAAAAATTTTATATTTTAATTTTGGAAATAAAGGCTCTCTCTCTCTCTGTATATATATGTATATATATGTATATGTACATGTACAGAAAAAAATAATGTACAGAATATCAATCAAATTACATTCAACATTTGACTGTGATGTAATGTACTTTAATAATAATGAAGATATATGTAAAAAAAAAAAATATATATATATATGTATCGGTCCTTAATTATTACTAAAGTATTACATTATATTTGCCGAACGTGAACGTATTGTCGACGAATGCGATTTGAATGATTGACATTCTGTGCAATTTATCTCGCGATAGTGAACCGGATAGCAGGTCCATAAAGGGCCGTGTGGTATCTAAAATGAGACTTGCACGGAATATAGCATGCCGTTACCACGCAATTCGCAGCAATGCAGTTGCGCAACATACTTTTGCGGTAAAGATACTTAATCCGGCTGTCTACCCTCTCACTTCGTCAACAATACGGAAAGAGTGTGGCGTGAGGGTGCATTGACCTGGCCTCGAGAGAAATTATCAGGGTTCGCTCGTAATAAACCCTCGAGAAAATCATAGAACATAATTGTGTAAAGACTCGAATGAAACTAAATTGGGCTTTTTGAGACTGAATATGCACTATTTTGGAACAATGATATTTCCAACGTTCTTTTCTTGTATAACATAATTCAATATATAGCTTCAAAAATCTAATATCGTGGAAATAAAATTAATAAAATATAGCACACAATGATTGATTTTTTTACTTTTTATCAAAACAATTATATGAGAGAATTTATTTACTATTCTTATATCTTTTATAGTTCAGAGGAAATGCATAAATTCTGCGACATGCTCTTATATATATAATATATATATAATGCATAGATTTAAATAGATCAAAGAATATAATTATATCTTTTATATTTAACAATCGCGCTGGCTCTTTTACATCCGTAAAGAAAACAGCGACATATCCGTTCGAGTAGTTCTCATTCGCATGTGAGATCTGTTCGCGCGACTGGTAAGGGATCAAAAACACGTGTAATCAGACCGACTAGAGTCAGTCAAGTAGGTAACTTCCGTATCGGGCAGACCACTCTCCTTCGAGGGGTTGACCGAAGTAGTAGGTGGCAGTACAGTTCAGACCATAGAAAGCACGAGAAGCTTGCCAGACCACTCTGGTTTATAATACACCCGATAGAGTCTGCTGGCATCGTATCACTGGGCGACATCTGCTGTTCATCAAGTCATACTACTGTCATATGACAGCGCAACAGGTGTCACGTGAAAGCGCGCACGTGGGCATGCGAAGTCGCGTCACGTGAAATCGCGCCACGTGGTTTTCCAACGCTCGCATGAACGCAACATTTTGACATGACATAATAACTTTATGTTGTAATAATAATCTTGCGTGTTTAGAGAAAAGAAATACAGTGTGTCAACATTATTTGTATTACTAAATTCTAAAGTTGTTTCTTAATTACGAAAAATTGATTTAATAACTTTAGAAGTATTGTGAAAAATTCCAGATTATTTATTTCAGCGAATATCTTATAGGGCAAATCTTGACGCATATTATAGCCAAATCAGACCTGCTATCATTGTTTCGTGACATTTATATGAATCGTCAACATTAATCTATATCGAGATTATAGTTAGTATAGATAATTAATAATTGAGAATATTGCTTTACTTACAAGATAGTGACTTGATTGAAATAGAATCATTCGGTTCCGAATCAGTTTTGAACTTACCTGAAACAAAAAGAAAATTATATAAAAAATATTGTTTCGTCTTATTATTTCATCGAAGTATTATAGCTGATATTACAAGAAACAAATATTTCTATTGTTTCTGATATAAGGATTATTGACTTTTTGAGTATCTCTTGAATTTGCATATATTTAAAGATTCGCGTTACGGAATCAGTAATTATTTTCTAACTATAATTTAATGCTTTGATATTGAGAGCTTGATCAAACCAACAATTATTTTTCTTTTTATGAGAGTACCATAATCATTGTTTCCTCGATAGCAATATATATCAAATAGAATAATCTTTTGAAAATTATTTGAGAATTATAATATTTATATAGAAAATTTTATCACAAATATATTCTCTCTTTAAATATGTATATTATTATTATGACTCTTCTATATTGTAAATCAAATGTCTTTCAAGGTGCGGGTTAAGCATCATGCGGGCATGATACGTGGTACGAAAACAAAGTCTGAAACGCGGACGACTGTGTTTAGGATTTTCGTAAATAGGTGTAGAAGTCGGAAGCGGAGTTGCGAGGTCGAAGCTTAGAGTTCGAGGGCGCATCATCGCCATCTCCCCGACCCTCACCCCGGCCAAGTTCGATCTTCCTCTCTAACCGCCCCTAAAGTCCCGGCACGATTCCCAACCCCCGAGACCTTCACCCCATTTAGCCTTCACCGAGCTCGCTGGATTCCGGGCTTTCGAATGGCTATATATCAACGAGGACCGAGCTCTTTGTCCGCGAAACTTTGCTGCCCCACGATCGAAATATTGCGCGACACGTGGAGCCGAAGACAAAGAAAGGGATTGACTGCACCCCCACAATCGAATCGGGGGGAAGGGAGGAGGGGTGCGCTTACTTTGCATTTCACTCGACAAACGCAGATTTCGTTTTCCTTGACGCGGAAACGCGTTCTTTGTTCTATTTTTCCGACTTTTGACACGGTTTCGATCGGATTTTCTTCAATCAAGCAATTACGAATAAATTATTTTTCTCCTTAATATAATATAGATACTAATTGCACTTATGAAAATTACGTTATATAAGGGAAAGGATATTTTTCTTTTATTATATTTTGAATCGTTCATATAGAAAGAAAAGAAATATATAACATACTTGAAATTACATAACGCTCTAAGGGGAGTTATTCAGCAATATTCCTTTTTAAAAACGGTTCGATCGATTGCACGTGACGGGCTGTCATTCCATTATCATCGACCTTCAACAAAACGAATGTCGATTCCTTTGAATCTACCTCTTTATTTAATCGAGAGAGTAGATTAATAATCTTGTGTGATTACTGGAACGAAGCCGGATCGTATCGAATGCTGCGCACTTCCGGAGGTTATTGCGAATCGCTCCCGCTCGTCTCACGGCGATATCAATAAATCCGTAGGACAAGAATCGATTCAATATTCTTCTGCGCGATATTTTATCTCCGCCACTTTCCTATCTACTCCCCGTGACAGTAACCCAAATCCCACGAGTACGTCCAAAGTGATCGTCGCGCGCACATTTTGGGGTCAGTAGACGAGGAGGAACTGAGGCAGCACGTGCCGCCGACTATACCGTTGTCAGGGTAACGACGACCTTGTCCCGCGCAATCAGCTCCGGAATCCCGATGCCCTCTCTTCCGGTATTTTTGCCAATCGGCGAAGGTCCGCCATATGGCGATAATGCTTGCTTGACATCGTCATAACGCCGGAATAAACTCGTTTCTGCTCCGATAGTGGTAGTTCAATAAATCGACCTTGCGCTGACTCGTCGTTTATTTATTCGCTTTCTTATTTATCGAAAAAATTTGTTCCTGTTGAATGGCTTTCAATAAATATTATGTACGCTTAAATAAAGCTTTTAGAATATTTTTAAATATCAATTATAATTGTAAAATGAGTACACGATGAAAAATTAAATAATTACCGTATTACTTTTTATCTAAAGATTCTACAGTGAGATCTAAAAATATGTCACAAAGATTGTAATAAATAATGTTGCCATTACATTTTCTCTAAATAGATTACAGTTAAGAATAAAATGCCCCTATGTACGTTATATCTTATATAAAGTCCGCGCAATGCATGAGTAAGTGTGCGAGAAGAGAGATTGAAAAATTCAAAACGGATAACGTCGCACGTGTCTCCAAGTGGAACGAACAAAGCATCATCGAATTAGGAACCGTCTTTGTTCCGAGACGTTTTAGGGATAGCGACGAGAGTCAACCGACCCTTGCTTCGCTTCAGGGTCGCGAGGGATCGGATCCTAACTTAAGGGAGAGAGATTGCGTCACCCCGTCTGGAGAAGTAGGGAAGTTCGGAAATTGGGACAAATAATTTTCTAAATTTAACGTGAATTTGTTTGTACCCGTTGAAAACTTCCGTGTCAAACTGTTTTGCCTCTACTTAATGGACTGCGCGTCTTTCATTAAAGTAATGCCTTGTAAGAAGAGATGTTGACATCGCTTATACGACTTGTGTAAAAATAAATCACGATTTCCAGCGTCACAATTTTTAAAATTAATGCAAGAAGAGAGAGATATATACTCGCGGTACGTTTTATATTTTAAGGCGACATTAAAATAGAAAGGGTTAAAAGATCTCTTGTAACAGATTTAACGAGGTTTTTTTGACGAAAGATAACGAACGCCCGCATCTTTGTTCGGCGTCAGTCACTTCGTTTTGCCGGTGCAGTCGTGTTACACTAGTTTGAGGGTGCATCGTAAACCGTCCTATAAAGCCACGCATCACGCAAGGGCGAGTGTTGCAAGGGCCGAAGGTAGTTTTACGGTGTATTCGTGTAGTCATAGCAACGTACCGTCTACCGTCCAATCAATAAAGTGCAACATTCAGGCTGTCGTATAATAGGATTGAACTGATTGACGTACTTCTGTCATTGTTCTCCAGCTTGTGTTACGTTTTCGACACTTTGACGTTAAGGTCACATAAACAAAGCGTGAAAAATTACATGACGCCAGGCATAAACTGATTTAGAAAATGTATATAGAAAATGTATATAGAAAATGTATATAGCTAGCCTCTTAGTCCAAAAGTAAATTTGGAAATATATAAATCTATCATTTTATAGATCTATATAGCTATAATCACGTCATATATAAATTTAAATCTACGCAGTAATTGCGAACAATTTTCTTTCAATGCAATAAATCTTCAATAAATAAAAGTAGGAAATTAATTAAAGTCCTATATAGATATAAGATTTAAGATCCTCATGTTAATAACAATTATTCTTAATTAAATCTTTGCAATCTTCCGAATGGGAAAAAAGATAGACGAATCTTGGTGCGAGATCCATGTCGCTTTCTTTCAGAATGATTGCAATCGTGATAGCTCTCGATCGGCCGAGACAGAGGGTGGAAAGTAGAAACGCAGCTCTCGGGTGGGCGTTGCAAGGGTAGTTTAGTGGCGGTCGCTATGGAAACCCCGAAGAGCCGACGTTCGCTGCACCCCCGTCGTGGACCTTGAATGAGAATCGAAGGGCATGCCATAGACGAGGGTACAGCGAATTCGCGAATGCCTATCTTTTTCTTTAAATTCGCCATTTATGACAAGAATCTTGAAATCGAAAGACGAACATTTTTCTTACTCCTTATATCGCTAAGAATCTCTAGAGATTTATAAAAAGTATAATGTAGTTTTTTACAAATTTTATTTTATTGTCAAGTCAGGAGAAAAAAAAAATTTTAATTCATTATTTGGATTAAAAATTATTTCAAGTGACAAGAGCTCTACTCCTATTATTACAGACTTTAATTACACAAGAATAAAACTATACAAAGATTACAAATTACTTTTATCCGGCATTCTAGGAAAATATTCTTACTATTATTACTTAAGGGTTATATTTTTCACGAATTTGGACGCAAATCGCCAATTTGAGGGCGAGCTCAGAACAGCCGCAAACCACAAACGTGTTCTCCTTTTCTGTATTTCATCGTGCGAATACCGTAGTCCACTATTTCGCGGTACCGAGAAATCCACAGAGGTCTTTTGCCTTCTCCGAGGGATCGACGTCCCGGTCACCGACATCGAGTGCAGTAACCAAGGAGTAGGTTATCCGCGGACCTTCACCGCACGACAAGAGGTCGAAGACCCTACGGTACTTTCGTCGAGTGATCGATTTGTTTTAACCCTTTCTTCGTTTCTTTCGAGTTTCTTCGTCGCTATTACGCATTATATTAGGGAGGCATTAAAGGTTTTTAATATAATAAAACAAGAGAGAGAGAGAGAAATGCTTTGATTAATTATTTAAAATAAATTGATATAGACAATAACACACATTTATATTTTGTATCAAATATAGTCTACACAAAAGATACAAAATATATATAATAAAATGTAAAGACTTTAACATATCAAATTTCTTTTATGACAAAATGATAAAATATATTTTTAAAATTGGTTTTGTTTGAAATTATTGTTAGAATGTAAAATTATTGTAATATTCCCGAGTACGCGAATTATAAATCATAGACAGACTTTTTTATTCAAAAAAATTTGCAATTTAATTCATCGTACGCTGGCGGAATTTTGCGAAACTGCATGCGAAAGTAGAAAGCAAGCAAAAGGGCGTCTCGTGAGTCCCTAGATGGGGTCTCTGTCCTTAACAGCGTAGGTCGAGGACCTTCAACGACTCGTGCAGCCTTCTATCGCTCGCCTCCTCCTTCCCCTTTCTCTGTTACCTCTCTCCCCTTTTCTCGCTTATGCTTTTTGCAACTGCTTGCCCGATCAACTGTTACCGGACTAGATGCCGACGCGAACGATCGACAATGACTGCAAGCTCGGTTTCTCAATCATAATGTGATAAATTACGAAAGTTCCGAGAGATCCATCGCACCGTTTTTAATCGTTTTCACAATTTGGACAAACTTAATATAGATTATGTACTGTAGATACTAAAAATACTTTTAGTATCTACAGTACATAATCTATATTAAGATTAAGATCTGTGTGTATCTGTAGATACTAAAAATACTTTCAGTATCTACAGATACACACAGATATACATATATCAGAGACCGATTGATACGAGCTTTCCATAAAATTGAATGAATCCAAAGTGTCCCATGATAAGAACGGCGTAGAAGCGGTGATAAAAAAATCCAGCGTACATATAAGTACGACGGTCGCCGATTAAGCGTCACCGAAAAAAAAAAACCGTCATCGCATTATATCGCTACAATGAGTCTTAGCAATTCAAATGGTGACTACCGACCGATGCAAATTGCGACGTGCAGTCGGAGCTCTATATGTATTAATGGGTCAGTGGCATCGCGCGAACCTTGCTCGAGCGTTGCACTTTTGCAGCGCTTCACCTCCCCCGCTCTTCTTGTCTCCCCGCTCTCGGCATTTCTTCTATCGTCGCTCATTCTCTCCGTCTTTTTCTCTATATTTATCTTTCTCTCTTTGTCCCATGTATCAAGGATTTGTTACTTGCTTAAACCGAAAGTTGACAATGTTGAAGATACACACTTATTTTAATACTTCTTAATTCTGTGTTTTTTAATCTTTCTCTCTCTCTCTCTCTCTCTCTTTCTCTCTCTCTCTCTCTCTCTCTCTCTCTCTTTCCATTAAATAAACTAGCTAAATCTACACAGTCTCTGAAGATATGAAATAGTGAAACATTCGGAATTTGTTCGATAGCAGCTACAGCAACCATATGATTTCTGCATTAGAATTGCGTATAAATAAATATCATATTTTCGTACAACTATCGCTACACGCTCGTAAATTGAGCTGCTCGTAAATCAAGCCTAAAGGGGTGACTCGAGGCGTAAATAGCATTATTGGTTTACAGGCCGTCTAGCTCGTGACGAGGAGAAAGGTACTGACCTCGGTTCACTACGAAAATGTCCTCACTAATTTACATCGTGAACAAATTTGTCTTTGTTGCTGCGTATTCTCACGGATCACTGCACTGAGTATGATGCAATATAGAAAACAAAAATTTCTATGAATTTTCGTTTTTATGATATAAATTTAGAAATCTACTTTTAACATTTTATAAATATAATTATATAATTATATAAATTATAAATTGTATCTTGAGCATATTTTTTTGCTTTTGAAGATTGAAAATATGTTGAGCTTATAAACTTATATAAACTTTCGTAAAGCGGCAGGTTGATCTAGTTATTAGAAGCAAGGTCGGCATAAAATCCCTTCGAGCGTCGAACGTATCGAGTTTCTCGCGATCAATGAAGAATGGAATAGAGATATGTGAAATCAGGACGGCTCGATGACGGTTACGAAGTCCGTATTGTGTCCAAAAAATAGACCTTTAACCCCTTTCGTATTTCCTCTATTTTCCGAAAAAAAAGAAGATAAAATGGGAAAATTTGTGAAGGGGTTTCGTTGGTTTTATCCGGGGCGGATGTGCGAGTATTTCGATATAAGGCCCAGCTGCCGCCGAAGATCCATCTCAGGTAAATCTTTGTACCCTTTCGGATGCTGTATTTCGTAAATTCGGAAACCCTTCTCATGTATGTACATGATCGCGCCATACGTCGATCATCGTGCGCACAAACGCATTCTGTATTTTGAATCGAATCCTTTAACAGGATAGCGTGCAATGTACGACGAGAGGCCTGCTGTAGATTTCCACGTTCGATAAGTAAATAAAATACAATAACACACAATGTTTTACTGTTATAACATCAAAATATTCAGCATTTTCTTAATCAGCAATTGGGGAAAGTACAGCGAATTGTAGCGAACGAGTTCCGTTACAAAGAGATGTATTTTTCAAATTCGTCATAGATGGAATACCGGAAAGAGTTTTAGTTCTGCGTTTAGGAACGTGTTACAGATAGACACACAGCACACAGTGCACCCTGCGGATACCTTTACTCATTTTCAATTGCGTCTCATAAATCAAGTACTTTGGAATTTATTTTTTACGCAACGTGAAAATTTAAAATTCTTAAGTTATATATTGTACCGAACCCTTTTTACGTCATAGTTACGGAGCGGCTGTAAATTTCCTTCTTCCTCGACCTTCATGTATATTATAGTTTGCGAAACTCATCACGCCGTGATTTACTGGTGACTCGAAAGAATGCTAAAATACTGGAACTCAGATAAATAGGTCATCCGAAAACAGGAAGAAAAAAATACTTGAATAAATTAGTTTAACTAATTCAAGGACAGAGATCGAAAAAGGAAATCTGAGAAGATACAAATGTACTCAATTTTTCGTAAAGGCCGTAAACGTCGTCGGCTAATCACTTTCTTCACCTCTTCCATTTGTGTCAAGTAGGGTGATGAATCTGGTTGCTTTCTTTTTTGACCCTACTACCGTGTTTGCTATCCACGAATTATTAATCCGCTCCTAATCGCGTTATCGCGCGATGAGATTGGTCCTCCGTCGAGAAGAGGCAATTTTTTTGCGGAGGAAGAAGGTTCCGGCGGCCTACCAGAAGCAAGGAAGGGTAACCGACAAGGGATGATTCGCCTCTTTCTTTAAGGCGGCGGGGGTGGTTATGCGAGCGTATCCAAGGTCGGGACCGGTAAACACAACCGTTTCCTTGGTTACTATCCCTCGAGATCATGCAACCTTGGAAGATCTCGCGAGATCTCGGAATCTTTCCTTGAGGCAGCAAACGCGGATTATACTCAAACAAGGAAATTCCGAATCAATTGTATACCCGAGAGCTTCTTATTATCAAGTGTCGTTAAGTAGAATCCGAATATCAAAAGTATGTAATTTCACAAGAAGAATCCATTATTTATATCGAAGTTATCTCACAATCGACTCTCTGCTTATTATAATCGGTATATCGTATCTCCTACATACATTCTTTTCCGTCGTCGTTTTTCTTCCTTCCTATTTTTCATATCGCACGTTTATCAATCCTCGAAGTCATATTGATACGACGTGCCTTATTTTTTCTGAGATTTAATAAAATTGAACGTGAAGGAAAAAAATTGACGTCTTCAAACGTCAGGTTCCGTTTTTATTCTGCATATTTCAATGTTCTCATAAATTATTTTGAATAATAACTAATTGTAAGAGAGAAAATTACGTAACACAAACACACACACACACACACACACGCAGTTACTAAAATACATATACATTCGATTACATATACTAATATTTTTTTTACGTTATTTTATATGCGCGTCACAATTAATAAATTATGTAAATAATACTGATATACGTAGATTTCTCTCTTTCAACATTGACATTGCTCGATATGTGAGCATGACTTCTCGATCACCCTGTACAAAGATAAAGCGAAGTGAGAACGTAAGAAGAACCGGGTTCGTTTACCCGTAGTTATCGCAACAGGACTCTTTCGGACATAATCGCGTTCTTGTCTCGTGCAATTCTTTTTGCACGCCTCGACATGCAACGTTCAGCTTGACAGCAAAAGCAAAAGCGATCGTAGCTAATATCATCAATCGAGTAATTTTAATCTAGCTTGTGACTTTTACGCTTACTTTAAATCGTGCGATAGAAAAAAAAAATAATACACAAATCTGAGAAAAAATTATAAATATTGGTAATATTAACTTTGCATCATTAACATATTTCTGTAAGAGTTCTCTTTAATATTACATATATCATCCCAAATATATCTTCGCAAAATAGCATTTTTCGCAAATTAAGATAAGCGGAGACAAAAATGAGAGCATGTTCGTTAATTTGACTGAAGCCGTATCACTCAGGAAGCAAAGTTTTTGCTTATCAGCATATAATCCTCTGCTTGTGCAGAATATTTTGCTGAAATCCGAGCGCTTTATTCGAACGGGCGGAAAGTTCGGAAACAAGAGCCGAAAACAAAGATACTCGGGCTGCTCGAAAGCGGAGCCCTTCAGCCGGCAGACAGGCCGCGTTCCCTTCGAAAGGGTTCGGCGATGATCGGGATGCAAGGAAGGAAGGAAGAAAGAGAGCGAGCGCGAGGAAGAGCGGGAGAGAGAGAGAGGACAGGAGATGAGGGCGAGGAAGGGAGAAAGAGGGCACAGACGGGGAAGCGGACAGAGAGAGGAGGAAATAGTCGTCGAGAGACAGGGAGAAGAGAGAGAAGTCGGGTCCGTGACCGAGCAGGATCAATGCACGACGCGGACCTTGAGAGTCCCTCCACCCTTCGCCCACCCTTCCCCCTCCCCCCCCGTCTAACTCTCACCCACCGACGATCCCACCACCGCCCTCCCCGCGCTCGCTGTTCGCAGCCCTTGCACAGCGGCGCGACGACGACGACGACGACGACGACGACGACGACGATGATGATGACGATGACGACGACGACGATGACGACGACGACGACGACGACGACGACGACGACGATGACGACGACGACGACGACGACGACGACGACGACGACGGCGACGGCGACGACGACGACGACGACGACGGCGACGACGACGACGACGACGGCGACGACGACGACGAGAGCGAGACTAGCCTGGAGGACGGGCGGAAGAAAGGGAAAGACAGGCCCCTAAGAGAGGAGAGACGCGCAGATTGCATCGTGCACACAGCACCGCTCTGTCAGCCACACCGACAACGCTGACCGCACTAGCACATCGCAATCCGTCGCTGATATGCAGGCCGATGCACCGCCGTGGCCCCATGCACGGCGGCCAATGCTCTTTGAGATCTGCCGAGGCTCTAAAAGTTGCATTATTAACCCTTAACTGGGTATGGTATGGACCGCCTGTATGATCTCATGCCCAATTAGTTATTAAAATCGCTGCTGTTCGAGAGATCGGCTTCTTTCATATCTTATCTTGTCTCTATAAGAATGTTTCTTCCCTATTTACTTTTCTAATATATCTGATTAGCGAAATTTCTTAACTGATGATTCTAGTTTGTATATCGTATAGAATGGAAATAAAAATACGTATAAAATAGATAGCCAGTACACAATCATTTGCGAAGTATTATTCCGCCAGGATATAATCTATTTTTCGAAATACATATGCGCGTAAACTAGGAAGTTACATCAGGACAGCTGCATTCTGTCGGGCCAGGTTAACCCTTTTCAAAATCGTTGACCAATTCTACGTATTCCACGGTTCTTTACAGAGGATATTTACGTAAATTCTTGCCAGGATGACGGAATATATTTCATCCATGAATTCGGCAGCTGGATCGACATTCGACGCAAGCGGTAGAATTGAATCTCCATTGAGAGATTTACATCTGGCCGAACCCTTTTTCTGATTGTAAGTCAGGTAAAAGTTTGACAAATTCCAAACTGACAATCGTTTCGCAAATAACTGCCGATGACTGAAGGACATCAGCTGCCCCAGAAACGATGATGAACCGCATTTACATCTTACATGTGTCAGATGTGGTCATCTAATTTTAAATTTAGTTATATAAAGTTTACACGTTAATAAAATTATTAATGCGTTATTTTTTATGAGGTGTTTACACACACACACACACACACACACACACATATATACGTATACGTATATATACATTATTATAAATTGAGAATTGTCTAATCACTTTCAGCGCTAAATGCGCGATAAAAAAACGGGCTCCTTATTGTTGATAAATACATTATTCATTGTATCTTTTCTTATAAGAAATATAGTTAATTTAATCCTTATAATTTCTGTTTTTGAAAAATCTGGTTTAATACAGTAGCACTCATGCATGAAGGATGAAGATGCAAGAGAGTATTAAAATACTTTACGAATTAATCGTTTCCTAAATCTGTAGCCGCTAATACAACGTCAAACATTCCCTCGTTCCCACGCCACTCATGTTTACACTGCGAGAATTTGATACCATTCAAAAATTCCAGAAACCGTGAGACTTATATGAAAAAGGCACGATTTTTATTCTTTAAATTTGCCAAAATGACTTTAAAAATAAAATTAACGCGTATAAATTCATCTTTGAACAATATGATCTGATCCGTGATTGATTTTTCGTTTCTCGATGGTCACAAACACAATCCTTTCATTTTGGTGCTTTACAAGAATGCGGGTATTCCACAAAATTTCTCTGTAGCCCCTCCGATGCTTTCCGTTGACACGGCTCACAAATAGAATTTATGCAACTCATGCACAAGACACCAGCTCGACTGTGGGGATGCGTTTACGGATGCATCTGCCGGGGTCGGTAAGACGAGAACGCGACACGCGCAGTGTAACGCGAAACCCCTTTTTACACGAGCGATTTTACGTAACAGATGTAACGACGTAACCGCGCGGCTGATCTTCCACTTTCATTTGAAAGCACCGGAAGAGGCTGAAGACTCATCGCATAATGTTTGATAGCATGGAAACGTCGAGATATATATATGTTCTACTATATTTACGAAGAGAAATAAGATTTTCGTTTAGAATAATAAAAATATACATAATATAAACAATAATGCAATAAGTAACAATTAATCTAAAGCTTTCAAGAACTGAATTAATATTCTAATTAAAAGAATAAGAAATTTGGTACGATTAAATTTTTTATAGTTCTACATTATCCAAGTTTCTTGCAAAAGTTTATTAAAGTTATAGATTGCATTGACTGATATTTTCTTGATAGCAAGAGCTAGATTTGCATCTCCACGAAATAGACCTTTTCGCTTCCTCAAAAACCTTGAAGAGCCATCTATGGATGCATTCCAAGGACTAACATAGAGCCCAGAGAAATCAACTGTCATTTTTTAGGAGCCTTACATCGATCGAATATCAATTATTGCAATATAAAAAATTTCTACTAGCCAATATCTACTATCGTTAACGTTTTCCTCCACCTTATTTTTACAAAAAAAGATCGTTTTCAAGCGAGCAAAAAAATCCGCAAATAAATTGATGCGCGATGCATAATCTTGATACATCTATATAGAAGCGAGAAAAAAGATATTTATGATGCGCGCTCAAACACGCGATGTATAATGATTAGAAAATACATTCATTATTTAAGTTTATTATTTAATATATAATTAGAAAGTATATTATCAATTTAAAAAATATATCGTATATTAGTTATATAATTCTGCAGCTACTTTTCTTATAGTTACCCGAGGCGCACGCTAGGGACTCCTAGTTACCTCGCGAGCGTATTTATGAGACGAGTTAACGCGAAAAGCGGCAGCGCACGTCGAGTGCATTGCACCCCCCCCCCCCGTCCATCCCGACGGGGGTTGGATCGATCGCGGGCGTTGGCGCCGAGGTCACCGGCTCGCCTTGCTCGGAGTAATGACCCTCACCCAGTGCAGTGCAATGGCATCGGCGAACAGCACCTTTCCTGGGAAATCGCGGGGGTGGTTGTCGTAGACGTGGGTGCCTCTACGTCGTCGACGCTACGCGATCGCCTCGTCTCGAATGCGGCGACGCGACGAGGAAGGGGTAAAAACGCGGTTATCGCGCGAGGGGGGGGGTGGTACTTCCACCCTCTCCACTCTCCCTACACCGCCGCTGATGTTGATGAACCCTCAGCGCAGGATCGCTGGGACCTTAAACTTGGGGGGAGGAGGGGGGAGGGAGAGGGGGGAGGTCGATCATCGAACTCAACCTTCGCAGTGACCGCGATCGCGACACGTTTTTGCTCACCTCCGCGCGAGAATGTTCAAATTAGACCGTTTTACTTTCGGCTGGATGGAAACTTGAAGATTTTAATTGGTTATAAATTTTCCGCTCGCCAAATATATTGTATATTAAATATTTCGGACTTTGCAATTAAATAAATTCTATAATTATTATATTGAAGCGAGAAAGTTTTCAAAAAAATCTGTATCTCGAGACAATAATCATACAACAAAGAACTCAGACTCGAGATAGATTGAATAAAGTTTCGTGCCCTTTGCAGCGGGTAAGAAAACGCGAAAACAATTATCGCGATAATTACTAAAGCGACGCATGTACATTCACCCCTCTCGAGTCTCACCGGAAGTTTGCCAGCGCGACAGAATGTCTCGACTATCTGGGAGTTGCGCCTCGCGCGATCACCTCCCTCGCCCACTTTTCGCGGAAATGCGCCCTCGCATAATGGGAATCGAAAAGAGGAAGTGGGGGACGTTGATGCGGCATCACATGCAATAGCGACCGCAAGGGAAAATGACTGGGTCATTCCACCCTGTTTTCTACCATCTAGCGACTGAGGGTCATTGTGAGACGGCGAACCTTTCGAATGGCCACTATCGCCAATGTCCTGCCACTTTCGATCCACTTTGACAGAGGAAATGCTAACATAATAGCGTCGAGAAAGAACACAATTGAAGAACAATTCGCACAAACACCGGATCAATACGAGAATAATATGCTGTTTTTTTTTCTTCGACCAATGTATTATTTCTATTTTTATTCTGTTTCTACTCAACTAAACAGAATGAAATTATTCGAATGAAATTAAATGAAATTAAATTGTAATGTTTTGTGGATCTTTGGATGTATTGTCCAAATTTTATCTTGTGTATGTCAACATTTTTTTATTCCGAAAGATAACATTTGAATTTCTTTAGAATTTGAAACGATAGTATGTGCTCGAGCTTCTAATATAATTCTTTAGAAAATTTATTGGGCGTATAAATTAAATAAAAATGAATTTCTCTTTGTCAGATGACTTTGGTTGATATAATAGGATTCTCATATGATATGTTTAACATTGTTTTCTATTCCGACTATCGATTATCGTTCCTGAAATATATTACATATGTAGAAGCTGTGAATATTGTAAACGACAAATCACGAATCGAATGAAATGTTACATGATAATAAAATTCTACATTATAAGATTTTATTACGTTCTTGGAATAAAATTATAGTCGGGCGCATGTTACACGTATAAACTTCTTATTCAAAACTAAAGACAGTAGAGCAAACAGCTGTCAATTGCCTGGTTTCATTATACAACGATAAGATATGGCGATAAAAAGTAAAAATATTATATCACTTTATAATCATAATCAAACGAAAAGTGTAATCGCTCAAATCTAAATTTTCGAGTTGTTATCGTGACAACAGGGAAATCTGACTTGACGGAAGACATCTGTAAACACGATATTTGATAAATTTTGATGGAAAAGCTATGGGCAAATGTTTTATGATAAAAAAGGTACAATATTTTTTATCAAATAAATAAATTTGATTCTATAAAAAAAATTCTGTAGTTTTCAATATTAAATCATATAATTATAAACTTCTTTTGCAAGAAGCAGCATCTCATTTATTTCATTAAGCTATTCCCGTACGGAAGAAAATGCTCGATGCATCGGACATTGGATTGTATCGTAATGCTTGTCCAAATTTATTACAAAATACATATCCGACAGGAAGAAAGTTTATCAGCTTATCAATTCAAGAAAGAACACATTTTCCTCCTAGAAGATAGGGGTCTCATACCCAAACTGTATTTGCCCTTCTTATCATAGCGCATACCACACGCGGGCACTTGATGCGCACATGTTGCGCGCGCGTTAGACACGCACACGCGTACACACAGACAGACCTTGGCTGAAGGGTGTCTGCGTCCATGGTACACGTTGCGGGATGCAACGAGATGCACACCCTTTAATATTAATGTCTCTAAAGCTCGATTAGTTCTTATTAATTTTTATGTAACGCACTTTGTTATCATAACACATTACTGAAAACTAATTTTATTATAATAGGTATAATATTGGATTATTAGAGATAATTAATTATGTTCACTGAATTGTGCTTTATTACCGATCAAAACTTGTTGTTCCACCGAAAATAGTAATTACTATAATCGAAAAAAAGTTGTCTCTCTCTCTCTCTCTCTCTCTCTCTCTCTCTCTCTCTCTCATTTGCTTTTTAATTTTTAAAAATAATCGAGAAATGAAAGAGGAAGCACATAGCTAAAAGATGTTTGATTTTGATAAAATAGAATTCGAAAAGACTGTACTTTCCAGAAGAGATATTTTCTATCTAGATAAAATTTCCCCTTGCTCTTATATTAACAGCTCTGTCGAAATGTATGATGACACACCGAAGTGCCACGTCACTGAGCCTTGGCCTCCAGTTAGGAGATAATACAGAGCGTTGATAAGATGCAGACTATTTTAAAACATAATGACTTGACCCACACATTCGGGATCAACAACGGGATCGTTTGCATTCTCTCGTCTACCTGAAAGTCCTCTCCTAATCATGCCTGGTCTGTAATATTATTGTCTCCCTCTACGGAATGTTCCCAACATTCAAACACATAGTGTATTAGTAAAAATTTAATTCTTGATTTAGATCGCACGTAAACTATGCAGGTCTGCCGCTCTAACTTTAAAATAATCTAAATATAAGATATGTTACGAATATACGTACAAATTTTAATTTTGCAAGATGACACTTTTCGGCAAAGTGTATCTCTTCGTTTTCATCATCGTATGCAGACGAAATTTCTTGTTGTCATTGCGATAACGCGTAGTTCAAGATCGTCCAATGTATTTTTACAATTGCACGACATCGCCGCCGTTTATCTGTCATCCATCGATTCATCGGCGAGAAATAATGAAGACTGTATATTGTGAATCAACGACAAGTTTGCAAAACTCATGCACTCATGCGCGGTCACGTTACGCGTTAATTAGCTGCCTAGAAACGCGAAATTGAAGGCGTGGGTGCAATTCTTTCAGCTTGCTAACACTGGATCAATAAACTTGAATTTCCGTATCGGTATCGATCTCTCTCAATAGAAAATAGTTTATTTTTTTAAGAAGATGAAATCGTCTTATCCTTGTATCCAGACCTTCAATTTGTCGATCGCTCTAGCATGTAGCTTGTATAATTTCCACGCGGTTGGTTCCGATTACGCGTCTCTGCGTATAAGATAAGAATGTTGATTCGCTGCACAATGCGTGTCGGCGGTCTTTCGGAATACTTTTCGATATTTCTCACGGTCAAGGTCGCGCTCTGCGTCACCGACAAATTTATATTTAGAAAGACGGTTTAAAAAGAGCCGATTCTCTCTTTCTTTCGTATTAACATAGATCGTAAACGCGGCCGCCAGTGTCCTCGAACTTTGCCGAATCCCAATCCTCGCGTATCGATTTATTTTTCGCGAACAAAATCACCCGCTGACAGCGAGACGCGGAACATGAAAAAAAGAAAAAAAAATATGCGCGCGTCATAATCCTTTCGCCACAGACAGCCTTGATCATTTGCCACCTCACTTACGAGGACGGACCGACCGTGTTCCGGGATTAAATTATCATGCAGGAAAATTATTGTCTGTTTGTTTTACGGCGTATAAATATTTTTTGGTCGTCCCAATTTGACATAATCTCCTTTTCGTCATCTCTCTTCTCTTTAACTTTTTCCTCGCTTCGCTCGCTCTAATGTTCGATTGTGACGAACAGACAACAGTGCTTAGCGGGACTTATCGTTAATGAACCTTACCAACGTAAACACACAGTCGTATTATCTGGAATATAAAACAATTCTGCGAAGTCTGACGAGAGAGCGGTGATTCGCGCCAAAGAATTCTCCGTCTACATCCGACCAGTCGACGCCTCGAAATTTATAGGCATCGTTGCACCGCGGTATGCAAATTACGTCCGGATCTCCCAGAAACTCGTCGTTTTTTTAAATCGTTTTTTATGGACCGATAATCTCGCTACTTGTGCCACGAAACAGTCGCGCATAAGTCGCGCGCTTGCATAAGCCGTTGCTCGTAAACCGAGTGTAGGTGTATTCGCGAAATGTGTATCAACGTTTCGACGAACGGTGAAAGTCATTATGTACGGTCTTACGAGACCGCATGTTTCATTACATATACAAGATGTTTAATAATTATCGATCCCCTTTTCCCATCGCAAATTCAAAATGCTAACTTCTTTATAAATCTCTTCAAAAATTTTCTAATGATATCCTTCTCTCTTTAAAAAAAAAAAAATATATAAAATCGGAGAAGCATTTAATAATTAATACGCATTATATCTTGGACGCAAAGAGTTCACTAAAAGTCTGCTAAAAATAATTTTCAAAGAAGAATTCTCTCAAAAAACGCAGAGTGGAAAAACGGTTGCTAGAACTTGCGTGGATGCTTCAGGTCCTTATATCTACATATACACATATTTTGGAATACGGGTAAGGGGAAAAAAAAAAAAATTTAAACAGGCTCCTCACCGAGATCGGGAATAGAACTGGTGGGTTCCTCGTGATGGCCCTTGCTCTCGTTGGAGGTCCTCGCTCTGGGAGGCGGCGGTGGCGGCGGTGGTCTCATGCTGGAAGTCGAGCTGACTACGACTGTGGCGGGCGGCGGCGGAGGTGGACCGCTGTTTCTTCCGTGATTGCCGCGTATCTGGGACTGCGGTGACATCAACACCGTTTCGCCCCGCGCGTGCCCCTGCGGCGGGCGGGGGCACCAGCCATGCAGCACTCTTATGGCGCTGCGTACTTCCGCCTGCAATTCGGCGGTCCTATCTCTGGCCGTGTGAGCCACCTTCGTTACGGGGAACCCGCGCTATCGCGGGTTACACGAGAATCACGCGAGAGATAACACTCTCGTAGACTATAAGTCGTGTCTGCGTCCACTTCACTCACGTAACACGTATAAATACATATATAATGCACCAAAGTCACGTTACGAATACACTTTGATCAGTCACCGAGTGTCTCATAAAGACATTCCACTCTAATCTCTTTCCGACGATAGCGAATTTTATAAACAGTCAGGATCAGTTACGCTCCGTCATCGGTGCACTCTTTCACCGTAAAATCCAACGGTCACCGAAGCTCCAATTGGAAAACGCCAATGAGCTAATCACTTTTTGTCACGAATGCATTTTTCTCTCTTCGCAAGTCAGTCGAGTGATATTTCAGTCTGGAGAAACACTACGAATCATAATTTCCGCCGCGAAAAATCAACCTCACTCGATCTCTAGATCCATCAACTATAAATTGTTGAACTCGGAGAACACTTTCAGTCACTTTCTCTCACAAATGCAATCTGTCATCGTTTTCTCGTTAGACTGACCGAACAGAATCAACGCAGTCACTTTGTCCCTCTCGCGCGCACTCCCGCCGGTTGATTTGAGTGTCACGGTCAATGTCTCACAGTGGCGCGTGGCAGGTGTCCGCAGGAAATTTCTCGCTCGCGATACCGATCGCGAGAGAGGCGCGCGAATTGCGGGATGCGAGAATGATCAGAAGCGAGAGAATGAGACGCGAGCGCGCGCGCTTCGCAGCCTTTCGATCGTGTGAATGAACGTTTCTTAGCAGTTCGCCGAAAACAACAGTCCTCTCTCGGCACACGCGTCGTCCCTCGCGCGAGTCAGCGCCGACCTTCCCTTCTCTCCTACCACCCAAAGCACCCACCACTTTCTCGCTCCCTCCCGGCGCGTCACTCTGCCCCACTCACGGTCGGTCTCCCCGTGTCTCTCACCCTCGTGCGCGCTGGAGCGAGAGAGACCGTACCCGCCTCTGCGTCTACGCTCTATCGCCAGCACAAAGGCGAGCGTCAACCCACCCCCCTCCCCTTCGTCGCGAGAGCCACGCTGAGATCACGCTGTCAAAACAAGACCCCTACAGCGTCTACCAAACTACCAATGTCTACCGACGACGACGTCGCGAAGACGTTTCTCACGTGGTCAAGTCGCTCGCTCCGACGTCGTCTGCGCGCGCGTGCTACCCGGTGCTCCCTAGATAGCGGTACCGGATGCGGAAAATCCGCGTGCGGGCGCGCAAACTGGCGTACGTAGCGGTGGTTAACGTATACGTGATCGCTGATGCACAACGCTTCTGACGGGCCGACGAGCCGACGACGCCGAGAACCGTCATCGGCGCCGGCGAAAGTGAGAGTGTGCCGGTCGCGGCGGATTCAGTGGTGCATAAGCACGGCGGGCGCCGCCGTCATCTCTTTCCCTCTCGCTTCGCCGCGCCGTTTTTCTCCCTCTCTTCCGATCCCCGCTTCTCACCTCTCTCTCTCTCTCGCTCACCCTCGCCCTCTCTTTCCCATCCCTACGGGCAGCCTATAGCCGCCGGCAAGCAAAAGCGTGCACGCTCTCGACCTATAGCGTCCGATGTGCCGCCGCGCTATCCGCGCGTATATAAAGCGGCTGCTCGCGCGATACGACCCGACACACCAAACCACGCAACACATGGTCACCCTCCGACTTCGCCCTTCGCTCGCCCTCCTTTTCGCCGCTCCGCGTCCTCTCTTCCTTCCGTAACGCGCGAAAGACGCGCGATCCCCGGATACAACCCCTTACCATTGAATCCACGCGCAAAACAATGCGTGCTGCGTGTAGTAATAAATAAGTACTAATGTTTAGTTATCAGCAGAATTCTCAATCACGAGACTAACGGAAGATTCATTAAAATGATAATATCTATTTGTTTTAAAAATAAAATTAATATGAGTAGTTGTAAGATGTGAAATGAATGACTGATAAGTCTTTCCGCAGGTATTTTCGAGGATACCTTTAAATTTCCGCGTTTAGATCGGTATTACTTTCGTCACGCCTTTGTTACGGCGTTGAGAAAGGATTCTTTCGAAGATGCATCGTCAAAGGGCCGAGTTGCATGTTAATCCGCCCCTGCGACAACGATAGGCAGGGGTGGTTCGGTGCGCGCTGCGGTTGCGCGTCTGCTATCACATGGCCTTGTCCTTGAATGAGGCTCGTGAACCCGACTGCCGCTTTTATCGATCAGCCCCCGCATCCCGCTTCGACGCACTCGCTATAAGCATCCATCTATCTCGGTGCAATGGCGTATCTAGCAAAGGACGCTCCCAAGATCACTCGCCATTGCTTGTCCTTACATGCATTAATATTTCGATAGCTAAAGTTTTGTATTTATATTATACATAATTAATTAATTAGATAAATGCAGATATATGATTCTTAGAGAGAGAGAGAGAGAGAGAGAGAGAGAGAGAGAGAGAGAGAGAGAGAGAGAGAGAGAGAGAGAGAGTTTATGAAAACATTTGTATGATTTGTGGGATAAGTGAAATTAAGTAAGTAAAATTCGAAGGCTTTTAACGGTGTGTGAGGATTGATGCTAAAAAATTCCAAGAAGAAATAATAAGTAATCCAATGAATAGCATACACAGAATACTTAACCAGAGACAACAAGAGCCAGACATAAGCCGAAATAATAAAATTTGCATACATTCGTGTATGTCGATATGTATGTAGATCGTAGAGCGTATTTTAGGGTTAAAACGAGATCCGCTTTTCAACCACCGCAAAACTCCACATAAAAGATTCACACTGAAACTGAGCATGCTTCGAAGGAGCCACTAAAGGGTTAAACGTACCTAATGTCTGATTCCACTTTTCGTCACTGTGAACTAAACCGGACATGCATCGTGCAACGACATCCGTCGTGTCTCTCTATTCTTAGGACGAGCCGTAATTTCTAAGACGAGTCCCCCTCGAGTCGCGCCGCAGAAGAATGGGACATAATAAGTATAATGGTGTGAGCATTAAACCCTTCTGAATTTCGACCGAGAATCCCTCTAGACGGTAAATTCACCGGACGTTCTAGGACAGTCCTGACGAAGGTCAAGGCCTCCCTGGACAAGGATCGGCGAAGATCCTACTCTACTATCCCTGCGCGTCTCGCTCAGTGACGCGACTCATCCAGCTTGCGACTCCCGCAAGGTACAAGCGGATGTGAATGCGACACGAGGTAACGAGGTGCGTCGCGGAAGGGAAGAGCACTCTAATTTTATCGATCGACTATGACAGGGCATTTATCTACAATCGTAAATGCGATTCATAAATCCCGATAGCGTCCCGAACCAGTTTAAAGAGACAACTCGACGAAAGAATTTCCATGAGAGTTAGGTATAACTTTTAGAAATTGAAAATAATAGGATCAAAACGGCGGACAATTAAAAATCATCCCAGACAACGTCCAGACACTTGCCTTAAATCAATTGCCGTTGTGTGTAGCTAGCTGTAAATTCCGGTCAACAAAGGGAGGGCCCTTTTTTAATGCAAATGTCAAGTTCAAGGCGAGCTTAAATCCGCCGGCCGTGACTCTCGATGGGCACGAGAACGCGTCTCGTGCGACATTTCAAAACTATTCTCACGAGGAAGTACGTAAGTACCATGTCATTGTCGTACGTACGTGAAGAGAGAGAATCGCGGGTAGCGTATTACGTGACCAGGCCTCGTAGCTGTTTAGATCTAGATGAACCTGAATCATCAAACCGGTCTGAACGCGCGGTCGTGTCGTGACATGGCTCAGCACGACTCTGTTGTATTAGGTCAAGACGCACGTTGTAGCACGCATGAGTTGGAATAGAGAAAGATCGACCATTGGAGAGTCGAGGGTTTCAATGAGGAAAAGAGATGGTTATCGCGTATCAGAGAAAGATAGAGATAAATGAATATGTATGGATAGATAAGTAGGAAGATAGATAAATGAAGAGAGATGATAATGAGATTGGACAAAGAAAAAAGGAATGGAAGAACATAAGCTGAGTAGTGAAAAAAGAATAATACAAAAAGAGTATAATGAGATCGATTTAAAACCATGTTCTCGCCTCTTATTTTCAGAATTCCTATGCGCTTTCTTAATCGTGTAACAAGAGCTCGTGTAAAACTATAAAACATAATAAATCTGTAGACTATAAAAATATTTTTAATTCTTGCTAGATATTAAACAATTACGTTACATACAGAGATTACGAAAAAATGAGATAACTTAGCTGTAATTATCAATGTAATTAATTACAGTTCTCCTGCCCTTTCTTATATTATATTTCAATATTTTATATCAAACACAACATGTATATATACACTGTTATGTATCGTAAATGTATATCGATGTTGTGTGAACAAGGAAGGCTTTCTCCAGCAACCTTGAACCTCTATTGAAGCCTCGCAGCTATGTGAACTTGAACCAGTCTCTCACTCTGTCTAGACTTAATGTATTTACAATATTTACGATAGATGATAGCAATATTCATCAAGTAATTAAAGAGCTTTATTTAAACGATAATACATCATTATTTTGAAATTTAAGGGTAGATCTTGGTTTCGTCGATCAATCTTGTTTTTTTTTTTCAATATCTTATTTTTTATTTTAATTATCGAGCGTTTCCAGATTTTAATATAAAATCAAATTTTTCGAAGATTTATATAAGTGACACTGGGATGATGTGTTTGCGCGATTATCGAGCACTTTGGTATCGAAGACAGTTCGTCGACCAGAGCACGTCATTCTCTTCACTTTCGTTCTCCGTTAAAAAGCGCCGATGGCGATCACCCAACGAAAGCGAATCGCGTCGGCGAGAGTTTTAGAAACCGGATCGCGATCAACGGGGGTCCATGAAAAGTCGGTACGAGGCCGACGAACGCCGAGAGCGAATGTGAGAGTCGCTCAAGAAAGTGAAACTTTGTTTCTCCCTGCGCGAATCGTGACAAACCAGCTTTGACTTTCATCGCTATCAATTACCGACGCCAAACCGGAGGAGAAACCGGCACGCTCTGTACTAAACGAGATCTTCGATTCGTGCCATTCGCTACGCTTTGATACAAGCAAATGCAAGTAGCGTACGGTGAATCTAACATAAGATTCGATTGACAACAAAATCCCAAAATCTACAAAATTCTGCGTCCGATACTAGAATCTAACAGTCTACAAACGTATAACTTATTAGCGTTCAATCAATCTGTTTATTTCGTGTTTTAATTTTCAATTCGATTCTATTTGATCCAGCGAAATGTTGTTCGCTGGACCTAAGAAGATCACACGTAGTTTCGAGCTACAAACGCGTCAATGTACGTGATACTATGACCTACTTCTACGCACACACGCACGTTGCGCTTTCTCCTTTCCTCGGCTCGGCTCGAAACGAGTGAATTCTCCGTCTTGATCTCTCTCTGTTAGCCTTGAACCTGGTCGAGAGTGCAAGTGGATCGGCATCGTGGCAAAACGTGTGGCGGGACGTCGGGCAGAGAGAGAGAGAGAGAGAGAGAGAGAGAGGAGGTAGGAGAGACCGAGAGAGACATATATAGTTGCTGCCGACCGAAACGGTTTTTGGTCGCCTTCGACGAAAGTGAAACGGCCTTCGAGAAGGAGCTTCCCGCGTGCATATGGACGCCATTGAACTAGTGACCTTCATATGAGAACCGGTCTTTGTTCAGAGCCCTTAGAGTTAGCGACCTAGCTCGCCGTAGGCCCTACTACCTAGGCCTGCTCCTTCTGTAGACAACAAGTCATTTACATGCGGCCAATCCGAGCAAGATTACCTTTCAGAGCTCGCCTTCGGATCGATCGCTCTCGGATTCAATCTGAAAATCGGATTCACAGCGCTCGAAACTTTCTCTGAAAATCAATAGCGCAGAAGGAATATTGCTTGATGATATGTCAGACGATTGCATAAATTCATTAACAGCCATAGAAAAAAATCTGTTAATTTTACGAGCGCATACAGTTGTATTTCACTTTTAAAATAAAATTTTGAAACTTTGATAAAAAAGCGAGCGATAAATTCCTTCGCGATAAAGCGTCAATAAAGTCAGGGTTGGTGTCTGGAAGGTTATCTAGGATTTCAATGTTTTCGGCGATTTATATCATAAATAATATGCTCATAAAGCTTATTCGATTTTCTTCAAATACGATATCGATATCGATCGCGATACGAATTCGTCCAGCCTTTTAATCTCGATAAATATTCCGCTGCATTATTGCAAAAATCTTAAAAAAAAAAAAAAATAGCCATACTGCTTTCGCTACAATTAGCTACTTACTTACAAATATCTACTTACGATACATATCTGTTTTATTCTCAGTAAATCGCGATGGAAAGTAACTTTTTCCACATGAATATAATGATTCGGGAAAGCAGAGGGAATTATTTTTAAACCGAAACGCACACGGAATAGCTGTGCTATACATGAACGCATTGCACCATTTGTTATTTTGTTAAGCATCAAACAACGCTGAGATGAGCCGTTTTATGCACGAGAGACAAACATGTTATGTCAAAGGAAAATAACGGAAAAACAATTTCCTATTAAAGTTGACATACATTTTTATAGTATAGACTAGGGTCAGACTTTTTTTAAATTAATTTTAATACGTAATCGAAATCCTTCCCTTTCTCTCTCTCTCTCTCTCTCTCTCTCTCTCAAATTTTGACTCAGTATTAAATTAAAAATTAAATGATTAGATTAAATGAAATAGATAAGATATATTTTTAATATGACGATAAGAAATATCGAATTTAATTCGTGCAGAGATTAGATATGATTAACATGAGGAAAGTGTGCCGTTAAAAGATTGATAAGCTTTCGACCGACAGATAACAAACCATGACCTGTCGCAAACTATGCTTGCACGGCATTAACGAGATGTGACAGCGTCAATTCGTACTCGTGATTTACATACCGATTTTATACAGACACATATTTACAAGGAATATACCAAAGGTATAATTCAAAGGTATAATTCTTTTAATACTATTTTAGTCAATGTGTTAGCAAATCAAATATGTGCAGATATGATCTCTTGCGACATTTTGAGCGTTGTCAATCGAGACGTGAATTCGTGACGAATTGAGCGATGATTAAGATAATTTCGGGATAAGCATCCCGCGAGACATGGAGACGTTAACGGGGAAAATAAATAATCGCGCGACGCGATTACGAAATTGCCGCGCTGTATAAACGTCGGCGTAAGCCGTGTCGTATCACCTGCGATAATTTGCGTTAACATTGAGACCGAGCACGCGGACAGTTAGAGGACGGCTCGACTGATATCGTATCTGCAGACGTGGATGCATTTCGTATCAATATTTTTGTTTCCTTAACCTCGTGGCCTTCATCTGTTTTAAGTAGCTGGTATCTCATGAACGGTGGCATAGTGACAAGTACGACTTACACCACACACACATACACACACAAGTTTGGTTTATTTGTCGCAATTCAAGTTTAAAAGATATTCATGGTACACATTAAGAATCTTTTTACATAATTTTAGCCGAATCGATAAATCCGTGCGAGTTTACAGTGATGATGGATCATGCGCTACGAGGAAGTTATAGGAGTAACTCGTAAAAATTTATCTCTATCAGATATCACGGTGGCGTGTTCCATTAATTTTTGTATTAACGTATGTGACCTCAAGCTTGACATGTTTTATACTTGTACACCATTTGGCATTAAACGTCAAATGTCTAACTCTATATATACTTTTTTTTTTTTATTTAATACAAAATGTTGCAACAACGTTATCGAGGCATGTAGTCGCATTTAAGACTAAATCAAATGCCTTGTTAATTATTATGCGAGGATATAATTGTCGTTGATGCCAGTTTTCAAATCTATATCTCTAGTCTAAAGTTTTATAATAAACGCGGAGAGATGGGAGATTGTGTAAAGCCCCGACCTACCACAAAATGACACTTGTGCAACTTGAACAGAAATTTTCTTTTCCGAATCATCGTATGATACCATGATATCTTTGACATTGAACTTCTTATCGACAAATTGCATGGGATAGGCTGCAAAAACGGCGATGAAGTTAGTATCTTGGTTGGTGGAATCAAGAAATGATAATCGCTAGCGGAAATGCAGATGTTCGAGAATCTGAAGCTTCGAAATTATTTAAAAGCACGGCCGAAATCTTTGCAGTACTACTTCTTTTTAGGAAAACAAGAATATGCAACAATATTGTTAAAGAAAAAAAAAATTGCTTTATATATATTAATATTATAATTATCATATTATATTTATATAAATATAAATTTAATAGGATTGAGAGAAAGAAAATATATTATTATTGTTCTGGACTGATTGCGTTTCTTTCATTACTTCGCGGAGAATATCCTGCATGCAGGTTGCGTGTCAACTGGCGCCGAATGCAACGTCGCGACAACGAATTGATCCTTCGTGCTAGAACGCCAACGTAACCCTCAACCCTCGTGCCACCTCCAGGTTCAGGCGGTTTTTTTTTTCAGATACTGCAGTCGATAGCGCGGTAACTAATTCGCCGGAAATTATGCACGCGAGTCGTCGTATCATTGACTTCATCGCGCAATGGTCGGACGGTAATTGATGGCTCGAAATCCAAATAGCGTTCATTTGACTAATTATTTGCATTCGTAGCGTAATTGTCTGAGAGAAACGCGATATAATTACAGAGAATCCACGATTACAGTCAGATACGAATGTCTTCCTTTCAGTAAACATAAATAGGGTGTCAAAATCTAATTGACTGCGATCTCACTCTCGCGTCTGCGACTTTTGAAATTTTGCCAGCAAGCGAATGCATCGCGGTTTTTAACGCTCCGACGATGACACGACCGGTTTCTTGCCGCGGAAATCTCGTCTCGACGGTGATCCGACGTTTTACGAATCGCTATTGTCGCCTCCGCTTCCCCTCCGTCAAATCCGCGAGACGACGGCGCACAATGTGCTACACACCCTCGCCGAGAGAGAGCTCACGGTCTAGCCTTGACTGCACGCGGGGGTTGCTATGGCGATAACCAGGCCCACACATACACAGGTCCGTCGCTCGCACGCGACAGCCACCCCCGCGCGGATATAACTTCTCCCTCTCTCCCTCCCTCCCTCCACCCTCCTCCACCGATTTGCCCCCTTCCTCCCTCTCATAAACGGCGACGACCAAGAGTGTGACCCCGACCTTTCAGGTGGATGACCTCCGCTGCATCGCGGATGCGCGCGCAGCAACGGACCTCACCTAGACGCGAACCACCCCCTCTTTCGCCGGAGCTGCCCTCCGGGCCGGACTTCGCTCGAGAATAGGGTCGAGAAGATCCGCATATAGGGATGTTTAAAATTTGATGGGATATCGAATATTACTTGTATTCAATGAATTGAGAATACGTTAGTGCTCTAAGTACAAGGGATGATCGGGCTGATCAGGCGCATATTTAACATTTATATTTTTTACGAATAAAGTTAAATAAATTTGAAAAGGAAGAACTAATATTAAGTATACAACGTTCTGTCTTAAATGATTTTAGCTCGATAGATCGAACTCGAAAGACTGTAATTTATAAAAGATTAATCTGTTTTACTTGCGAGATCTTTGTATAACAAATGTTGACACTTTCTGAATACTTTTCTTAAGCTATTAATATTCGCAGAAGATTATTACGAATATACAAAGTATTTGTATTAAATTTTGAAAAATAAAAACGTTTCTCGTCATATAGATATAAATATTATAATTTTTCCGCAGAAAATTGCACTTGTTTCCCTAGCGCGAATCGACAGGTGTGGAAAAAAAGTTTTTTCTCGTCGGATATCATTGACCCGGTCACTACTCGATTGTATACGCGGTGCACTACGCCTATGCGCCAGACGTCGAGGGGTTGCTCACCCCTTCCTGTCTGCACCCTCACATGGAAACGTGGCTGAGGCTTTTGCACGGACAGTACCACTCGAGTACCCCCCACACTCTCTTCCTCTCTCCCTCTTTACTTCCCTCAACGTCTCTGTTCTTTTCTCCCTGCTCGATTTCGCACTACCCGAGAATTAGACGGCTCAGTGGAAATTTTCACCATCATTAAAATTATACATTGTTCGCACTTTCAGAACATATATTGAAGAAATAACTTGATAACAAATAATTGGGCGAAGAGAAAAAGTTCTGTTTCTGAATCATTCTGTTAGACATTCTATTGTAGAAATGTGGGCGAAGGGCCAGTATAACCAAGAGAAATAAGAGATATAAGGGGAAATGTGGAGACGCTCTTAGAAAGAACCGAATAATTTATCGTAGAGAACCTCTTATCTTTCCAACGGACCAGCCAGAATTGTTCAGTGGTGCATAATAAAATATTTCACCATATTTATTCTTTGAAACGCGTAAGTAAAAAAATAAGTATAAAGAAATCTAACATGAATTATATTTATAGTATATTATCGATAACTATATTTTATATAGTTATCGATAATATGCAATTATATAGTTATCAATGTTAGCGATTTGCATTTTTACGATGTCTCTATATTACGAGATTCTATCGAAAAATATACAATTCTGTCTGTAATAGGGTAGCTTAGAATTTTGGAGCTTCTCTTACAAATAGCAAGAAAGTCGACAGCAAGAAGCGCTTGTACGTTTTCGATTTTATCATAGCTCGGAGTTCTCCGGAAATCGAATAATAATGTATAGTGACAATAGTGGGGAGTATGGCCGGCGACGAAGGGTCGATGAATGCGCAAGCAAATGCATCCACGAAGACGAAGCCCGAGGCTGAAGGGAAAAGATGGTAGGTTTCTGGGTGGAGGGTGTCTGTCTAGACGGATCGTTGTCTGGAGTAAACCGTGACCATGAATCGACGCCTTGTTACTGTAGTAGGAAGAAGTGTAGGATTAAATGAGCATTGCGTGGGAGGTACATTGTCTTCCAACTTCGATAGAATACATTACGTAGCTTTTAGTCACTATCCGCGCCAAGTTCTATACAATTCTCCAATGTATTGTTTCTATAATATTTTTTATTACAACTTTTATATCTTTGTTCTAAAAACGAATTATTTTTACGTACAAAAACGAACGAGAATTTCGCCAAATGTGTAAATCTTTTATAGTATAAAAATAATTCAAAGCAGTTCGTGCAAGAAGAATCTCTCTTTGTGAATGAAAAAAACGATGGTTTCACTAAAATACAAGTAACAAGTCATTAAATTGCGATCTAATTTAATTAAATTCTTTCGAATAAATATAAACTTATTTCACGCCGCGGTAAAAAATCTTTCGTGCATATCTGCACGCGCACGCGGGAATTATATAGGAGAAAATTGGACTTTCGTGCCTATCATGCGGTTAAGGGGATGCATTTGAAAATGGCTACCGCTGGCCAATGCCCCTGAAGCTTAATGACCTCGTGACTGTGTACACCAGCAGCTGGCCAAAGCCCCCGAACATCGCGTGCACGCGAAACGAATGTTGCACGCATCGTTATCGTCAGAATAATGATACCTGGTCCGCGAATCTACCTGATCAAAACTTTTGAACGTTAGAAATATACAGGAAAAAAAAAAGCGCGAATATTATCGATTAAAATTCGATAGTCTCAAAAAGGCACAATGTAACATTTTAAAAATAGTAATTCTACAGTTACACGTAAAAAATCCGTTTAAAATTTTCTAATCGCACAAGAATTTCTAATTGTCAATTCGTACAAATTTCGATACTGAATTTATTTCACACTTTTTTACAAAATGTATGTAATAATTTAGTAAAATATTGAATGAAAAATTTACCCATATGTAGATTAACTAGGAAAAATAAGAGAAGTAATGCTATATTTTCTCATATTACGTACTGTTTTGACCGACGAGAAATCTCAAAATTACAATTATGAATTGAAAACATTTTTGCAAAATTTTTGTAAGGTATATTCTTTTATCAACAATCTCTAATTATATTAGATAGCCAAAATGGGCTAATGCATCCTAGGACGTGGCAATGGCATAGTGGCACTGCAGTGCGAGAGAGCGAAAGTTCGCCCCAGTGCCGCCATCCTGTCTGCAGAATTTCGTCCTCCGTGTCCGGACACCCCACCGACATTCCCTCCCGTTGCACCACTTCCTCGCAAGCTACCTCCCCATCGCATACACCAAACAAGCGTCGCGTCGCACCCCGGGGCTATTAACGTTCGCCAACGTGTATTTTGAAGGAACGAGTATGCTCAGCATAGTGTATTTAACGCTGTTTATTATAAGTTTAAACTGGTTAAAATTTCAAAAAAAAAAAAATACCAAATGAATATATTTGTTTGACAACGAGCGCGATTAAAATATGACGATAATAAACTGCAATAGATACATCGCTTATTGCAATATTATTTTTTCCATGATCTTTTGAATGATTTTATAAAAATGGAGAGTCCACAAGATCTTCGAAAAAATGTTGCATTGACAGAGAGCTATTTCACTATAATATATTTGATTTCTATTTCGAATATGCATAAACTTTTAAGCATCTAAAAAAGCCCTTTAAAAAAGAATGTTGACGAACGAAGAGGGAGCTCAGCTCAAAGGGTTAATGGGTCTTCCAGGTTGGCAACCGCCCTGTCTGCGAGCTCGCGGCTCTTTTTGCTCATGCCAGTCGGGCAACGAGGGAGTTACGGCTACGGAAGAGCGAGAGGAAAGTTTGCCCCAGTACGTTGCACCCTCCTTCTCTCTTTACCCCCCTCTCCGCGAGACCTCTCAGTCCCGGGAGCCTTGCCATCCCCCGACGACGCCATCCCCTTGGTCCTCCAGATCCCCGGGTCCCCTTCCGCTACATATATGTCGTCCCTCCGAGGCGTCAGCCTCCCTCCCGTCCGTTCTACCCGGCGCGGCGTCCCGGTATTCCCGTATTCCCGTTTCGCCGCCCCCGAGTCCGCGCTGCATCGCCGCCGAATCAATACCGGCAGACATCCTAACTCAACTGGAGGTCAATGCCTCGTTCCCGCGAGCGCCGACGACCTCAACCTCCTACCTTCCCTACCCTACAACCTCCTTCCCAGAAGCCAGACGAGGGCTCTCGGCCGTGTGGGGAGGCGACTTCCATCTCTGACGCGGCCTCTCTGTCGCCGCGGTTGTACGAACAAGACGACGCGACGCGACGCGACGCGACGAGAACGTGGCCGACCAATATCGAATGCATCGTCAAATCTTTTGTCGGCACTTCCAAAAAATATTTAAAAGCAAAAGGCATTTGCGCGGACTCTTTTGAAAGTCAGATGAGGGGAGGAAATGCTCATTATGCGACGATACAAATATTGACTAGACTTCTTTTTTTTATTCTTTAATCTCCAAAATATATACGATCTCGCGTATTGATTTAATCGTAATTCTTGGTAATTGCTGTTTTATAATTAAGCGGTAATTAAGCGCTATTTCTTTACGCGGAAGAAACAGAGACGAGAGATTATGATGACGTTGTATAGAAGTACTATCAAATGGAAATTACTCTCTAGAATGCAACGATGCGCGCGGGATCACGATGAAGACAATGATATTCAAAAGCTCCCTTTCACATTTGTCTTTGTATGTACTCGACGAACCCCGCCTTCATTTCTCCGGTGGGGAGTCGTATAGCTGCAGCCAAAAGATGCGAAGATACGGTAGACATGCCATTGCAATTGCGCAAGCGTTCTGTTTGATCACTCCTATCACGCATCTTCCCTAAGGTTCTTCGCTTTTTAACGGTTGGATGAGCAATTACGTATCACGAAAGCAAATGCCTTTTGCTTTTAGATATTTTTTTGTTTGTTATGCATTTGATTTATATCATTCATTTGTTTCTCAGACAATACGCAAATGATTAATTATTTAGACGTAATTTTGCACGATAGAAAACATCTAACGCGGTGACGCGACATTTGCTCTAGACCTAGAGGAAAACACTGTGTCGCGCACGGATGCACGTAAAATTAGACGGTGCATTCAACTCTCCTGTACTCGTGCCAAGAACCGCTCGTACCGCGACAGCTCTTCTTGCAACAGTGGATGCTGCGACACTACGCTGCGACAGCCACGATGGCACCAATGCCCTTGTTCCAAAATGATATCAGCTCGCGCAAACGTTGTCGACGATGTTTTTCCGCATTGGCGCCATGCAATCCATAACTCTTAATAACGTGCAAGGGAAAAGAGCAACGATAAATGATGTTGGAATAGCAGGATCCAATTTTTCATTCTCGTATTCTTAAGTTCTTATGGTGAAACCTCCTGCATCTATTCTATTCTTGTTAATATATCTTTTGCATTTCAAATATCTTAAATCTTGGAATCTCAGAATTAAACTCTAATTCTATATATTTTCTAAACCGAAGATTTTTTTTTAATGTTAAAAATAAAAGCAATAATAGATTCGTCATTTTTCAAAGGTACCGTGCACGATTCACAAATTCTATGAAAAAGATTTAGCTCATTGAATTTTATGAAAAGATTAACCTCATTGAACTTACAAATTTTTCGAATTCTGACTTCTCTATAAATTTTGAATACATTGACTTTTAGATTTTTTTTCGATCGTCGATTTCATCGACTCATTTGTCCTTATGAAGATCGATTAGGCGCGAAGAAAGGGAGACCGACTAACAATAAGAAGGCTAACGCACTACGCACAAAGGGTGTCGCCCTCGTGAACAAAGGCAGCGTGCGTAAAGTTAAACCGCAGTATCTAGCCAGTCAGGTCGTACACCCTTGGAAGAATCTCGCTGTTTGCGTCTCTGGTGTAGATACATTGCACTCGGACAGTAGAATGCGCGACCACAAAAATGTTTGAACGATAAGACAACCGGACTCCTCGACATATAACGTTCTATGTAATTGCACAAGTGAACGTGAAACGCATTGTTCTCATGATCTTTAAGCATTAATCAGAAACAAAAACAAGGACACTGTTTCATCAGATTTTACAATCGCCATAATAAAATATAGCCATAATAAAATATTAGTTCAATACAAAGTAAATCGATAGGATTATATTATTATAGCTCGTTAAATAATGTTCTATAAATATTAGTTTATTCGTTTATCAATTGTTTAACTAAAAAAAGCAAGTAATTTAAAAATATAATTATTCTCTGTTAGAAAAAAATATTGATAAAAATTAATTACTATTTTTAATGTATCAGCAATTATGAAACACTTCGCATGTTCGAAAAACTAAAAGACATCCTGCTCATTAAAAGGAAACAGAATAGATAGAATAGCTAGATGAAAACACATCAACGACGCAAGATGCATCGTTCTCCAGAGTGACGTTCCAGAAATAGCTCAAGACATTGCGGTCCAATCGCGGCTGCTTTCGTTCATCAGTTCAAGGTTAAAAGCGCGTCGCCATCGCGTGGTGGCTGCAACTTCCACGGGACCGAAATACATCCCCTCACTGATATATAAATACAACATTCGAAAAAAAAAAATTGAAGAAAAGGATGCTGACGACGTATGCCGATAACCTTCCCTCAGACGCGACGTCGCGATGACTGCGTATACAGGAAACGAATCGAAACTCGTAGAATTTTCCACATGACATCTCATTACATATCAGCACGGATCAGATTCTTCTATCATAGCGTTTATACAACGATCTAAAAATGCATTTAAATGAATTCACGAACGATAAGAGTTAAGAATCATGTATCGTCTAAGATGCGCAGTACAGAAGATCTATGAGACCTGATACGTGTAGAGATCTAATCTGAATTTGATTCATTGAAATCTGAAACTTATGAAGGCTAACATTTCTCTGAGGCATAAAATTTGCAAAATTTAAGAGGTAGATTTCAATTATATGTAAGTGTTATATATATATATATATATATACATACATATAAATATATGTATAAAATCATGAATAATCACACGACTGACTTTCATTGTGCAGCAAGTATCGACGCGAGCTTAATCGTCACGCATGGACGTGTTGCGTGCCTGTGAAACGAATTAAACATTCCGTGATCGACGGATGCGATGAGGTTATCCGCAATAGATGCATTGACCTTTACAATGGATACACCCCGGCGTGTCGATGACACTGTGTTCTATAAAGATACCCTGAGGAGGTAGGGCCTTTCAGTCTTTGTCTCGCTCTCGTCCGGCAGTCGTTGAACCCAAGCGTTGGGGACAACACACTTTGAACTATGCACGAACGTAAATTAACTGCAATAACGCGAGTCCTTCGAAAGGATACGCGTCGCCGGTGTGTGCAGGACTCTTTTTCCCGCATGAAAGTCGGCAGAAATTAAATCACTCGCGATACGTTAATCTATTTCATATTTATCTCTCGTATATCGCACGTTGACTCTTTTCATGTTTTTCGTGATGTACTACTTTCTTGCTAATGTTTACTGTAGATGTCATTGTTCTTCGCTCATCCACCTCCTACGAAGGTCACACGAGCCGCGTTAGCTCCTTTCGTGATAACGCGAGAATAAAACACTATATCTTATGTTTACTCTCGCAACGATTAAAAAAAAAAAAACCTTTAACAGACAATTGAGAGAATTTTCATATCTAGCGCTGCTCTTTATGAGTCAGATAACTATAATTATATATTAAGACATAAAATTACTAACAATAGACTAGACTTAATATTCGAGACGATAACGATAAACGGTAGAAGGAAGAAGACGCGATAATAGAGAAGCTGAAGGAAATCTACCTAGGATTCGCGATGCAATGAAATCCGCGGCGACATACGCGTATTTTGTTCTCGGTATCGGCGCGAAGGTGCGATGCACCTACGTGCAGCCGGGTCAAGGTCGTACTCCTCGTGCGCCGGGCCGGCTGAGTCATTCGTGCAGAATCGTGCATGCACAGAGTGCTAGGCGTGCGAGTGCATCGAACCCGAGATGACCGTTGCAGCTGCAAGCGCGATGCTGGTAGCCCACTTCGGTCGTTCCCGGCGCACGTCGGCCACCTTCGTGCTGCATTCCGCGTGCATCAACCCGAGAGATCAGCATCGAGAAGCGCCGTCGAGTGCAATGCCCAATACCGCGTTCGCGCGAAACAGCTGCGCGAATAACGCGAGACGGAGAGAGAGAGAGAGAGAGCCTCTCGGGAGAGGATGACTCTCGGAGGAGGCCCGTCGAAAAGAAGAGGCGACGAGAGAAACGACGGAGGAAGAAATGCAGGATCTCGTGGCAGGACCTGAGCAGGCATCCGCCGATTGGCAAAACCGAAGGGATGCGTCCTCGATGAGGACAGCACGCCGCAACTGCAACCTTTTACTCCGGCGGATATAGCGAGAAAATTTCTACTTGCCTCTTCCCTTACATCGTGCGCCGAGTATCCTCAGACGTTTCTTATAGATTTCAGATTCCGCGAATTTCGAATTTCGTAAATTTTAATTAAATTTCGCCACGCGAGTGCTTCTCGAGAGTTTGCAATTTTATCGATTACTTCAATTTACTTCGATATCACTTAATTTCTTAACGTAAGAATGACGATTCGACGATGATCGTTAAATACAAACTTCTTATGTAATGACGTTTCCACGAGCTTCGGATAATCTTAATCGCGGCGACTGGGAGCAGGTATTGTTACGTTATGGCTAAAGTTCGTGACTGCGGCGACCTTACCTAGAGACCTCCGGACGCCGGTTCACAATTTTGCTTATGTTTGAGAGACGCTGCGAAGGGCCGATGCACCAGTCAGGGTGAACGTTCTCCGCGCGCTAGCTCGCTCGTCGGCTTTGTAGAGCGTGGCAACGTTCGCGCATACACGCATCCAGGCGCGTTGTGCGTACGTGCCTGCCAGCTTCCAGGGATGGCTAATGCACCTCCGATCGAGACATATCTGTTACCAGTTTCCTACATCGAACAGTTCATCCGAACTGGTTTCCTTTTCACTTTATAAATTTTGCGAGCGACTTCTTTACTCTACACTCTTCAGCTACTCTACATTCTTTAGCTCAAGCTCAATCCGAGAGAACCAAAAGAGAATTACTATCTAATGAAATTGATTCTGTTTTTTTGATTCCGAGTTTCTCGATTTGCATATAAATATATATATATAACGAGGCAGGATAACATTATATTAAAACTTCTAAGCGTTTTTGCGCCCATTTACCAGAATAATTTCCCACTCTGTGTGCATAAAAATATAATAACAATTGCCTAACCGATAAGAGGAAGCGAACTATCCTTTACATCATCTGCATTATACTACTATCCAAATAATATATACAGAATTTACATGTAAAGCTATTTATCAAAAGTACTAATAGTAAAAATGATTAATATCGATAGGATCACACACACGCACAGAGAGAATTCGTCAGATGATTATATTTGGCGCGAAATGAGAAATTTAGGAGCAATGTTTAATCGAACAATTTACCCGGCCCTGAAAGCATTACGGCGAGTGAAACGTCCGAGAGTGGACGTTGCATATGTGCAAAACGGGCGCAGCGCGGGGCGAGGAAAGAGAAAAAGTCCATCATGGGAAGAGGAGCAGGAGGGAAGAGCAGGAGGACGACGTCGGGGGCGGAGGGGGAGTGCATGGGACACCGTGTGCAGCACTCGTGCTGCACGCGTTTCGCATGGCCACGGGGTTCACTGTCCCGAGCCAAGGCCGCAGGGGCACCGCCCCACTGAACCAATTGTGCCACTTTTATGCTCGTCGACTCATTTTCGTCGAGTTTTATTACTTGCAATACGTGTGCGCCCTCCTCCTCCTCCTCCTCCTCCTCTCCCGAGCACGTGCATTACGCGCGTACGAAGGTGGCCGACTGCTACTTTTCCTGGTGCGAATGTTCCGACGCGTTTACGCGCTTTCCAGAAAAACGCGATACCACCGATACGTGAGAAAGAAGAGCAGATGAAAGGCCAATGCCGTAAGAGATAAGATCGACATTGAAATATGCTGCATCAGTTAATGTCGATTACAATAAATCCGCTGACGCATTAATGCATCTAATTAATGCTTCTCATTAATGGTATCTCGGATATGGCTTTTTTTTATTACCGACTTTTCTATTACCTCTCTTTTTCTCATATATATGTACATAGTTTCTCAACATTTTCTTATTTTACATTCGCGTAAACTGTTCTGTTGGAAACGTACCTTTTATATGTTTCGCAATTGTATTTGTATTTTAATTGAAAGTGTTTCTTTTTTGATCGATAAAGTACTTGCTAAATAAACGCGTGCATTACGGATACAGATGATAAAATTTTATTTTATAAATATTTTTTTAGATTGACCATGCGCGCAAGTGCGCATACTTTCGATGGAACATCGCCAACGATCGAAAATGTGTCATGGATCTTTCAGTCGTAACGCCTCGCGCACACGGATTTGCGAACCCCGGGAAATGCGTTTGAGTTTGCGAACCCCCCCAGACTGGAGGGGATTGACCCAGACACCCCCTCCAGCAGACGATTCTCCCTCTACCGGGTAGCTGTAGCTGCTTCTAGAACCCTACGCTATAGTCGATGGAACGAGGGTGCAAAACCCCGTCTGCTTGATAAACCGTTGCACCGCCCAAGCACGATAAACGCGATATCGTTTATCCATTCGTGAAAAAAAATTCAGCCCGTACTGTACACTCGCGTATTGCCCCCTCGTATATGAAACCGTACTTTCTTTCATATTTCATGAGAGCGATTAAATTGCAAATCATCGAAATTAAATTAGATCTCGCGTCATTGTTGCTTTTTTCAGTTGGAATTAATATGCAGTTATTTATTATCTTATTTAAACATTAGAGTTATTTCGGTTCTAAGATTCGTATTTAATTAATGTGGCTCTATTTAATTAGTTTTTATTTAACTAATTTGGCTTAATATATATAAATATTGCATTGGCTTGTAGTGTTTTATATTTTGATTTTGTCATAATCGAGCCTTTTTTATCTGTGTTTAATTGGTATATAAACAGTTGTGAATAATAAAATGATTAAGAATGACTCACGTTAGAATAGATGCATATTGATGTCCCGGCAGGCATAATTACAGATGATTGTCGTCAGAAGCCGTCAGGAGAAACATTCGTAGAAACATTCTGCAAAAAAAATGAATTTAATTAGAAGAGGATTCTTAAATCTTCGTTATACTGTTTACTTTATAAAGAAACGAACATTTTCCCATTAACTCGATAAATTATGAGCGTATTAAAATGTTCGCGTGTTAGATACATGTACGTAGATATATGATGTCACGCGACTATGAGATTAACAATCGGATAATGCCATCGTGATATTTTGCAGCATAACATCTTAGGATTACTCTTTGCACTTTCTCCATTAATTAAATTTAATAGATGTTGTTAGAGAGAGAGAGAGCGCAAGGTGATCGCCCGCGTTGGCACGAAAGCGATCAGTTTTGCATCAGGTGTTTCCCTTTCGTTCTTATTGAGATTTAGGAATGTTAACGAAGCAAAGATATATATTTATTATGACACGTGAAAGGAGAGAATCGTCAGCATTGAAAATCGTTGGAAAGACAGCGCCTGCCATTCAAAGCTGGAATAAATTTTTTCTTAACGAGGAAAGCGTCTGTGGAATTGCATTAGTTTGAAAATTGAGATAAACAAAATTAACGAGACAGGGAATACGCGAAGCAGTTCATTATTATGAGCGAGACTCCGCGCGTATAAACAATCGGTGCATTTCAGTGTCATGGTTCGTATAACGTTCGGCAAAGCAGGGGTTGTGAACCCCAGGAAAGTAGCCAGACAGACAGACTAACGTGAAAGGGGGTGACCCAGACACCCCCTCCACCGGGCTGTTTGCAAGCGACTCGACTACCGCATTGGTCTGTGCAAGTGGTGGTAAAGTATCACGATGGAAGGGCGGCGTTATAAAAAAATGATGCGACGACATCGAAGGGGTGACGCCGACTCCTGCGTCTCATCATGGCGCCGATAGTAACGATCGTTTAATAATTTTCGTAATCAATCGTTGTAATTTCTGCACCCTAATTGGGAATCAATTATAATTAACTTGCAAAAAATTCACGATTCAAAAAAATACACAAAAATATATTTTTTATTTTTAATTACTACTTTAATATCCATTAACTGGAGCTGGCACTTTTTTTCTGGAAGAATTTCGCGTCGATAAAGAATTAAGGACAAAAGTCCGAAAAGAAATATAAATTAGAGAAGCTAGATGGAGAAAGAGCGGAGATATTTATCGTGATACTTGAGTACGGTTGCTTATTAAACGACAAGCATTCGCGCGCCTATAAGTCTTTTTTCTTCTTAAATATCGTGGAGAAGTATTGTACGTGGAAACACACAAGAACGATCTCTTGTCGCAATAACTATTAAGAATCTCGGTAGATTCGCGAAGATGGCACGCCCTGGTACTAGTGAGTGAGGACAAATAAAGGACAGCGTGCGAGGGAGACGGGTAGAGAAGGGCGGCACAGATCTCTCTTTCTCTATTTCTCTCTCGCTCTCTCTCACGATGAGGAGGAGGGTTAGGAAGGAAGGGCAGACGTACCTACATCGAGCTTGGCGAGGGCGGCGAGAGGACGAGGGATGGCAGTCAGGGTGGAAAGGGAAAAGCGGGAGGGACGGCCGTGGTGTTGCTGACCCGACGACCGCTGTAACCTTGCGTCCCGACGCCCCGCATCCAGATCAAACGACCCCGTGCATTGCTCGAAGGTCTTCGGAGTCCTAGACCAATGGATATTTCCGTACATCCCTCCTTCCTATAAGTTAACGTTACGTTCGTTAGATCGAAAGCTCTAGCGTCGTACTTGTTTTTTTTTTTTTTTTTTTTTTTTTTAATCCGCAAAGCATACGCACGTGCGTTTTATACACGTAGTTTGTAATTGTTATGCCGATCGTGTTTATAGTTTCTTTCGCGTAGAAAATGAGCCACACTTTTCTATTTTTTTTTTTTTATCAATATCGGAGACAGAACATATATATCCCGACACGGTAACTTAATTCTTTATTTCTATATTCTCTGCAAGAAATGAACGTACATGATTTGAAAGAAACCGTGTGATACTTATGCAAGATTGAATTCTTAAATCTTAAATTTCTCAATTTTGGATGCCTATCTATATTCAACTGATTATTCTCAATCTATATTAATACTGTTAATATGTATCTTTTCTTTACCAGGTTCTAACTCTTTGATCTTCCGTTGGAAAAATGTTAGATCCGATGATTCTGCTTCCGAGACTAAATTAGCGCGAACACTATAAATGGCGCGCATGTGCGTGAAGTAGTGAACAGATTATTGTGGCGGGATTCAACGCGCCATCTCGCATCTAATATGATAACGAAACGGGGGGGGTTTCGTATTTATCAACAATTGATTTTGTGATAAGTATTATTTATCGACGCTGCGAACCGTCGAACAGACATGCCATCAGATGGCGTAACAGAGAAGTAAATTGAATTTGTCATTTAAAAATTATTTTTCTTCTTAACAAAATTATGTGATGAGTTTTATATATGTGATAATTATGATTACTGAGATAATCCAAGAGAGATTGCTATTGTACATTATCTTATATGTATACATGATTATTATCTTAATTACGAAAGTTTGAAAAATATTATCGCACTCTTTTTATTCTCATGTAACAATGTTGTAAGATTGTGACCGTACTTGCAATATTGCAATCTTATAATAAAATGTATCTTCCTCTGCTGTGTGAAAAATGCATATATATATATATATATATATATATATATATATAAGCATTTTTTAATAGCATTAATAAAAAATATATATGTATATAAGCAGAGAGTTACCAAATTATTTCAGGCTCGTGATTATTTGCTTCGCTCTAGAAACTCAACTAAGTAGGTCCACTGCTTACCGCCTAGTTTCGCTATTTTTCTTACTAAAATATCTATTCACAGGACGCGGCAGTACTAGGGAGTAAAACGTGTTTCGACACGCTGGCCAATCAGACTCTCCCATTTCCGGAAATAACGAAACGTAACTGGTGGCGATTGGATTTCTCGCGTCGTGTGCGAAGGTGCCAACAGGATGCGCTGCATGCGCACGTGAGCGGCGAGGATCGGAGTCGAATCGGAGTTAGCGAAGAGTGGCCATATTCGCATTCCGTTACTTGGAAATACACTATTTAGCACGTGGCGTGCGCTCGCAGGAAATTCGCGACAAGTCGGCCGTTCGGTGCGTCGGAAACCTTCTCGGAAGCCACTGGGTGAAGCGCGCTACTCGTCGCAAATCAATCGAAGCCTCGCGAATATTTAACGACATCGGTAAGTAAATTATCCGGCGACATTGCCTCGTGTTCCCTGGCTCGGCTACGCGGCCGCCTTCTGTTATCCTCCCCGCTGCTTACGGGACGCGACGAAGTACGGAAATAAATTGTACAAATAACGACGGACAATTACAATCGCGCGCGCAGTCATCGGCAAGCTGATCAGGGATCGGTGTAAATATTAAGATCACAGACTTGTGTGTATGTCTGTTAGATTTTTTTTATTTCTAGTCAGATTCTATAGAATAGTGTGTGTGTGTGTGTGTACGTGTGTGTGTCGAGAATGTGCTCCCTCTATATATCTTGCGAAATACATATACGAAGATCTATTCATCTGCTTATTCTTCAATTACATTCTTTCCCGGTTGCTTTTCATAATTGTTAGATTGTTGTATATTAATGATAATTGTATTTTGTGCTTGCTATTTTTTAGGTTTATTATCTGATTTTTGTATTTTATTTTGTCTTGAAGCGCTGAAGTTTTTTTTATCCATATTGTATAGATTAACTAAACTAACACTTTGTTTTGTGTGTATAATTTTAATTTTTTTATACAATTTTAAAATATTATAAAAATATAAAGTCGTCCATGTGTATTTAAATAGCACAGTATGTGAGTAATAGAGTCTAGATGTTCTATATATAGACAATAGGCACTGCATATTGAGCATCTATGTATAGTAGCAGTATTTTGCCTTTATGTGTCAATTAAATTAAGAGTATCACTTTATATATATTTAATTTAAAAAAGTCTTCATATATTTTAGCTAATTTACATCTTTAGGGTTTTGTAATTTTTTATTCAATTCTTAGTTAAAAAATGTTATAAAAATGATTTATATATATTTATGGAAAATCATTTCTTTAAAGTTACAAAATTGCTCTTCCTTTTTGTGTCGATATTGGTAAATTAATGGCATGTCAATCTAACATTTGTTTTTATAATTCTATTGTTATAGCAGACAATACTGTTGCATTCTAATATTACTTCTATCTTATTTCTTATGTTATATTTTCATAAATGCTTTCCTTTATTTTGTACATATTTCCATATCAGTTGGATTTATATTTGTATGTGTATATATGATTGTAACAGTATACACTTCTTATATATTATTGGTTTTGGGATCATTATCTTGCTAGAAGATAAACCCAACTTTCTTGTGCTTTAATCATAATTATATTTTAACCTGTATACATAAACATTTTTTTTTAAATAAAATATGATATAATCAATATTAAATATTTATAAGTGTCTTACACACACACCAATGATACTAATGCAATCCCACACAAGTACATACTTCCATATGCTTTGCAGTTAAACACAGACCTTGCAATCCATGTATATCCAAATTTTTTCAAGCTTTTGCATGTCTTTCAGTCGTTTTCAAATTGCTGAATCTGCATTCATTACTAATGAGACTAAATTTTTCAAAATTCTATGTTTCTATCTAACAATAAGTTCTGTCCTCACAAAATTTACATCTTTGCATATCTTTCTGATTAGTAAAAAAGTTTTTCCTTGTTATCCTTTATGTTATATTTTTTTTAATGCATTATAAATTATCTCAGATGCAATTTTAATGTTATAATTAGTTTCAATTATATTCACGAGTTTGTTTTGGAGCATCTATCTTCAAATAGCTCTTAAAAGTGTATAATGCGATTAATAATTTTAATTTTTGTGAGACTTTTGTGTGAATATATTTATGTGATTTTCTATGTAACTGCTTTCACTAAATTTATCCACAATATATTATCGTAATTTTACAATATATTATATGAATGAAATTTAATTTTGTCATTTTTCTTAACATAGTTATTCTTCTTTTGTCAGTCTTAGATTCAACTCAAATTGGTGGTTTGATAATTCTATTTTTCAAAATAATTTCAAACTTCTTGTTTGTTCTGCCCGCTTGCCAATGTGAAACTAATATAAGATCTTACCTTTGTATGTGACCTAATCCATGTTTGTTTACATCGTATTATTTTCATTCAAATTGTACAGAGACTTATGTGTGTGTGTGTGTGTGTGATTTTATTTAGTTTATATTTCACACATAATGCGAGATCACGGACTGAGATATTCTCTTTCACTTATATGCGATTTATTGATAAATTTAGAGAATCAAAGATAAAATATATGAACATTTTTATTTTGCACTTTACTATATACTTTTGATTTATACAATGTCAAAACTTTGTATAATTTATCGTACGGAGACTTACTATATGGATATACTGACTGTATAATCGAGGTAGACCATGCAACAGCTGAGCTAATTATATATTCAACAGCTTCTCTTTAAGAAAAAAAGAAGATTGATATTGATTCCGGATAAGAATTAATTCTTTGTGATTAACTGCTTTGTTGAAATAATCCTATGTCCAACTTTATAGAACTAATTTATTTCGAACTATAATATGTGTGCGTGTTGTGTAAGGAACAAATTCGTACGTTTTCCTGATCATAATCCATATAACTATGGTAAGATCGGGAGTCTCTTAATATGGCTTTTTGAAGACACAGAATTCAAGATCACAACAAAGAGAGATTTGCTTAGTTTATCAAGTTACCGCGATTTCCGTCTTTCCTCCTTTTCTGATGCTTTTACTAAACTTTATTCGCATCAGTTACTTTATTAGTCACGCGCAGGTTCAACATTCCGAGAGCACATTAAACCAGTATACGCGATTTGATCTATAACACATAGTATGCTTTTTCTGAGCTGTTAATGCCGAATTTTTTCATTCAAAACTGGGATAGATAATTAATCCTTAAAGGAGTAACAAATATAGTTTAAATGACAACGGCGGAAATATCAATAATGGGGAAAAACGCAATTGATGGGGGATTACTATAAATAGAAGTAAACATATTTTTCGAATAAGTCAAATTAAAAGACTTTTTTTCGCAATACTAATTATTTTCTATTTAGAGATTCTATTCTATTTAATATTTAAACACATCATGCAGTTTCTATAAGCAATAAAATCGCGCAGTTTGATCGAACAAATTACCGGTTTCAATAATCAATTTAATGTATTCTTTTTTTCTTTAATATCTTTTTTTCTTTGCATTATATATATCATATGCTATGATATCTATAATCGCTATTTTACTTTGATCGATCTTCTTTCTCGATTCCAAAAACAATCAAGATTGCATTATAAATATGAATAATAACTAACAATAAGCATGTTTAAGCATGTCGCTTTTATATGATATATTTTTTTGCTATCTAGCCAGTTTCAAAAATTGTTACTTCAATGTCAAGTATGTAAAATTATAGTTTAAATTTCAAAACTTTATTTTTACTGGTCGTTTTGATCGCAGTTTTTCATGTTACATCTTGCAATTAAATTACACTGACAGTGTGATGGATCTTGAATTTATATATTATATATACTTGCGTTATCACTCGAAACTTTTAGCGAAAAAATGATTGGTGATATATTATCAAAGTAAATTCGATCATTCAGTTCTAGATATCTATTTATCGCGATAATACTAAACGCAGTTATACAGACCTGCATTTGCGGATTTATGTTCGCATAGTTTCTTATCAATACAATTAATTTAATGTGTTGTATGTATATGTATATGTGTGTGGTAAAATTTGGCCAAACATTTTAGAAACTATACTACTTTGATCCACATATCCCGATAAGTATGTGATAGCTGTTTGGGGCTGACAATCTAGAAATTAGATCAGTTATAATTGGTCAAGTATGCATATCGCTATCGGCATAACGGTAAAATTATCAATAAAATAGATCTATTATATTTGAAACGGATTGATACTTTAAAGGAGGCCATTTGATTCCACAGCCGCGAAGGAGAAAAGAAAACATACATATTTTATTCTTTATTGGAATTATTTCTCCTTATTATATATAACATATTATTCTTTATTAGATATTTTACTGAAAATTGTATTACTTTTGTATCGCCCTATACTTTTATCGAAGATCTTGATCACGGTGTGAATGCCGTCTTACGTGGCCGCACCTGTATAACCGGTGAATGTTCCCAGTCGAACTGGTCCTCAGCTTTAACCACGTGTTGAAAATCCGCAAGCTGTAGTACAACTCCAGACGCGCTGACATCAATAGCGCGTTCACGTAATCCATTTTTCGATTAATTTCGACGTGTGTCATTTCGAGCTAACTTTCGGATGTTACGTAGTAATTCCGTTTGGATAAATCTCGGCGATTATGACAGAATATTTTGAAAAAATGTGCGAGAAGCAACTCGATCATGACCAGCTAGAGGCATTGGATTAATCGATTGATATTTTATGCTGATGTAAGTAAACAACTCGCGATGAGAGAGAATTTATTGCTTTGATAAGACTTTTTAATACTGCTGTTTAAGTCCTTGAATTTAAATTTCTAGATCTTTATATTTTGATATACACATCCGTGTAATCACATAGTGATGACATAAGATGCCTTGCTTCATTGCTTTGATGATATAATTCGAAACTTTAGCGATTACTGTCGAATATTTGATTTTACGAAATATTTCATCATTGTTCTGCGTTGTTTTTATCGTTAAATGATAGCCCATGTGGCTATATTTAATTTTAAGTTTATGGTATATAATTTTTAAATGTGTATATGAGATTGACAAAAGAGAAAATATTAACATATTTTTGAAATAATCAAAATATTTATAGATATCTCAGATTTATAATAGACAGCTGATAATAATTTTTATTATTATACTTAGCAACACTCTATTCTTAAAATTTCTCTATATACATAAAATATTAAATATTTTGAAGATCTTTCCATATATGAATATTACCACATTTCTGCGAATGTATAAGAGTTATATTGATTCAACGCACAAATTTTATTTTAAAAAGATGATATACATATAGAAATTAGAAAATCATATGAAAAGATTACAAGATCATATATAATTTATATGATCTATGTTATTATACGAGAGGAGAGAAAGAGAGAGAGAGTGTGTGAGAGAGATATATATGTTGTAGAATCTATATAAATATAGAAATCTTATTTTGTTATTAATTAATTTCACAATGAAAACTTAAGTCTTAATTGCTAAAAATATAGTTGCATATTATTTTACTAATTTTGATGTCATTGTTTACTTTGCATGTGTGCATGTATGTATATATAGTCTGCATACTATTTATGACACGCAACTTGTTTATATTTCACATATTATAATTATGTTTTATTAACTATTTTTTTATCCGATTAGTTCATAAGCCTTTGTCAAATAATAATTGAATCACTTATTACGAATATTTCATTATTATGTCTTGCGATCGATTGTGTCGCAATCATTGGGTTATCATTGATTATTCTTCAATTAGCAAGCAATTGTGATTTCCGGATAAATTTTACGTTTTTAAACACTTTATAAATCTTAAAATTTCCATTGCGTATCGATTCGTGTTATGTATAGCATTGATCGATGTCCTATCACGAGCGGATTCATTAGACTTGGTGCAAATTGAATCTCTGATTTCATTTGAGAACAATTTATTATCACACTTAGCACAACACTTTGTAAATTGTTTCAATCATGCTCTTTTCGTTCAACAATGTATTTCATATATATGCATATATTAATATATGTTAACGTTCTTAATTTATCGATATTGAGTTTTCACAGAATTATCTGAAATATTTTGAAAAATTTATATCATTTTCAGTAAATTTTGAATTTTAAGTTGTTTTATATAATTTTCAATATAAATTTTTAAATATTTTTATCCTTATGTCTGAATAGAAAAATTGATTGCTATGCGCGAACGAAAGTCCATGGAATTTTACGTCGGCACGCCGTCTCGTTTTACACGCGTCGTGTGTTGATTGCTGATCAGCAATTGCTTCACTTTGCATTAAACTTTAGATTAATTGTCTGTAGAGAGTATTATATCGTGTCAACAGGATAATTAAATGAAACATCGTACTCTTATTAATTTAATAAAAAAAGATTTTGTAATAATCATCATTATTATTGCGATAGGCACCACTTAAGTGTTCGCCAAAGTAGTAGGGGCTTAAAAGCTGTGCATATCTACCTCGATTTCAGTATCAGCAAATTTCCAGTAACGGCAGCTACCGTGGACTCGCACTATGAATTCTCCAATTCGTGTACAATTAGCCAAATGGACAGTCCCGGCGGTGGCTTTTGTCGTTGCCTTCTTCTGGTACAAACGCCGTCGGATAGACAGAGCTGAAGATCAGTGGAATGATACAGGGGGAATCGCGAAATTAAATCACAAAGAAAAAGCAGTTCCGAACGATACGAAGGAGGTTGACACGAGCTGCAACAACTGCTCCGGCGTTCAGGAAGAGATCAGCCAATCCTCGATCGGCTGCTGCTACACTCCACGGGAAAAGTCGTCTCGTGTCCCGAGGAAGGTCAGCGAGAGCATGGACATCCCGATTAAGAAATCAACGTCGCAATCGTCTTTTTGTAGCAGTAGCCAGATGAGATGTACGGAGACTGACACAATGTCCAAGATGGATGTACAGCTGGGCGGCAATCCGAACGCTAGCTACTTTGAGATGATCGCCAGGAGTCAGAGTGTACCCTGCGAGTCCGACAGTACAGCCGTCAACAACACAGCCGAGATATTTCAAACTGTTGTTGACAAAAAGGAGCAGATTCTGCATCGCGAAACGGAGCCGCAAAAGTATACCGCGGACGAATATCATGAAGGGGATAAACAGCAAGCTGAAGTACATACCATCGAGACTCAGGGACAAGAAGCCGATGAAAGAGACTCGGCCAATCACAGTCCGGTTTCCGGAGTTCTGGAAGGCAGCGTCACAGATGAAGCCAGGAGCGAAGGAAGCACCACGGATAGTGGCAAAGGTGAATTATTAATAAAAGCTGAAATGTCAATAATTGTCCGCGCGATGGATTAATTTAATCTATCCATTTCTGGGAAAAAATTCTAGAGTTTCGATTCTATCTATATGTATCTATATAAATAAAAAATAAGATGAAAGCATTAGAATTCATAACATAGATACTATCTTTATTTTCTCTGTTTAGGTGGAAGTATCAACGGATGCAGGAAGGATAACACTGTACCATCTATCTATGACTTTGCTATACCACAACATCTGGTCGGTAGGTTGATCGGCCGTCACGGTAGCTTTTTACAAAGTATCCGTACAAAGGCAGACGTCAGCATATACGTGAATGATCACCCCTGCGATGGCGATCATAAGATTTGCTCGATACGAGGAAGTGTTGAGAGAATTAACGTCGCGCTTAAAATGATAAGGCAAAAGTTCCCAGAGAAAAGGTTCCCGGAAGTAACATTAGAGGAGATTTCGACAATACCCGAAGTAAACGAAGAGGTTCCATGTAACATCCCCTTGATACGTTCCTTGTCCCTGATTGGTAGTGTTAGTAACGACGTCTACGTCTCTCATATCGTCAAGCCAAACTGGCTCTTCGTTCAGCTTTCGACTCACCCGTCGTTCCACCTTCTGGAAAGCTTAGAAGAGAGCATGACGTGTTGGTATAATAACACAGAATTGCCGCCATCGGATGTATTCAATAGTAAATATATAATATTTTATTGTATGTTTATATAAGCAAAATCACAATACTTGAATCGGGAAATGCATTGTTTTGCAGAGGGCGATTATGTGGCTGTAAATTGGAACGAGAGATGGGTCAGAGGATACATTGAAAAACTAGACCCATCGGGAGAGAAGAATATAGTGCGACTAGTCGATCATGGTGGCTACTGGGTGCTTAATAACTCGCAATTTAAGCCGTTGATGATGGACTACTTGAGTAGTTTGCCTTTTCAAGCGATTGAAATCTTTATAGCATATATCCAGCCAAAGAACGGTAACTATACATTGATGCTATGTTGGTTTTTCTTAGACTGTAAATTATTTTTTTTATATTATATTTCTTCTCGAGTGTGTAATTATATAAATTATTTCTATATTCAGGTGAGTGGTCAACAGAAGCTTACAACTCGGCATATCTTCTCTGTAAAAGCAATGGGATTGGTCAAGCCGTCATTGAATACCATATTGACGATAATATTTATACCAATATTTATTTTACTGTCCAAAACTATGGAGTAAGTACTTATCATTATTCAAATATTATACGATATAAATCTCTTTACACTTCTGATACATGACTAACTCAAATTAATTAAACTTTTCAAGCTAATTTCCCTCGCTGAGGACTTGTTATTGAAAGGCCATGCGGAACATGTAGCAGGGGAACATACAAAACTAGAAACACTTGAATCCATCTGTACATAAGAGTTGTAAGAAACTCTACAATTCTCAAATTTCCTACCGAATCATAACGCGTAATTCACAATTCTTAGCCAGTATCGACTAGAGTCTAGTGTAATCGCCATCGGTAATCCTTTAACTGTGTTAAAATTTATTATTTTGTCCTTTGACTTTGTCTAATATTTACTGCGTTGAAGTCGTCGTGAATAGCTTGACATACATTTTTCCTCTAATAGGTTGGGTATTCACATAGAAATATAATAAGCAAAATAGGGCAGTATATAAAATGTCCTAATCTGATGTGAATAAGAAAATTATATTTCACTGTACACAGAAGGTATACAGAAATCTTGATCGCGTTTAAGCAGCATTTATGATACTCCTTTAAGCATTGCTCAGAAAGAACGCGTCCTGTAAGCATAGACTCGTGGGTTCAAACGAGTTCTGACAAGTACAAAGGATTTGATTTAATCCGATAATATAAGAATCCTCTTTTTATAGTAACTCTTTCTGAATTGCATCGTCTCAAATTTTTTCTCTTTTTTACTTAGAAAACTTGAAACTTTCCACATTGATAGTTATTTACAGGACAAGTCTTTCAGATAGCTTCAAATAAGCACTCAGGAAATTGCTTTTGCCTCCATTGTAAATGTCTCAAGACTGTTGCAAACATAAATGCAAAAATGTCATGTTTACCTCTTCTAAATCTCTATTATACTTTTTTGTACATAATGTAAAATATTTTTTCAATTGTGTAAGTAGAATATTTATATTTAGCAAGAGAGAGAAAACCATAAAGAGAATTTTGCTATATAATGTTAATCATAAAATAAAATGACTGGATTTTATTAAATAGCGTCACATCTAAGAAAATCGTATCGAATAACTCAGACGAATCTGGAAATTCGGTTCTACGTGACTCATATTTCTGATTGGAGGCGATTTGATAATTCATTGAAATGTATCACTAGTTTAATTTCGCGTTAATTTTACATTGCATCAAACTCGTTATCGTAAAAACTATTGTTAAATGTGATATTTCATTTATTATCTCGCGTGTTCTTTCTTCAAATTATTTAAACATAGTTGATCTAACTTTCAAACGTTATTTTTCAATAACGTGTATTTGGCAGAACTTTATTATCGTGGCATAAAATAATTGTTATTTTACGCTTATACTAATTATTCTCTTAAATATATGATTTTTGAGATATCTTTTTCGGCGTTTCAAGACTAAGCTTTTGGATTAATCCAAACGTATAATATTTGTATATTTCATTGTTTACTTAAATATTGATGATTCTATTGCGCGATTTACTAACGCTTTTTTTCTATGCAAGATTTCAGTGTAGTAGAACTTGATTAACTGAAAAAAAATCTATTTCTTACTTGTGTATTAAGCTTAATTAAAAACGTAATTTGGCAATTATAAAATGTTAATATTGTTGATTAATATAGAAATATTTTTCTAGGAGAAGAGAGATATATACGTATAAGGTTACAGTCTATATCGCTCATAATGTATATGCTTTTTCGCGCGCTGCGATTAAAATGTTATAATTTATTATATTTCTTTACATTAGCAGTTCGACAATATAGCGACAATATAGCGCAACAAACATCGTTACATGATGATCATCCGTAATTAATTATATCTTGTATATATAACATATAGTTGACCGCAATCTTTGACTTAAATTTTGTACAACGCTTCATTATATATTAATCATTATTATATTAATTCAGTAAATTAAAAGTTCATTTTGTATATACATCAGTATAACTTTTTAGAAGTTATTATCAAACTCGTGTATAATTTTCACTGCAAGTTCTTATATCTTTTATATATATGTCTTTTATAAAATAAAATGTAATAAATAACAGCAAAGAGAGGATTATGCTAAGAAAGTTACAGAATTATGCTACAATTTAAATCATTGTTTTGTATTGCAAAGCAGAAATAAAGATGTTAGTAAATAGCTAAATTATAGTAATACAAATATATCCTCCCCTTTTTTTTCTAATTTGTTGTGGAATATAAATATAGTCAATTATCTTTGTATACTAAAATCTATTTTAAGTTTATTTGGAGTCACTTTTTTACGTTCTCTTTTCCTCTAAAGTTTTCTTGTCCCTGCTTTCCCATTTTTCAAATGAAATCTAACGACAGAGAGATAAAGTGTAACATTTGTATATCCCGCGCAAAGTGCAGAAGGTGTAGGTGGAAAGAACAGATCTTACACGTGTCCGATCTACTGGCCTCTTTCAAAATTCCAACATTCCATTTTGTTTATTTTAACAAAAAATCGCTCTTCCGTCTGTGACATAATATCTTGCAAGCGTGGTGGTGACAGGTCACAAGAAGGACGAGAAATTCTCTTTCATAAAAGAAAAAGTTTTTCCCCTGTTTTTTTTTTTTTCGTATGTCGTGTTGACGTCTCGTGAGTTTTTCGAGATAACTTTCCGTTTTCCTAACGGAAACGCAGTTTCTCAGTGACCGATTTAATCGTGACTTGAATATAACGTGGGATTTATATTTTTCGTGATATGATCTTTGTTGGAAGTCCCGAACAGGTCCGGCGTTATCGCGTATTAATGCCGGTGTTCTTGAGTGCCTGCGCGATTCCGATTTCGATGCTGTTATGGATAGTAAACGTGGCTTACTCGATACTGTGGCCAGACACCAGAAACTTCACGGAAGGTTTTGTATATCCAATGATGAAAACTTTTAAATACACTCGACTTATTAGGTTAGAAAATACGTACATATGTATATATCCGTGTCCATATATAATTTTGTGTATACGATGTGATAAACTGTTTCGTTAAATTTGTTCTCGAGCTATTTTTTAATACAATTAAAGAGCAACTGTAAATATCTCTAAAAAAAAAAAAAAAAATGCGATGTTAACACATGATTGCGTGACAGTCAATGCCATAACTTAAAAATGAAGTATATTTAATGCATATTTAATGCAGCATAAGCAAGTCTTTTTTGCACTTTATATAAAGAGAAACTCTGATGAAATGATTGGCGTAATCGATCTTTGTGCATTAAAATAAAATTTTTATTTATACATCTCAACTAGCAGGTTGACGATCTTCATCAGCAAGAATTTGTACTCCCAAGAGATGGCAGAACATATACGGGGTTAAAAAAATGGCAAATTAATTTATAAAGTGCGTAAATAATAGAGAATAATAGAAAAGTTATTACATCATTATTATCTTCTTATTAAATCTCTTACAATACACTGATTACGCAAGAGTGAATAGTATAAATCAACCGATACTGTGAAATATTCAAGCATTTTTTTATAAATAATTTTTTTGTATATCTATTTTTTGTACAATGTTGTAAAGTTGCTCAAAGTTCTTAATTTAATTTATAAACATTCAGGCTTTTATTGAGATAAGACTATATCAACTTGCAAATCAAAATATATGATAAATAGAAATTTAACTTTGTTACACTGAAATCCATTTTGGTAATGATTTCAATTATATTCTTTAAATGATCAATATTCCTGAATAATATTATTTCTTTAAATTATCAATATTCCTGTTGATAAAAGTATTAGCTCTGTAAAATATAAAATGTTTCTTCTTTTAAGTCATGTTGCATTATGTTCATAAATGTACTTGCATTTAAATATAAATGACATTTTTTAATATTTAAAAGATTTCTATTTCTATTTTAGAACACTCAGTTATCTCACCATGGAGATGGTTAGCAGCAGTCATCATTCCGTCATTGTTCTTGTTTTGGGGTTTGCGCAAAAAAAGTCTGCACATCAGTGGCGCAATTCTTGGTAATGAAATATCTATATAATTTTGCAATGTAGAAAATATAGAGTAAAACGCACACACACATTAGATAATATAAATATTTAGGCTGCTGTTAAATCAAGACAAAAAGATTCAATTTATATATGTAGTCAGTTAAATATTGTTTATATAATCAAATAAATGACACCAACAAACACATCTTTCTTTACTGAATTATGCTGCCTGAAATTATAGGCTGCCATAAGATATTAAAAAGATTAATTAATCTGAGTATGTGAAATATTTTTACCTTATAGGCTTCTTTGTGGGCTTTATCTTGACACTCTCAAGTTTTGCTCACTTGTCAGCTCTTATGACGTTCTTTGTCACTGGGTCAAAAGTGACAAAGTTTCGGTCCGAGCAAAAGAAAAAACTTGAAGCCGATTTCAAGGAGGGTGGCCAACGGACTTGGATACAGGTGTTGTGTAACAGTGGTATGGCTACACAATTGGCCTTATTGTATCTTTTGGACGTCGGAAGCGGAGAGAGGCCCATCGACTTCGACAAGGAATACCGAAGCTCGTGGTTGTCCATTGGGATATTGGGTAACAAAGTCAATATTTTAATTCTGACAATATAACAGTACAATTATATTTTAATTAAAAAAAACGAGTTTAAATCTCTAAAATGCAAATCTTAAACTCTTAACTTCAAATGTGGTTCTCAATTTACTTTCTAGGAGCATTTGCATGTTGCAACGGTGATACGTGGGCTTCAGAGTTGGGTACAGTGATCGGCACAAGTGATCCTTTTCTTATTACAACAAAGAAAAGGGTGCCAAGAGGTAAGAATATTAATTTTGTAGGATACCGATAAGCAGATAAATTTTGCATCAATAAAATAGGTTTCTTATGTATGCAATTTGTAGTAGAGATTAAATATCGTTTCTTTTATAATAGATTGTTAAAAATATAGTCAATCTGAAATATTTGCACTTTATTGTTCAAGGAACGAACGGTGGTGTATCGTTGATAGGTCTGTTATGTTCCACCATTGGCGGTTTAATAGTCGGACTTTTCTATTATATCGTGATATTAAATACTGTCGATACGGCTGTATTGCAACTAGCAGCACCACAGTGGCCTGTCATAGTTGTCGCAGGATTCGGAGGCTTCTTTGGCTCCATTTTAGATTCCGTCCTCGGCGCGACTTTACAATATTCAGGTAATAAACATTTTCGGATTTTGTGTATTCTTTTATGCTTTAAATTCGGAATTCTTAAATATAGTTTAGTATTATAAATTATTACGATGTGTAATAATCGACTTTTCAGGAATCGATGAAAAAGGTGTTGTAGTGGAGCGACCGGGAAAAGGTGTAAGACATATTTGTGGTAAACAGCTCCTAGATAATCACAGTGTTAATCTCCTTTCTAGTATTGGTATCGCCCTCGTTCTTCCTAGAATGGCCAATATTTTCTGGCCATAAAATTTCAAATTTATTTAAAAACATAATATTTTGTTATCGAGTTCATTATTTTAATTTTATTTTTACCTATATAAAAAAAATCTTGCGCGGTTTTGTATATCTTGTATATTTTTCTATGCTTTTTTACTCAGGGATGAAAGTGTTACTTTAAGAATTAATAAAAAAATCTTACTTAAGATTATATTTTATCAATTTTTAATATAAATATGAAAAACACAATGATAATATTTAAACATTGATAATTATTAGTAATGCGCGACTTCGTGAATTAGTTAATCAATTGGATTTTTATTTTTTTTTGTTAATATAAATATTTATTATATATAAGTATTCAATTTATATAATATTTATATCTTATATAATATTCTACGATATCATTTAATGAAACATGGGTTGTAAAAAAATACTTTACAAAAGGCTCACATTTTTATTATATAATTTACATGCAATGTTCGCGCGGCATTATTATTCGCTGCAGCTAAAAGTATTTCTTGGATTGAAGATATTATTAGAACGAATTTATAGGATTATCTTACGACAATGTTTTCTATATCTATAACATGATGTATATAAGAATGATATAACATGATATTATTTTGATACTGCGAAACGGTTCAAAACTAAATTCAGTATTCTTATATATTTATATCTTTAAATATAAAATATGCAAGATGTATATATATCATAATACACAAAGAATCATCATATTTTCTTCAGCTAGAATTTTTTTGATAAAATTATAAATGATTGCTATTGAAAACATTAAAATTTCATCTTTATAATTTAGAATTAAAATAAAGCATTTTTAGATAAAGAGAGAAATACACACAAAGACTTATGTATTTTTGATGCACTGTAATAAAAGTTATCTTTAAATAACAAGGTTGAAATTAATTTAATTAAAATATTAAACCTACCCTCTTTACTCATATTCTCGAAAATTAATAGCTAAATTTGTTTTCAACTATTATTCGGTTGAAATGCAATATATATAGTTTTCAGAATACAATATTATCAAATCAATATATTATCAAAATCTAATATCGAGATAAATAATATGAATCAGTTGTTGTAAAAAATGATATTAAAATGTATTATGCATCTAATTTTTATCTCTTATTCATATAAAAGATAAAAACATGGAAAATTTTACATTGCATATTACAGAATTTTTTAACTTGATCAGATAAATCAAACATGTATATATATGTATGTATGTGGTGTGTGTGTGTGTGTAATCAGCAGAACAAGGTATTTTATTTACTGGTTCGTATCTGTAAACTAGATAAAATAATTTTCATATTTAACATGCAGTGAAAAGACGTTTTTATCAAACTATATAATATCACATATATATGTAATATCTATGTAGGAATCAATTCTAATTTAAAGTCTTTTCGAGATGCAAAATAAAAATTAGTTTATATCAATTAAACGACACCCTATAAATAGAATACCATGTGTGTATATTGTTTCTGATTTTAAATTTATATCAGCCATGAGATAATAAAAGAAGATTATAAAAAATTTTTATATTACAATTGCATGATTTAAGCGAAAGTAGATTGATTAATTACCTATCTATGTTTGTCCCTATGTCTTGTCACAATGTAATATTTACAGAATACATATATTAAAATATATCTAAAGAAATCGACAAAATCACAGCAACATCCAACACATGGAATACGCTTTCGCGTTATTCTCGAATTAATATTTGATTCATAATAAGTTACTAAAACACAATCTAAAAACTTTACACTTCAAGAATCTAAGAATTTAAGATTCCAAAATATGTATGAGCCCAAGAATTTATAGATCTAAAAATAAGTTATCATAAATTTTATCTATTTATTAGGATTTATGAATCTAGATATATTTAGGATACTCGTCAAAAAAAATTGTATACAGCTGTGAATATAATTCCTCATTAAAGAAAATTTTGCCATGATTTTTGGAAATTATTTATACTTTCCTACGGATTGCATTCAACTGAAATAAGTAGGACAATAAGTTTCTTTCTATAACTGAATAATTATATGCGATTACTTTTGTATATTAGAAATTGTTACACACGATTCGTTGAGCATGAATATTTAAAAAAGAAATAATATTATGTAAAAAAATCATGGAATCAATTGTATTAAGATTGCGATTGATATAAAAAACGATATAAACACGTGCGCACATGTAACGATGAGAAAATGTACAATTTTATCTACTATTTATTGAAATTGAATATGAGATCAATGGATCTCTATAATATTACCGTAAAATTACCGCTTCCACTACCGCTTGTAACGCCCCTTTATTAGCTGCAATGCCTTTGCCATGAGCGGTGCTTTTGTCTTCTTTACACTTGATGCTAATCAAAACATATTAATATAATGTACTGATAATAGAGTATAAAGTATGATTAAATTAAATCATCAAAATAAATGCTTACTTGATGCTTTAAACCGAGCCATCGGCGGTGGTGGTACAGCAATGTTCGTTGCATTGTTGATCCCACCACCACCACTGACCAACTTTTTCTTCACACTGGAGACAGTGGCAGGTGTGGCATTAGCTGTGCCATACTTCGCCTGTTTCTTCAGTATGTTTCGCGGTGGTTTTACGACATTGTCCACATATGCGAGTTTAGTGGATCTCACTGGAACGGATTTGTCTATAGATTGTTTGATGTTGGCGGTGAGCGTCTTCAGTTTCGCTTCTCTCTCATCCAAGCAGCGCTGTGTAATATCATATAACATTTATATAAATAAAATATATAGATTCGTCATCTTAAGAATATCTTCACATATTTATACTCATTATACGCTTTAGCTTTATAATTCAACCTACCATGTACATCTCGCGCCACGATTCCATTTCCTGCCTATCGTTACTCCTGAATTCTCGATTACAATGATATTGCCATAGTGTGTCCGTATCTTCTATAAGATATGGATTATAGTGTTCTAACATAAATAATTGATCAGGAGTGGCGCGTTCTAAGATTGGCTTTAATATGTCAAACGGTACACCGCCGGTGAATTCGAGCGCTGGTAATAAAAAATGTTCATTGTTAAAATATTGGTATATTAATGCATAATAATCGCAAAAAACAAAGTGTTTACCATCGATATTTTCTATCAACACTCTGATGCACATTTCGTATAGTGTCGGCACACTTGTGTAACCAACCTTGTTACCAGAGTAGACTTTTGTCCTGCAATGAGAATAAACAATACAATAGTAGACATCTCAAAACTAAATATTATTTCGTCATTTGTATCGCAATATAAAAGAATAAACCTTTGATTCTTGTAATAAATCATATTGTCAATAGATTTGACTTCTTCTTTGCGTTGAATTGGATTAATGTATGGCAGTGGCTTGTAATTGGGACTGATTTCAGGTAACGTGGATGCCAAATCTACACTCAATGGTTCCAGTTTCACATTCGGCGCTAAAAGGGATAGTGGCTGCAAACCAAGTTTTCAAACATTAGAATTATTTTTTTCTTTCAATGTTGTTGAAGATATTAAATACCAGAATGCAAATTACGTTTGAACTTTCGCCGCATTCTGACTCAGATTTCGCCGTTGGCGTCTTTTTGTTACTAATCGGGGGTGACAGCCGTTCCGTTTTAATTGACTTACTAACAATTGGATTAGGCAAATTATGACGTTTTTTCGATAGCTGAGGCATGGTGCACATGCCGAGTGCTTCTGCAAAGCTTGCACCTAAAAAAAGAAAAAAGGTCAGAGATATAATTTTATGCTTGTACCTATCTAATTATCACGATTAGTTATTTCGGAATTTTAATGAATACAAAGTATTTATATCTATTTTTTACATCTAACTGCTTGAATATTATTTATCTCTGTAATTAGTATAAAACACATCATGTAAAATCATATACTAATAAACTTCTAAAAATAAAGTTTTATCTTTTGTTAAATATAGAAAATTGTCATACATATATATATATTAAATGTGTCAAGTTAAATTATTTATTATGAGGAATTTAGAAATCATTTATTATGAGAAGTTAGGAAACGTAATTCTGTTCTTGATTAGTTATTCTTAGATAATTTATAATTAAATTTTGTATATAAAAGTGTTTTGCAGATCATAGTTAAGAATTGAACACGTGCTTATCAATTTATATATTATTTATTTATTATCAATTTTGAAGATAGTACTTCTTGGATGCATAGATTTTATATAAAAATATATTCTAAGACAACTTTTGGAAGGACAACAACATTTCAAACAATATGAAGCATAAATTTCCATTATTCTATTCAAAAACTATAATTATATATATATGTATATACATATATATATATGATTGTATGTATAATATATATTTATAATTATAATTATAATATATATTATGTAATTAATATATTAATATATATTAGTTAATATATGTTTGTGTATTTATGTATAAAACATATATAAAAATCATATATTATCATTAATGAAATTTGGGATATTGCAATATAGTTTTTAAGCTTATAGCTTGTAATATTATATCTCTAAAGAAAATATAAAAATTTAATTAAAACCATAATCTATTTTGTGCAATTAAAAATAAGGTTTGAAATAAATATAAAAATAACTAAGAAAAGAAAAAAAAAGATCTTGAATGTGGCCTGCTTTCACTTAGCACATTGTTGTCCTAAAATTTGTCATTTTTGCCGAGTAATATAAAAAAAAATCGCAATTTCACATTTCTTGACATAATAAAACTAATATAAGTAAATAAGTAATTGATACAAATTATTTCTTCAACACACCAGAATTGCAATCTATTCCTTCATTGCCTTTTATTTCCTGCAATAATCTAATCTTTGTTTCTTTTTTCTTCTCATGTTTATTCTTATCCTCTTTGTGCTCCTTTTTCTTGTCCCTGTTTTTACTCTTAACATGATCCTTATTACTAGAGGAACTAACTCCTGATTTAGAAGTTTCCTTGCTAGAATGATGACTGGAATCCTTTTTTTTGTCATGTTTATTATGACTCATATGTTCTTTTATTTTATGTTTTTGTTTTTCACTATTGTCCTTTGCTTTACTGCCCGATTCATCAGATTTAAACTTACTAGAACTGCTCCTGGACTTCTCCTGCAAATACTTTTTCTGTTTATCATCTTGTTTATCATCTTGTTTATCTTGTTTGTTTTTATCATTTGCTAAAGGCTGTTCATCTTTTACTTTAATTTTTACCTCTATCTCAATTCCAGAAGATTTTGAATGGGAATGATTCTTTTCTGAAATGGATAATTGAGGCTTCTCATCATCAATTTTGCTATTTGACAGCTTTCTCTTCTTGCTTTCTTTTGTCAAGGAATTTGAGTTATCTACTTTTCTTTTTCTGTTGTCTTCATTAACCTCAGCCATCTTGTCACTCACTTTTTTCGGATTATCATTGCCACTATGATAATGATTTGTTGAACTGTGGGCTTCTTCTTTCTTCAGACTATTTTTACTGCTTTTTGATTCCTTAGACTTATTTTCACTCTGCGAACGATGTTTGGAAGAGTGTCCACTTTTTTCATACTTTTCCTCTGATTTTGACTTTTCCTCTGACTTGGATGAATTATTTTGTTTTGTAGATGGCTCACTTTTGTTTTTCTTATGCGCATGTTTTGAGTTTGATGCTTGATCAGACAAAGAGCTGTTCTCTCCTACATCCTCTAGCTTTGGTGATTCTTGGTTATCAGTGTAACTTTCGTGAACATCAGGTACACAAGCTTCATCCTCATCTTCTCCATCACTGCTCTCTTCATCTGCTACCATTCTTTTCCATTTGTAAACTAAAGCCTTAGAAGCATCACCTACACTACCATCGTATTTTCTGAAACTATTCACAGTCCTTCCTACTCCTGTCTCTTGAAGGTGTTGTACCGTCACTGGCAGACTATACAGCTTTGAAATACAGTGTAATATCTGAAAATAATTGTACATAAAAAAATTATGTTATTGAGATATATAAGTTATGTACTCAACATGTAGTGAAATTTCAAAGACAATTTAATTTTTTTTAAATAAAAATTGAAGACAATGTCTAATTATGACGATATCAAACATATCACCCAAATTAACAATAGTAATAATTAAAAAGCACCTTTTATGCATTAAACTTTTAAATAAGTTGTACTTCAAATTATTTTTTATGATATGCAAAAAAGATGTAACAATGTAATAGCAATTTTTAGCGATCGGGAAAATAAGTTTTGTAAAAGTAACATTGACGCGTTTTTTTTACATGGTCCACAGCTACGGGATGCCGAGGTTATAACGTTGTGTTCCTGTCGTTTGGACTAACTATTTTACATAAATTATATTGGACAACGAATGTTTCGATAACGCTATTCTATATCATATACATACTCGATCCTCATTATCGCCGCATTTCTCTAAATTCCGTTGATAATGAAGAATTTTATCGACAACAGACATATTGTCACTGATCGCGACTATCAGCTATCAGCTGCTCGTTGCTAATATTGTTGGTAAAGAATTCGATACATGAAGACATGAACACGAATGGGAGTGTAGAAGGTTATGTGCTGATGAAAGAGCATGCGTACGATGGCTTCCGTGTGTAAGGACCAATCAGATGTTTAATGTACAGGATGCACGTCCTTTGTATCAAACGTACATGATTGGTTGATTCCGTAGTCATGATATATAAATATCTAGATGTGATCTACTCGAGTCAAAGACACTCAAACCGGAAGTGGAAGCGTACTATAAAAGCTGGAAGGGCAATATCATCGTCAATACTAATTAAATAATATGAATTGATAGTTTCATCATTAATATTGAAAAAAATATATCTAATATCGACATGTTGTGTTCCCCGATCATTCTCGAGTCCATCGATCCGGGGTGTTAACGAATTTTTAAGGGTCGACAGGAGTGACGGGCAAACTTCGAAACTACACCTGATCCGCGGTCAGCTGTACATTGTCATGTGTAGCCAAGGTTTCGTGATTTTTCTGAATACAAATACCATGTGATTTTTTCTTTATTTTGGCCGTAATATGCAGAAAACGAATCTGTAGTTCACGGCTCTCCGCGAGAGGAACGTCGGTGTCGATAATAAAAAGATTTATCATCGCGGATAAATCGATTTCCTGTAATAATAAATTATTCTCATAGATGTCTATACTAGTAGTATAGACATCTGTGCCTTTGAGAGGAAATTGAAATAAATTTTTATTTATAAAAGAAGATTTTTTTGCGAATAATACTTGTTACACTATTATTATGCACAGCATTAAATATCTCGTTTAAGTGGAAAAAAAGCGGAGTTATTAAAGTAATAATTTAACGATGACTTGTATTATCGCTTTTTCTTGATATTTGCTTAAGAAGTGGTTATATAAAAAGATACGTTTGTAAAAAACTAATAAAAATCTTTGATGAATTAATGGCATATTTTATTATTAGAACGTTCTTCTAATAAGTGTATATAAACATATAATTTTGAAAAATATGTAATTCTGGTTCGATTTGGCTAATATAATTAATTGCGACTAATATTGTTAATATATCCTACACTAAATAATTTTTTAAAGTATTAAAAGGACGAAATAGGAGATAAGAAAATGTTGAGCTATTTGAAGGAAGAATGGAAAGCTTACATATCATATATTTACAATACAACACATATAATATATAAATAAGTTATTATTGTGTGAATCATGCAAAGGATTCATAGTAATATCTGATAACTTCGTCTTAGACTATTATTAACTAATTTGTATGCACAATCAACATACAGTCAGTTTTTATTCTCATAAAAATGTTTAATATATTTGTGATACTCTAGGAAATTGTAATATTAAACCAATATAAAATATCATTACAACGTTCTAATAATTGCACACTTTACCTAATTTCACTCTTTCTTATTTGAATAGAGGAACTTTCTTTAAACATTAAATTCTTGATATTAGATTTCGCTTAAATAAATATATAAATTACAATTAGCATATTTATTATTAAAGTTTGATATAATATCTTCTGGGATTTTTTCGATAATATATACAAATTATGTATGCAATCATCGATTAATATGATTAAGATATATTTCGTGTTAGCGAAGCCTGATATGTGAGCATAAGATCGTTATTTAGAAGATTAATTGGCATAAATTAATTATTTATGTATTTATTTAGGATCAAATATCGACGAAATAATTTTATTCATGGTTTCTGCAACGATCAGTACTTTTTATTTATGTGACAAAATACGCCGCTTTTTACGTAATAAAATTAAATGGCTTATCGAGCATTTGACGCAAGTAGAATAGATTTATGAACTATATTATTATATTGTGCGTAGTGTCATTTTCTCGTTAACTTGAATTTCCACTGAAACCAATTTATGGCTTCTATATTGAAGAAAAAGATGTGACGTAAAGTCGCTTAGAGACGACGCTCCAAAGGTGAAGCTTCGTGAACTATGCTTTTGCATAGTTAATTTATTATTAAAATATCATTAAAATATCATTAAAACATCATTAAATTATAATTAAGCGCAATCAATTATTACAGCTGAGCATTGCTTCGTTTTAGCACTAATCCATGTATTCCTTGCGATTATTAGATTAATTTGATATTGCCTTCTCTATGTGATTGTAATTGTTAATAAATCTGTGTGTGTTATAATAGCCTCTACAAGAAATTAATTTTATAAAAGCTAAGATCACCACGTCAAACATCTCTTCAATTATATTGTTTTTAGTCGATAATAATAATACTTTTTATAAAGAATCGTGTTGATCATAGATACACTCAGTCTCAAGAGAGCGTAATTATCGATCTATATATGTACTCTATAATAAACTGTTTTATAGATTCAACGAAATGATGAGGTAAAATGTGACATGACATGTTTTATGAAATTATTAATTCATCATTGCGTGCGCGCGCTTGTTTGTTGCGCATAATGTAACGTTCGTACACGTCCTTCATCGTGTTTGCGGAAGTATATACCTATCTAATTGTAAGCTTTTTCTAGTGCATCCCCGGAATGACTTCTGACATTGCAGCTTCACCCGAACAAGACTTTGACCCGTACTCTCCGCTCGTTTGACGTTGAACGTGACACGTATAATTCTCAATCTGTAACGTAATATTTAATGCAATTACAACAGCATCTCCGATGTTTTTAGAACGACTTTTGCCTACCTTCAGTTTGCATTCTTGCGGTTTCCGCTCGGCGGCCCTTAATCCTAGGGGATCGGACAAGTCCTAGGACCCGTGATGAAGAAACGCGCGGCGGTAGTGGTCGTTTTAGCCCTTTTCTGAAAATCATAATAATCGTACTTCTCTGAAGTTCGTAGTACGCGAAGCATGTTTCCACTTCCGCTTTTTTGTACACTTGCAAACTGGTAGCGGGTATCATTCCGTAGGAATCGCTGCGCCAGAGAAACTTGATTGATTTCATTATACAGGGATATATAGTGTATAGCGAAAGGAAGAGTTAAAATACAAATTATTATTGTGATTCGTTTACTTTGTATTGCATGCGGTAAAATACTCACGCACGTAGCGAACAGCGTCGGATCCATCACTGAAGACGAAATAGCAAAAGTAGCAACTGCAACGACCGATGAAGCATGCATAGCAGCACGCACGTAGTCTGCAAGAAAACCAGGAACAAAATGTCTGTTCTATGCAACGTAAGTTAACTTTACGTCATGCATAGTAGTTAGAATTCTTTTGCACGCAATATATATATATCGTCCTGTTTTAATAGTTAAAAAGTATCATTTCTACTCATAATTTATTTTCTTCATTAAATCAGATTGGTGAACGCTCTTTCACGAGAATTTATTTATATATTTTATCTATTGTATTATGTATTGTACGTTATATAATTAAATTAACACTTTAACAAATTGATTAAATTAAATCTTTTTTAAAACTAGATATCATATATTTAAACCAGCATCATATATATGTATAGTCGATAATTTTTACAAACATATATATGTAACTGGTATAAAAAAGATTATATTTAGTCAATTTATTAATTTAAATTAACGTATATAATACAATAGATAGAGTTTACGGAAATAAGTCCCCGTAAGGGAGCGTTCAATCTAATTTAATGAAGACAATATATTATAAATAGAAATGATACTTTAATTATTAAAGCGGGATGGTTACCTTCTAATCTACACTAATTTTGATCAATGTGCGAATTAATGTGCGGGCGATATATAGTAGATAATTTTAGAAATTCGCTCGCTTCAATGTGCGATAAAAATTTTAATGAAAAATTCCTCGCGGGTAGTTGTCATAAAAGTCGCATCGGGTTATTTCGACACGTGCAAAGTGTTAAATGCATCGTCTATCGTATTTTCGTGAAATCGGCGAAGCCAATATCGGCAATTCGCACGCGCTCGCTGTCCGAGCTTACGCTCGGCGCTCTTTCCCTACCACCAACACTCGATGGACACTCGGTGGGTACCTGGTAGGCACCTGGTGGTCTCCACTTGCGGCGGTACCACATCGCACTATCTCCTCGCTTGCTATTCGACAGATCGTGGACCGCGCGCGTGCATCCGAACATTACGTCGGGCCGTCTCCTCTCTCGATCTCTTCTCCTTCGTTCATCTTTTTCTCATCTCTGTCCTATCTTTTTCTCTCTCTCTCTCTCCCCCTCTCTCTCTCTCTCTCTCTCTCTCTCTCTCTCTTTCTCTGTTTCCATCATTTTCTTCCTTGGACAGATAATCTGTTATTCTCTTTTTTTTCTGTCTCTCTCTCTCTCTCTCTCATTTTTTCTCTTCCCTTTATGCATCGACTCGTGAATTAAAAAGGGGGCTCGCGACCGTTCGCCAGGAATTATTCGCGGGGACGCAGCGAGTGATCTTCGTGTCCCGAGTGTGATCGCGACTTTTCACTGTGATTGATACTGGCTACTGATGAACACTTCGTTTTCATCGAAGACGAAAAGATAAGAGATGAAATTTGTGACCGTCGACGGAAAGTGACTTAACGAAGTATTACGATCACCAGGAGTTATCCATTTTTGAATTGTGCTCGGACAAATCGACAAATATATTAATCGATCGATCTTTCGGTATCCCGCGATCTGACCAAGTCGTGTTGAGGAAGACAGAGGGAGAGAGAGAGAGAGAGAGATATCTATATATATATACGAATCGGTGGCGATTCGACATTTGGCGGCTTCTGGCGCCGATAATTGGCCATGAGATTTGGCAAAGATCAAAGATATCAGAGATCCGGACGAGGTCAAAACGCATAAGTCACACCCGACAGCAGGATAGAGAAACTTGTACAGTGTCTCTTTCGCCGCTCTTCCCACTCTCTTTCTCAGGGAGCTTGTTGTGAGTTACATAAAGAGGGATTTTACTGGTCAGTTAATGAACCCGGCTGTGCGCTCACGCAAGGAACGTCCAACGACGCCGACGACGACGACGACGACGACGAAAACGACGACGACGACGACGAGGACGACGGCTGAGTCGGCATTACGTAAGTAAATATGAATAATTTGTCATCTGAAAGCGGCAAAGAATGTAGCCCAAGAACACGGTCGCGTAATGCATGCGTCGGAAAATGTGCATCGGGGAAGAAAAGTGACCTGCAAGAAACAAGTGCGTCAAAAGAGACATAAATGGACATTTATTTTATACCTCATTGAAATCTAGTTTCTTTAATTTTAAAAATGCTAATAAAAAATAATGAAGAGAGAGAGAGAGAGAGAGAGAGAGAGAGAGAGAGAGAGAGAGAGAGAGAAATAATAAATTTTTAAATTATTGAAATAAAATAAAACTAATTAGATAAGAATAAGCAAATAGCAAATTTTTACTTTGAAATCAATTTTATCGAATAATATTCCAAAGATTTATAGAAACAGATTATCTTTACGCGCGGTGACATTTATCGAGCGTATTTTTTTCTTGAGAGATACCGGTATCACTCGTACGTGCAAATCTCGCTATTATACGCTACGTGCAATCGCATATTTGCGATTAAATCGGCCGATTTCTACCAGTGTGTTTTAGCGTCATTGCACATCATTTCAGTAAAGTTTTTTTTTATCTGTTTTTATTTAATCTATTAAAGCCGTAAAATTTATAAGTTTTATGTGCGTTTTAAGAGAAATAAAGTTTTTAAAAATTAGAAATTAAAGATATTTTAAAATATAGAAAGAAATCTGTAATTTAAAAATCTATCTATAAAAAAGTATTTATAAAAAGCTTAAATTTTGAGAGTAGACTCTATAGAAAAATATAACAATATAGAATTTGTTGAAATATATAAAAGAGTTTATAAAAAATTATTAATGCTATATATATACAAGCGAATTGTTGCATATTTATTTCTCATTTTAAATGGGGTTCGTAAATCTTCGGATTATAACATATGAAATAGCGGTCAATATTTCTGACCTGGATATATGCATCTCGACACACTTAAGCTCATAGAGGATAAATTAGCCACAATAATTACGCGTAATACATCGAGAGATCTTCCTTGCAAAAAAAAGGCTCCGTGTGATTTATCGTCCGTAGAAGATTGATTATATTAACGTGCATATTAAAAGTAAATGTATTACTTAACGGATGCAGTCGCGGAGCTTACACACTGACCGATTTCTCGTGCACCACTTAGAAGCGATCGGATACGAATCCTTGAAGAATAGATATTTCCTCGACGGTTTCAAGTGTTCAGGTCAGCAGGATCAATGATCCGATACACGTCGCATCATTTAGAAATAAAAGGAACTTTTAAAAATCCTTCGAATCTCGAGATCATACAGCGTTTTTATGGATATAATATAGGAATCTGTAGTTTTTGTTATTTAATGGAAATTTAAAATCGATCGAGAGAGAGAGGGATTCTCTAGGTTTGCAATTTTTTACGACAATAAATTGTCCACAATAGTTTTTCAATAGAATAGAATATGTCATATGAATTTTAATTGATATTGCATATTTTAGCGTAGGTAGGTGGGATGAGATAATTTATCTTTTTCTTTATTCATCAATTAACGCCTGTCTTGCGATGACTTTTCGGTGACACATCATTCATGTGAGACGACTTTTCACCGAGTTTATCTTTTTAATGGTATCTCTGTCGCCTGGTGATACTTTACATTAGCAATATTTTATTGATTTTTTTACTGCAATATTATTATTATCTGTAACTCAACCGTCAAAAACATATTATCGGAGCGATATTAACGAAATTATGTACGTGGATAAAATTTTTATCGCGTCTTTTATTGCCGTTGCGGAAATGTTAATGGGTATGATAAACATATATTGACCTAGCTGCAGAAATTCGACATCAACAGCTCAGTTTCACATCAATAAATAATGACTTTTGTAAAAAAAAGATCTTTTTTTAGATTTTTGCGATATTTCTACGGATTTGTATTTCTAATTCGGATATAATCCAGCGAATAATTTCAAATGTGCATATTATTTCGGAATTTTTGAATTATATATTAGATGTTTCGAAAAAATGTCAAACCGTTGCATCGTGTCCGGCTCATTTTGCGGTAACGTGAAGCGGTGAAGCACTTTTCTCTTCTCGGACTGTTCGGCAATGCGGAAGAAGTAATCATTATTTTCCTCTTTACCTTGTATTGCTCATACGTGTCGTACTGCTGTATCATTATCCGCGCGGCAAACGAGTTATTGTCGCAGTATAATTTCAAAAACCCCGAAAAGGGATTTTTCAGTAGCGAATGACATTTGTTAATGTAACTGTTATCTCACAATTGAATAATATGAGCAAACAATTAATCGATTATTGCATATAGCAGAATTGTGTATGACAAGATGGTGTTGCTATCGTTGCAATCTATACTGCCCGTCCATGATTTTTGGACACGTAGTCTCGGTGCATTCGTACTTACGCAGGTGTCGAAATTACGGTTTCTATATTGAGGGTCGAAGTTTTGGTCCGCGAGCAGATTACCTTAACATTTAATTGCGGGAATTGCGCGATATTTTTCACGCTAAGGAAGAAATGGAAAGCGACCGCCACTCTTTTCGAGTGTTACTCAAGTTAATACGGCCGGCACGGATCATTTCGAAATTTGAAGAAACCCCGAGAAAGCAGCTTAACGTCAGCACGAGGTAGAGAGATCGGTACGAGCACGTTTCAGGCGCAATTATGTGTTCATAATAATTTTTGCTCAATTTTTTGAATCCTCTCCAAACTATTTCAATTCCCGTTGCGCATAAATTAAAAAGACATGCCAGACGAGTAAGACAAATTTAAAATAAAATGTATGAGATGTGCTTCTGTGCTTGTTAATATTCAAAAATTTCTACAAATATAAAAAGATATATTTTTCGAGAGAAAATAAGGTGTTGTTATCGTGTTCTTTTCACTTCTTTAAAGAAAGGTGACGTCTTTATAAAGTAATGTCAAGATATATATTTGCTGATATTCAAGACGCAAATATGTCGCGAAAAAAGTCAATGAGATAAGTAAATATCAGTCTTGAAAAAAGCTCTATTGCGATTTGCAATTATATAAGAGTTGTATATCCGATACAATTTAATTTGATAATACACAATATTTGTCGTTTACAGCAGACATTATTAAAAATATGCATAAAACAAATGTAGATATGCTTAAAACAAATATAAATATATTTAAAACAACATTGATATACTATATTAAAAGTTGCAATCAGTTAATAGGATTGATATTCTTTTGTTTATAAAAAGAAACGATATAAGTTGTGTATTAACAAAATCTGTAATTTTAATAGCAATTTTTTTATTAAAAAAATTGAATTATCTAATTATACATATAAAGCAGATACTTGCATTTAATTGGCATGCTTATTAATTGATAAGTCGAAAGACTTTTAGATCCTCTGAAGCGGCTGATTATCGACGGCAATTAAACGCGCAGTTGCGGTTCTTCGTGGAAGATAATCTAATTAAAGCAAACCAATTGTGATTACGTATGATTAAGAAGTAATCCAATTATGATTGAAGAGACAAAGACCAGTATTATTGTTCGCAAAACTGAAACAATAAGTAACCTGATTTCGAAACTTAGAATATCAACTTTACAGAGTTTTAGTTATTCCTATTCAAGGTTTTTTCTATTTATAATCTACGAGGATATACATACGTATATATATCTAGAACCAGAACTTTTTTCCGATCCGTCTTACACTACGTAAGTCTCACACATAAATACCGAGTGACGGATTGAAAAACGTTTTTGCTTTATTAATACTAATGAGCAACTTACATTGATATTATTGCCGGTAATATACTCGCAAACAGGCAATTTATTACTCAGAAGAAATAGTTCAGGAATGCAAAAGTGCGATGCAAAAACGTTTTATCTATAATCTATCTTGAGAGAAAAAAATGTCATATGTAATTGTGCGGAAAATATTCTGTCAAAGACGCATCGCTAATCACTCTGTCATTAATCTGAAGTAATATTTAACTAATAAATTGAGAGTGAGAGACAAATTGCACAAATCTATTAATCTCGAAAATCGAGTATGAATGAAATGAAGGAAAAATAGAAAATTTACGAATAGAAAGAAAATGAAGTAAATATTGTAAAATAAAGTAGATATCGGGCATATTTTGTAAGATTTTTATTTGCAACAAAGAGTGTTCTTGAATTTGCAAAGAAGTGATGGATCAGACAGTACGACGGAGTACGTGTTACGTAACTGGAAATAAATCCGGCAAGGACGTTTGTCAGAAAGGAACGATAATAATTTACGGATGCCAGGTTGCGTTTCCTCGATGCTCGATCTCTCGGCGAAAGTCTCTCGATGCGTCTCGTCGAGGAACCATCGATTGTGCGTTTCATCGCGTGCTCGGTCAGGCAAGTTTGGCGTAACATCGCGATACACATTATCTGTGGGGTGGTTTCACTTCTTTCGGTAATGTCGAGAGGTCGTGAAAGCTTGATCTAGTTTTAACGTCCGCGCGCGCAATAACAGACGGAAGCGGTGCGTCATGCGTGTTTCTACTCCTGCTTGTATTCGCGAATAGAAAGGCAGCTATCAGACTTCCTTTTCGCTATCGCGAGTTGGAACGACCATCGTGTTTGAGGTCATTACCGTTACTTAGCTGCAAAGAAAAGATCGGAAATAGGTCTGGCAAAGAGAAAGAAAAAGAGAGAGGTGAAGATAGGAAAGGAGAGCTACTTTAAGTGATGGCGCAGGAGGATATAAAATGAATAAAGAGCTTTAATCTAGCCAAGAAGATTAATGAGGCAGAAATAGAGATGGGAAGATAATAATAGATCTTTAGTCGCAGATATATCAATCACACGCTCGATTCATACAGAAGACTTATGCGAAAAGCAAACTTCTATAATATATCCTATTATCATATAATAATAGAGGTCTTTAGTCACAGATATATCAATTACACATTCGATTCATATAAAAGACTTATGCGTAAAGTAAACTTGTGTAATATATCAAGGCAAACTGTTTACATACACGCTCGATAAATCTCTACAACGAAGGTTAAAACCTTAATTTAGGAAAAATTCGCCGAAGATTAAGGGGTACGCCATGGGCGTTCCTCGTAAATATTCAATGAACTTTTTGCTAATGATAGAAATTCTATTCGCTTCACTTTCTAGTAACAGATGTTAACATTCTCCTATGTAACATTTAATGAGAGACTACCTTGTTCCTTGATCCTTGATCGAAAGTTGCATTGAAAACACCATCATTGACTATCAGCTATGATTAAGATAATGGGATCAGCAATTAACACTAACGTATATCCCGGCACGTAGCTATGTATTCGTCAATAGTCGGAAATACAAGCTTAATCAACCTGAACGGCTGAACTGCACGCTATCATCGCAAAATATCATGCGTTTTGCCGTGAGCGAGCGTCGATTATACATGACAGCCGTGACGGTATGTAAAGCAGGAATAAAGATGTATTTCATGAACGCACGCATTTATATATAATGGAACGAAATTTGCAATTTCTTGCATAGTTCGTGTGGAATCGCTCTCGCGATGTGTGTATTCACCTAAAATAACGAGTTCTCCGAGCGCTAAGTATCGTACATCACATTCTTTACATTATTGCATCTTTGTTACATCTGCGATACAAAGTGTAGATTATAATAGAAATAAAAAATTACGATATACCATATAAATGTAAATTCGCGCAGATAATCGAGGCAGATATCGGACTATCTGGCTTACTATCGTCGGGCTTCGAAAGTAGTAGGACCAGCTGAACAATGCGCGTGTGTTGTTGTAACGGTGCATTAAGCAATAAGAGACAGTGGCGAGTAAAAGTACCGAAAGTATCGTTGGCGATCGCCCTTGCAAACACGAGACAGAAAGTTGTGGTCGTAAAATTGTGTTAGCGTATATAATTTTCCAAGTGCGCACATACACACATAAACATAAAATTTAAAGAGAAAGAGAAAAAGAACGGCAAATAATTTTACGCGAGTATATCCGAAACGCAATGCAATCGCATTTGTAACAGACACATATGTATAATCATTAACCACTTTTTTAGAAGCCTTGGAATTCAACGTGACTCTCCCTTAATTTATCAAATTTTGTGAACAACATTGCAATTTGGGGACCGTTCTATGTATGTAAGATGCGCCCTCGAACATCATAATCAAATGTCAAATCATTATGACTTACTGGTCATGACTGATAGAAGGATCGAGTCTGAGAACGACGAAGATGAGTCGCTCTTTAATTCTTTTTTTAACTTGTTTTAAACGCGAAGTTGCTAAAGAAGTCCTAACGTCCTTTAAATTCTGTTTCCATGCACTTTGAGAAATTATGTTCTTGGAAGTTGCTTCAGTCATCGGTTTACAATGACGATTACACCTGCGTCATCGTATTTACTGTACAAGAACCACTTCTCGAAGAAATTCGAGACAGACGCGCTAATAAATTTACGTGAATTCTGCCATTTCGGCGACTTTGAAAGAGAGTTTGTTTGTTTCTCTTTGACCGTTCTTTCTTTATATATTTGATTAATAATCCCACAGACAAATGTTAAAAGACTATAAAAAGGAGAACGTTTATTCAAATATTTCTGTTAGGGGAAAACCGACGTAAAATTCGCCAAACAATTTATAATTGAGAGAAAGTATGCGAATTCTGATACAGGTTGTGTGATATTTAAAGCTAATAATATTCCATGCCCTCGAGAAATGTGCTTTAATTCCGTAACGCTCGCGTTTGTTCATTAATATTTTTCTACATTCTAACTTGCAGAGAGTCGATAGAAAAATTCTAATATTAGTTTTAAATTCAAAATATTGAGATCATGAAGCTAAAGAATCTAGTAACTTTTAGCCGATTTTAGTGATTGGAAAAACGTTTTGCTTTGTATTTCGTCTAACGTAATAAATAAGTATTTTAATCCTGACTACGTATTTTTATTTCTTCGATGTAAAGCGAAAAGGAGATATAACGAGACTTTCTGGATTAATTCTACCTTTCTCTTTTAATGTAGCCGTTATACTAGTTTGTGTCTCTTGAAAAAAGTAATACAATAATTAATAAAGTGGTGAAGCAAACGCAAAAGTAACGAAATGTTGCGTGTAAGAATACAAGATCGTAATAAATAGTTCTCTCTGTTCTCTCTGTCTCATATATGTGACATATCAAAGTATTGATGAGTGCCGAGGTATAACCGGACTTCGTTCCTGTTTATTCTTACTGAAAGTGACATTCTTATTAAGCCTTCACATTTTTAGCATATATATCATATGTTGTCAGAAGATAAATTAGTTTTACGCACATTTGTTTTTAACCGATTTGTTCTCACCGGTATTTTCTAAAGCGGAAAAGATGGATAAACACGAAGGAATACATTTTGCATTCTTAAACGTGATTAACGCCGCTCATTTACGACTCGTCCGTTCAAATTACGTGTCAGCGATTTCAGATCACATAAAAGTATGAAAAGATATCTTTATTTAGTGTGTCATGCAAAAAAATTTGATTTTGGCGAAACGTCAGACAATTCCGTCAAATAATTATTTGTATGATTGACTTCTTTTAATTTTAAAAGAAGTCAATCATGCAAATAATTATTTGACAGAATCCTTTTAAAATTAAATTAAGTTATGCAACGCGTCAAACGTAAAAATAACGAAGAGAGAAGATATTCTGCTGAAACATGGAATATATTTAATTTATACATAATTCTATCTTGTTACTATAATTGCAGCAACTGACCGTGAGGATGTTTTGTAAATAAAATAACAATGAATATAAGACGACGGAGTTTGCGCCAAGTTTTAGTGCGTCAGCAATATAATTGCTTAATTGACTGTTTCAGCAGGTCATTTAATGTAACGTAGCATTTGTACATCACAAGATGATTAGCGCCATTATATATGATATTAAAGATCTTAAACTAGTATATGTATCAGATTATCATTCTAAAAAATAAGCAATTTATATAGAGCGTCATAGAGATTAATAGTATTTGTGTATTTTTAATTGCATTTAAAGAGACTTTTTATTAACAGCTTTCAAACATTATATAATCTATCTCATAATTAAATTTTGATATAATATAATTTTACTGTAATTTTTGGTTATTTAGAAATAATTGAAAAATAAAACTTTGTTACTTATTTATATTTTTCAGAAATATATTTATATGATAATTTTCTGATAATTTTAAGTTTAATCTAAAAGAGCGTTTACTGGTATCTCCAAATTGGATATAATCATATGCATATATATATATATTATTAATTTGCACTTGAAGCAGAAAAACAAAATGTTTTTTTGTTAGTGTAGCGAGAAATCTCTACGTTAAATATTTGCATATAAACGTATTAAACATATTTGCATTTAAATATATATTCTACGAACTGTCACGTCATAATAATTATTCTATTTTTCTATTGTACGTGATATATATCTTATTTATTTGCGTGCATTATTCTCGCAGGGCTGTACTTTGTTCCATGATCTTTGATATTGTCTATCGACTTTTTTGCAACACGTGCATTTCCAAGGGAATTAAACTTCTTTTTATTTGTTGATTACTATTCATTTATTGCTTATGTAAATATCTGATCTTTTATTTCTCGTGCCGACCTTATGCATTTTTATATCATATAATAAATGCTTGAAATTACAATGCAGTTTGCAGTCTTGACATTGATTAATAGTCATACAAAATCGAAAATAAATAGCACTTTAGATATAATTTAAGATGAAAATAAATAATACTTTTACACACATATAATTCGATACAATATTCCCTTGTTACGTGCGGTAATGATATGGTGTCGATTTTTACGTCATAGTGTCCATAAGAAAGATGCGGCTAGCAGATTATATATTGTATCTGCATAAAAAAATACAGATACGGCGATATTTTCATAATTTTGTACGATTTTAATATTGACACGACGAAGTCGCGATGAAAAAAATTTTCACAGAAATGCACACTTTGCATTTACGTAATGCGTGTTCGATGGCAAACATTCGGTTACGTCGCAGAACGTGTATATCGCGGCTTGCTCTTCGTTATATTTTTTCGGTCGCGATTAACCTGGCCGATTTCTTTTTCGCCTCCACCTTCTCTTTTTAATCTCGATTTGGTTTCGCATTTCAGGCAAAAATCAAGAATGAAGGACCAACGACGAGACCACGACGAGTGAAAGTGAAGCCGGGGCAACGCGCGTCCCACCTGGACCAGGCGTGAAAGTCCAGTGCGTAATACGAATGTGAGAGACACGTGGTGTGGTGGTACCTGTCGAAACCGCGCTATCGGCACGACGACGAGGCGATATTGATGATAACGACGGTGATAATGACGATGCAGGTACGCATTCACAGCGAGAACAATGTTCGGCGCAGTGACGCCAGATGATGATGATGATAATGATGATCCTCTGTAGACGCAATTCTGAATCAACGCGCTCTCAATCAGAACGATTAATTAATCACCTGGCTCTGGCCGAGGATTATCTAATCCACTTTTATTCGACTGAGGCTGATGATTTATTCATCAATCGAAGATCGACAGTTCGAGGATTATTGAGAACCGGTTTAAATAAAAGTGCGAATAAAATAAACATTAAATATAATTTCTAAGAAACATTATTAATTTAATAAATCGCAGACAACTACTAAAAACTAAGCTGAATAAAAGTGACGTGATTGGTTTGAACTAATTGATGTAAAACCATCTTATCAGTGTCTTTTTGGGTGAGATCGATTTTTTTTTTATCGATCAACGAGCTCAAGAGAAAATTATTCTTCTGCACGACTCGTGAGTTAATCGAAAATCGAAGATGAAGTTTATCGCATCCTTATTCGGGACGGGGTCCCCGAAGGCGATGGGCAGACATTACATGAAAGTCGGAAGGAACGCCCTTTTCGGTGTTAGGACTGACAACAGTGACAATATTTGTACCGAAAGAGTGCCGAGGCCGTTATCCTTGCTGATCTCTAAGAAGGGAAAACTCAGGCACGGTGAGTTACTACATCCTTTATATAATATGATAGTTAACGATAGACAGTTTCGATAAGTTTGACATTGAAAGCTAGAAATCTATCGCGCTCGAAAAAATTTCGGCATCAGTTTTTTTAATATATTTCTATCTTGATTTTTTTATTACGCCACATCTAATATTTTATTACGTCAGTCATTTAAACTTTAGAGTGCTACTTATTAATCTTGAACGCGCAAATATTAAGCAGCGGCGAGACTCACTTTTACGTAACTCTCGGGTGGTAATGCGATTAATTTATCATAAACCGTGATTCTTAACCGCGACTAATGATAACTTATTGTTAGATACACGCGGGATTCATGCCGGCAATCAGACCGAAACAAGGTTGCAGCATGAATTATAAATTGCCATTGTTCTCACTCGGTAGCTTTTTTAATTATTTTATAAAGACAGTTAATTTAGCGTCAATTGATTGCCACGAAATATTTAGCTAATTCAAGTATCGTTTGAATACACAAGTCATGTTAATTGGCGAAGAAAAATGGTGGATGGTTTATGACAAACAGTTTCTCCGTCAGTTTCTCCGAGAGAGTCCGAGCGCTCGGAAAGCACTTGAATTTATATCAATGTATTCGTCATTTTACAAATGATATACAATAATTCATTGAATATTTAGAATGCGTTTTACGTATTTAACGTATATTATACGTTATGTATATTGGGTACCACTTAATTTCATCAACAAATGATTTATTGGTGGAATCAATTTCTATGTTCCTTATTTGATAGCTAAAGGGAGAAATATTAAATTTATTCTGTGAATAAGTTATCTGTTGTTGACGAAATTGATCATGTGCAACTATTAGCGTTTAGAATATAAATTAAATGTCAAGTATCTAATTTAATGCTCCGTATAAGGTGAGATCTTGGCAATATTAATCATACATTTACCCAACTGTGAATTACGTAAAAAATCTGAAGCAATGGTATTTTCTTAGTAAAAATATTAATGATTTTGAACATAAATTACGTTTCTATTGACGCAAAATCCAGAAATTTATTGCAAAATATTATATTGTTATTTATTTTATTGAAGGTTACATAGCAAAAAATTTTTAATATTAAAAATTTATCGTATATTTGCGTTAAAACAACATTTTTGTCTTCCCGGTAGTTTCTAGGATTGTTATTGAAGCAGTGCGGATCTTATCTTGATCATTGTTTATGATTAAATTGTATCAAAGTGAGAGCTACCGTATCGCACCATAACTCTTGCCACTTCAAGGAGCGTGCATAATTAACGTTGCGCGCAAGGTCATGTAGCCAATTCTCGTTAGTCGATGTATCCTCTCGTTATCTTGATGAACAACAAAACTGCAGAGTTATCGTTATATTCGCGATAGTTCGTGCCGTATATAGTCGATTAGAGTTGCGATACCGTATTTCATATTAAATCTTTGCAAAGTCGCACGGGCAGGAAGTAAATTAGATCTTTTTAGTATAATTTTATTGCAACCCTTGCAATTGTCATGAATCTCTTGAATATTAATTAATTTTTCTCCGACGCTCGATATTTCCATGAATTGTGAGGATTTTACTCTCGTAATGACTGTTTACTTTAAAGTTTAATCGTTTTTCTCTTGATAAGAGGTCCAGTTTGCCGATATATTCTTGCTTATTGAAATGTTCCAAGATAAATATTTCTTTAATTTCAAAATAAGTCACTTGATTTAAAAGTGATGTATGTTTAAAGTAGAAGCGTCTATATTTTTCCTGAGAAACGCATTCCAAATTTTTCAGAAAACTCTTAATTGAGAGAAAGTTTGGAACATTTCGTGCAGCTCTCTAGATTATCTCTACACTGGCCTACGACTATCACATTGTATGCTACATGCAGTTAGTGAAAATTTCGAAACCGTATTGCAAATGTACACGATACATTCTTGATTTACCGTCGCTCTTGTTTTATCTAGATCTACACATGTAAATATTTTAATTAATTTTGTATTTACTTTTTCTCTTCATGAAAATTTAATCAGGCATCTTCTCTTCTCGTAATTTTTTAATTTTTAATTAAAGATATAAAACATGCGTATGTGTTGTGTGAAAATACTTTCTGAAATACTCTTTATATATCTTTATTTTCCATATTATACTTTCTTTTATTATAACTTTTGCTTTCGTGAAGGAAAAAGAAAATACAATATTTATCACTTTTCATATTTTCCTGAAGTTCTAACGGTGAAAAATGTTAAACAGTCAGTACCGCAAATCTAAATGTATAATGGCATAGGAAAACTACTCCATTAGAAGTGTGTTTTGGTATAATTTGCCGTTTCAACATGTGATTCATGATTGAAACGTATTCAGGATGTTGTTGATTAAATTGCAGTATTCGGAGTGCAATAATTGCAAGATAGGTATAGATTAGCAAGTCATCTTAATTAGACCACTTAATAACATCGGAATGCATGAAATTCAGTACGCCGAACAGTACGTTGCTCCTTTCCGCTTGTGCCTCGTAAATAGAAGGAATATTACTTTAGACATCAGAGAATGTTGATATCTATATACGTTCAATAATATTAACACATACAACATTTTAAGACAGAAAATCAATATCGACGTTTGCGCGTTAACGAATTCTGCATTCTATAAAGCAGTAATATCACGGTAGAATTAGTGCAAACCGCAAAAACTAATACACGATTAGCGATGTAAAATAATCAGTAGTAATTTCGTTAAAAGATCAATTGTTTTCAACTGATTATAAAAGACAGTAATGATTATAATCAGACTGAGACATTAATGATTAAATAAATGGCAATAAAATCTTAGATTAGAGACTTTCGTTACTTTTTTATCAGATTAAATCTCACAGATAAAATTGTTTTACAAATCTTTTCTGCGTAAAAGTCGGCACGGAAGAGGGTCTGTCGTTAATAAGAGAACTGATTGCGGCGAAACATATTGTACATATATACGAGTATATATTATTAAACACTCTGTGCAACATACCTGAGGCCGAAGTGCAGTGGGTCAGTGGAACGCGAGTGATAGAGGACAGGTTGCACAGCACAGTTATACGTTACGCGTCACTTCGATTACGCTTCACTATCGCCCCGACACGTTTCACAGTGACATCCTGTCGTAAAACTTTGCTATTTCGAGAAATCGTAAAAATTTGCTAGAAATCTCTTAAAATAAAAAACAAAAAAGTAATTAGTATATAATAATACGCATCATGTACCAATAGTATACGGCATATGTATGTAATATATCATACGTAGAAACGCTCGTTATGAAGAAAAAGTTTTTAATTTAATTTTTTATTCGAAGCATTAAAGAAAAAAAAAAAAGAGAGAGAGATACATACATATATATGAAGCAAGTATAAAATGCAGCACTATCCAGCGTTAAAGTCCCTGCTAATATTCTATCCAGCGTTGAAATCTTTGAGAGTAAAAGATAGTGAAAAAACTTCCTTAGCATCAGAATTCTTATACATTATTCAGGTATGATTTCATATTTCCGCAATTTTTAAATATCGCACCGTATTTCTTATAAAAATATAATTTAAAAATTATAAAAACACATTTGTCTAAAAACTTTAAAGAGATAAAAAGAAAGACAAAAAACCTCTCTCTGCCATTTCTATATCGTTCCGCCTTCCAGGCAAACGTCCTCATCCTGCGTCCATATCCTTCATTCCACAATACCGTTAGGTTCCGCGAGAAAATGAGTTTCTGCTCGTCTTGTTTTTACCGAACACAGTGTTAACGGCAAGCGCGGCACGATTTTCACTCACGCTTTGCATCACGCGAGATAGACACGCTTATGTAATTCGAAATCTTGTCGTTCTCAAAATCTTTCTTTTAACTTTTCCCCACGCAAACGGTTTTATTTCCGGAAACCGGCGCATTTTTTTGTGAATAGTTCCTTCCTCTCTCGCTCTCTCTTTCTCTTGCTTTCTCTCGCTTCCGCAAAAAAAAAAGATTACTACTACAATTTAATATGTTAATGCTTTCGCGTTAATGACGAGATCATGCAGTCTGCGTGATAAAATCTCGCATTAAGCGATCTATGAATAAGGATCTGCGATACAAATCTTTATTCGAACTTTGCAGATTGTGCAATTATTTCGCTCAAGCATAAGTCGAATTAACAAAAAAAAAAAAAAAAAAAAAATTGCAACGAGTGGAAGAATAGAGTGGAATATAACCAGTTGCGTGTCATTAAGAGTGATCAACAGTATATCTTGCGAAATCTTCGCAATCGGTTATGGATTAATAATAATGCTTATTATTATACTACATGAGAGTGTGCTCGAAAAGCGTAGCACAGTCGCCGCCAAAACGCTAGATTAAGATACTGAGATTTATAGCGATCGAGGACGAAGGGTGAATAAGTCTTTGATTGAAGAAGCATGATAAATCATTGAATGCACCGCGCAAATCATTTATCTATTATACATCGCAGCGAAGCGCATTGACATTACTATGCCACATTCATAGATCCGCGCTATCGACTTTCTAATACGCTCGTCCTGCAATGCGACGGGGCCACGTCCTGTCATTACATAGCGTCATGATATACAGGTTGGTGATTGCAGGCAGGCGAGATATATGTATACGCATCATTATCGTATCACGTGAGCCCGAGTCTGACCGCGTTGTGTCACGTCACGTGAAGAAGCGCGGTGTCATCATTTTCCATTTCTTCTTATGGGTCACACACACACGCATATACACGAGAGCATCTGATATAATATTCTCCCTAATTCGTTTCGCCTGCTTTTGCTTCGATATGACAAAAGTAGAATAACCAGTCTGATATACATCCTGTATATGCCAGATAAAAAGTACTCTGTATGCGGGAACATCTTCGAAGTCGTATACTTTCTTTGAGTCATTGGACGCTGATTTAGACGAGATGCGTTATGAATGAGTGAAAATTGAAAGTTTTACGACACAAATTCTCGGTCAAGTACGCAAACAATCAGTGAATCTCATATTTAATATTGGCAATTAAAATAAATGGCAATAAATTATAAAAGAAAGTAGTGTTCCATTGATAAGAAGCATTCAACGCTTTTATATTCTTTCTGGAAAAGATTGAAATTATCTCCTAGTTACTTTTTTTTTAGAAAATGTTCGTGCATTAGCGATCCGCGTTCGAAAATTACAGTATATATTTATACTTAGCATAAGAAACAAATAAATGGTCGGTACATCAAGTTTATTTCAAGTTCATACTTAAATTACTCATGGGTCATGGCTTCATTATTGTAGAAAATCGTGCTATTTTCTTGTATTACGGAAGTTATTAACACACTTACATCAGTAAAATTACATCAATTTTCTCGTAATGAAAGTTTTAACGTAACTGCAAGAAGATCACAAGTTGTATTAAGCCATAAATTAAGTATATGCAAGGTTATCTAAAACTAGAAGAAAACTGTGTACAAAAACACCACTCTCTATTTTGTACGTCGATGTTTTGCAAAAAAGAGAAACAGTTGCATCTGGATTAAAGTAGTGTTGTAAGATTATTTAAGCTATCGATTATTTAAGTCTATTCGGTTTTTGTCGTGTCGTATAAAATCACGAATGTTATATATTTAATGGCAAAATTACTTGACGGCCACGTGAATCAAAATAAGATCAAGGAGACAAATTTTTCTGTTCTGCGTAGAAAAACTGGTTTGTAACTTATCTCGTAATTTTATTTGTGGAATAGAATGCAATTGAGATCAAGTCTATTTGCAGCCACACATTTTATACTCCATCTCATGATTTATTATTAAATATTCGGGACTTATTTATTCTTTTAAATATCTTCTTATTGAAACTTCAGAATTTTAGCGAGCTCCAGTTTAATTGATACTTCGACGTAATATAATCGTATGTTTGTACAATTATAAGTAATAATTTTTTACATAATCCTGACATTCAAAAAATCGTCATTCTCACTGAAGTCATCGAGTTTCCTGTATAGATACATCGAATTTACTGTCTTCTACATGTGAAACACTTGTACTGTTTTCTTCTTGTATGACTACTATTAAACATTCTGAATGAGATAAAATGACTGACAATCTAACTACATTTAGGAGAACATCCAACAATCTTCTACATTGCTGTAGAGAACTATAATTAACGAGTTAAATTAACTTTGCAATGCCAATGTAACATGATCAACATTGACCTTAAAACACTAAAAGAGCGCTTTCAAATGCGTGCCGATTTTCTATATAAAAAAAAAAAATGCATTCCTCTGTTTCTCAGCGGAATAATTTAGCAATTAAAAATTTAAAATGTCCATGAAATTTAATTCTATTGCAAGATTTCTAATTGTTTTCTAATTGCTTTTCACAATATCGTGCTTCTTCGTATTGGTAGACTTTCTATATGAAACACAATATCCCTACAGTGGATTGCACGGCAATCCAAGGTCAATAATTTTGTTAGAGTATTGTACTCGCTTGAGAAATCGAGATGGTGGTTCAAATGGCATGGATTCAATGAAGAAAGATCGAAGGTCATAGAACAAGAGATGTCTGTACTCTTGCACGGTCAAGATCGTGTGCTTTCTATTCACTATAGTAGTGCCCGGAACAATTACAATGACGAATTTCGATGACCTTGTGACCTACAGTTATAAAATGCAAATTAGTTTTATTGAGTTATGACAATTAATTTTCAGACATGATGTTCAAGACAAAATGAAATACAGAATCAATGTATTCAGCAATTTGATAAATGATTCACTCTCGTGAGATTAAGTATCGAGATTCAGATCTTTAGCAGAGACAAGTAAATCGAGAATTCTAGCAAATATATACAATTCAAATCATGTAGAATCCGAGAAATCTGAAAATTTAAAAGTGGTCATTTCTACTATGCTAATTCGTATAGTTTGCTATGAGTCAGTACAAATCAATCTCGCGTCCTTAACTGTACGGTTATTTCGCATAACGATATGCGGGAAATTCCCGCGCGAGCAAATAATATTTCAATTTACGTTCTTTTTCGCTCGACGAGCCTGACGAGCTTTAACGACAAAATCTTAACAAACGAAGTTTATTCGTCGCTTTCCGAGATCCGTTAATTTCCCATTTCAACGGGAAATTATCTAATTGTAAAATGAAGTTTGTGTGTCAGAAAATTCCTCGAATCACTGTCATAGAGCAAAACACTCTCGATGAAGTCTGTCGGAAGATAGCAAGTCATTGTCGCCGATTGATAGTGAATAGTCATGGAATAGACTGCAACAAAAAGAGTTAACATTAAAAAAAATTTAAATTATTGTTTAATATTAAAAATAGAGACATTGTAACGAAGGATAATAAGTCAAAGAGTTGTTAAACAGAAAATTGCTGTAAATGTAAGGCAAAGGTGATTTGAAACGGAAGGTTCTTACGTATCGAAGGTTCTTATGATGTACCGGACGGTGATAGTTGACCGTGACGTTGAATGACTCGTATCTTGTAAAAAAAACACATCGCCTAAGATTAAGAAATCCACTTGCACTGCAATAAGAAACCAGGCGGAAACAGCGAGCAGACCCAACTGTTTTGCGCAATTTTGCGGTTGCGCGACCTGTCGCATAACTTGTATTAAAATCCTGTGTAGAACAATTCCGCCTCTCGTCGAGTCCGTGACAGTCAAAGTCGACGAGTTAATGGATTATACTAACAAAGATATCGTACTTACTTAGCATCCTCATATTTTACGTTCTTTAGAACCTAGATTGTAGATTACTTTGACCTTAAAAAGTTTTAAGATCTAAACTTTACGCTTTCTGTATGATCTCCGCTACTAGAATAACTGCAAAGTCATGATATAAAACCGTTGGACCTTCACACTTTGAATGAAACACGTGTGTATTCTCAGCTCGTCGCGAAAAGGCTCGCCTCGCTGCGACTTTACGCTCAATTCGATCCAGACATAATCCCTTTCTTCGGAATGCAGTTGGAGTTACAAAATCGGTGACTGCCAACAACATAAATACGCAGCGTTGTCGCGTGTTTTTTACGCGATCGTTGCAAAACTCCAGTGTATATTATTCATGAACTATAATTGGCGCGAACACACGACGGAGCTGGTCACTTCGACAATTTTGAGATCACTTTCACCCACGGCCAGGGCTGGCTTCAGGCGATCGAAGAGGCAGTCTTCTTGTCAATCAAGAAGTCAAGAAGAAACGCCTAAGTTATTCTGTTTTATCTTGATCAAAGTTTAATATATCAATTCAAATTCGATAGATCAATTAAAGTACTCTTTTGCATTTTCTCTTGATATTTAAATTTAAAAGTCATGGGAGTGTGCAACCTGAAAGGAGAACAAAATGTATGAAAAATTAAAAAAGGAACTCGCCAAATATAATGCTGTGTAAAAAGAGTTACGTTGTAAAGAGCAATATAGTAGTTCGAACATTGATGGAAATTCAGCATTTATTTTCGAAATTGATCTTGTAGTCTCTTCTTTTCTCTCACTTTCATGTTGTAAAGGAATCGTTTAATTCTATCGTACCAATAGCGTGTTTAGATTCACGTAAGATTATAACTTATACAAAGGAAGAATAAAAAATTCTAGGTATCTTATAAAATAGTATTGCCCATGATATATGTATGTAGTGATTGATGATTAGGTTTGCGTTAGGATTCAATGATTAATATGGTGAAACCGGCCCTGTGTTCATGGTCCATTACTGGCAGATGCCTGACCGACTCTCTCGATATGTAAACGCGTACTTTCCGAATCGACACCATGAATGTCCTCGCATCCTCGTGATGTGTTACGTATAATTGTTAAGCAACCGAAACCATGAGATAATAAGTGGAAGAGCTGCCCAAAATGAGTATGTTACGTCACATAGTCTTTGTGCAATCAATATTAATGGAGATATCATAAGGACGAGGTCAGCACATCTCATGGAAATTCCTTTAATCAATACTTTCCCCCTCATGTCTCAGTAATTCGACTATATTATCTAGATTTAAAGATTTCTAATTCTAGGTAATATAGGATTAAAAATTGATAATATAATTAAATAGGAAATATAATGTATCGGAAAGAGACATCTATATAAAATAATTTCAAGCCTAATATGTTTAAATTAGAAGAGATCTATAGCGGTTCGAGTGCGCGATGCGATAAATAATAATCTAGAAACCAAAGAATCTAGGAACCATAAGAATCTATATTAGAGAAAGAGTCGAATAATTGTTCTAGAAGAAGGAAATAACTTCCGGTCTGTAATAACAGTACACGCACAATGAAGAGATTTATAAATTCACACTTATTCATAAAAATAATTTTAATTCGCCGTTACGACATTGATAAAGCTTTTGAGGCGACGAGCACGGCCATTTAAAATTAATCCGATAATTGTTATAATTTTTGCAAATAAAAAAGAAAAATCGTAGAGATACATACACGTGTATCACGTTCGCTACAATCACGGCGAATCGAAACGTCATGTTAATGCAAACGAATATTAATGAGAGATTAATGGAGATCATAACTTATATCAAATCAATTTAAATGGGATTAGTTTCCTTGGCCTGTACGCGACAAAAAGTGAGTCGCATACTCAATCCTAGAACTTTACCACTTTAGTCGCTTCCTTATTTCTGCAAAAAGCTCGTTAGCATAAAGTTATCGGCGAATAACAACGAGTAAAAACGGGAGTGATTCCGAGAAGAGGGCGAAACTGATAGTTTGTAATAAAGCGCAGATAATTATCACTTCTGATTGCCGTCTCATGATGCTTGTTAATTTTTTGCTTCCTCATACGCTTTGTTTTGTTTATGCGACAATCAGGTGTTTTCTTGAAACGCAAGGAAGAAATAATATCGCTGGAGGAATTGTTTTCCAGCATACTATTATCGGTACTATACATTATCATTCAACGAAATAGAAACATCAAAGTAGCTTAAGAATTTTACAAGATATTAGATTGTTTGAAAAAATTTCCAAATTGTTTATATTTTTATATTTTTTGTGTATTTCACGTATGTATATATTTAATTTTTAAAAAAAGAGAAAATACATATATAGAAAACTTTTTTCCGAACAAATCAATACAAGTGTTTATTTCATTAAACAGTGATAGATATATTTGTTGCGCTAATTGTAAGCTTATTATATATCATACATATTAAAAATCATTTAAATAAATTAAATTATGAAATAAACGTGAAAAAAGTGTATTTATCTTTCAAGATATATCTGTTCTCTATGATCTTTCTATTTTAATTAAGACACTGCAATCATCTTGTAGACATATGGCTTGCGTGACTGTGGATCGATGTATAATAAGTACAGCTGGACCGGATGTCGTAAGTTTGATGCATTAGACACTCTAATGATTAGAGGGATTTCAAAAAAAGTTGCATGGCCGTTTCGTGTGGCATTCTCGAGCGGGATCAAAGCGAAGGTCTGGGACTGCAGTTCAGATTAAGGTGTCATTAGAGAAAAATGTGAAAGGTTTTACAGCCGAGATTGCGTCTCCCGCAGAATGCGTGTGTGATTGCGTTTTTATCATCATCTTGAGCGAAATAGTATTCGTTTCTCGTGTTTAGTTTCTTTCGCCTTTTTTCTTCTTTTTAGATCGAGAAATGATTCGAATAGACGTCTTTCTCGCACTAAAATCACCGAGAGAATCATAAAGCTGGAGCGCAGTTAAAATTGCGAGATATGTGGAGAAAAGCGTTTTTTTTTACATTCTGTTTTACTTTTTTAATGCGACTTTGTCTCGAGCTGTCTTCACGTTAATGTATCTCTTGAATTGTCATAAACTATTTTACATACAGTCGCGATAAGTATCAAAGTTCTTAGATTATTCAATAAAATTTACATTTCAAGGTTTTTTGACATTAGATGACTTGCATTCCAGGTTTCTTAAATCATATAACTGCCTTGATCTTTAGCATCTGCGATTGGAAGAACATTCAGTGAGACACCTATATTACGATGTAGATTGTAATCATAAATATATATTTGTTTGTTTGACTTTTCACTCTATCATCCCAATTTTTTATCAATGATCTGACGAAACCATCCATATTTTATCATGAACGTCTATATAATACATAAGACGAAGTTCAGTTCGTTTACATTTCTGATTAGTGCTATCGTATAAAGCAACTCGTTAATTTTAAAATCAGACGAATCCGCCTTTCATGGTCAAAGTATGCAGAGAGATTCGCTTAATTTGTTAAATATCTATATTCACTATGATGAATTCATAAATCGCGGCTGATTTTTAAATTCGCGGGACATATGACCTTTGGAATGGGTGTTTCCACATATTTTGTTTTATCTTATGTATACTGGAGCTGTCATTAATTAATTTTAATTCGTCTCATTGAGCTGAATGATCTCTTACTTTACCAAAGGTCCAAAAGTCACTATAGCAGCGACTCGGTCGAAAATATTATTTTTATTGCACTGTAATTTATTGCTAATGAACTCTTGTATCAAGACTTGCAATATTAACTTAGCATTGTAACTTATGAGAGTCGTTTCAGCTTAAGAAAAGATGGTTGTGTATATGTTTAATTTCTCGATTCAATTAATATATATACATATAGATAAATTCTTTATTTGTAACTTATGTTATTTATTTACAGAATAAGTGATCGTGATTTCTAAAAATTATATATTTATTTAAGAAATTAATAAATGTCAAAATATAATAATATTTATGGCAAACATTCTTTTGATTTTTTGTATATCGAGAAGTTGTACGGATTCCTGTTATACGACTTTTTATAAATTTATGGGAAGCAGGATGAAATAGACTTTTAAATTGCCAATATAGGTTCAGAAAAAACTCATAAGAGAAAAAAAATGACGACCATTAAGGATTTTTATTATCACATTCCAATAGTGTTTTTTTATACCAATAAAAAATTCACCTTTTTTATATTACAAGGATATCTCTTCTCGCTATACATATTTCTATTTTTTTAAAAATCATTTCAAGTATTTTTATCTTTCCTCATTTTATCACAGTATTATTCAGCAATAACATCACACACAATTTATTGTTTCCAAATGTAAATTTTTATACCTCAAGTTATTTCTGGCTAATATTAAAACAATAGTAACAAAAATAATATAAGCATTTTTTCATAAATTTATGTCGAAATATTATAGCTAAGAGAAAAATCACCTTCATTAATTGCGTAAATCGTAAAAGTACATCGAAGAATAATTCATGCTGACGTAGTGTTGTGGTTTCAATCGTACTTTCATTCGCAAAATGTTAAGGCGCGAATGCTATGATTTTCGCGTCATGCATGATAGGCAAGCAAAGAAATCGTTTTCAAGCGCGCTTAGAAATTACGGGGAGAGTTCGATGTCAAGTGTGCACGTGAAACGCGTGCACGTAAATGACTCCATTTCTTTTTTTATTGCGGCATTAGTAAGAAATTGCACAAAATTATGCACCAAGGAAAGCCTCTCGCGCTCTAAGAATCTTATTAGACGAGTAGATTTGCTTTAAATGCGAGAACTTTGATAATGAAACGAAGGAAAGCGAGTGTTATAAATAAGAAAAGTGCAATAGTTAGAGTCATGTGATAAATTTAATTTTTTATATTATTGTTTTATAAACAATAATATAAAATATCTCTAATGAGTCAACCGACTTGTTGTTTTATATAACATATTTAGGAATGCCGTTTAATTATGTATAGATTTATATACTAAATAGTTTTATATGCAAACAAAAATATATATATAACAAAATTTGAATAAATATTACATAACATATATGTAAAATGTATACTTAGATTAAATTAATAATTAATTTCTGGAGCAGAATTTTATTTTCTCTCTATGTCTTATTTCGGAAAATATTTTCACTATTTATATAATTTAATCTTGTTTCACGGTGAATTTATAAATGTTAACAAGAATTTGTCGGTTCAGAACCGGAACAAAATATAATATAATGGTCCATTTCGCTTCGGATTTGCTCGCCATTTAGTAACGCGAAAAGTGGCGTATTACTGTCAAGTTGCTTTACTACTCTCTGTCTGAATAAGTATTTCAATTTTATAGAATCCTTACGCGACAATAAAAAAAAAATCATACAATCCGTATTGAGAGAAATGTAACGCTCTAGAAATGTAACAAAAGCTCTTATGGCACGGATGATCTCATTGAGATAATTATCCATCTCTAATTTCTAAGAAGATCTGTAATACTCTCGGTTAGAAAACTGAAACGCGCCGTAGCACATAAACGATAGACTGGTATCTAGGCTACGTTGCGGCTACTGATTGACGTTTACGACGATCATCAGTGTTATGCTCTAATAGTATCAAGTAGTGTACATATGTGTCGTCTCTATGAGAAAGCCGCCAAGGAATCTTTATCCGATATATAATCCTGACCTAATAAACGAAAAGTTTCAGGTTAAATGTAAGAAAGTTTATAATATAATGCGCGAGAAATCTTTATGCAATGTGACATCGATCTCGCATATACAATATATGAGGACAGTCAATAGAAATTCATCGCTCTCTATGGCGTACAAGGGATCAAAGAGAAATTAATCAGGGACATCCTGTACGCGTTACAGGAAGCTTTCCCGTATCGGGCATCGCGGGGGTATCCGCTTCTTCCGCAAACTGTAAACTTTCTAGCGGCGACGCACAATTTCTCGCACAAGCACGCAGCTGCGTCTATACCGCGTGTATTCGCGCGACGACGAGTTCAGTGCGCGAGACGTTGCAAAATCGTGATTGCACTTCGTCGGGAGGAGAATTTTCGCTCTTACGCTTTTACGGGGAGGGTGAGAGGGAGGAAGGGGTGGGGGAGAGAGAGGGAGACGGTGCTGTGCCTGGGTAGCCGCGCGCAATATATCGAGAGAAACTGCACACACGCGCGCAACGTACGCGCGCACCGCGCGGATGCTGCGGCTCCGAAATCGCGGCGGCGACATTACCGCATGTAACGAACGGCTGCTTGCTTGTAACACGTAGGAACGCGGACGTGCATCTGCGGCCAATTAAAATACGTTGATGTCTTCGTATCGTTAGACACGCTACTCGTATACCTTCCGGGCGTTTCGGATATCTCTTTAAGGAGGATTTCTCTATTCATTCCCTAAGTGTCACGTGGGAAACAAATCTGCTTGAAATTGCACGAATTACGCGTATTTATTAGAGAATTCTTAATAAGAATTAATTAATTTTTTTTTATAAGAATTAATTAAGGGGGATATATAGTAATTGAGAAATTAATTGTATTGATCGCACTCTTTAAGGCTGTAACAAATTCAATGTTTTCTGTTGCCCATGCGTGTGCTTTGGCTTAACGTCTCCGCAGATAATCTGTACAACGCGATATGGGGAAAACTTTCCTTCGGCTTCCAAGCCGTAGGAAGCAATCACGTAATCTCTATTATGATGGTTATATCCCGCGCGAGATGAACGGTTGGTACAAGTGATGAGCAGATGATTCTCGCGAACGTGTTCTGCATCCGTTCCTCGGAATTTTTTAAACTGCCTCTCAGGCCGGAAACGGCGTTAGCGTATAACGTACCCAATGATATATCGCTGATGTACCATCTAATGTATGTAATAGGATCATGGAATGCAATTCAACGAAAAGGTCGAAGGGACATTTCTCAGAATTCCTCGTAGAAAGAGAGATGCTTCGCTCTTCGGAGCGTTATAAAGGAGGACTGTTATATTTTCTTCATCAATAAAATAAAAAAAATAAGATAAATTGTAAAAATAAAACTTGAAAAGCGCAAATAATTTTTACAGAGCAAATCTTCAGTGTTTTCGATTTTCAGATTTTGAAAAAGCTTCAGATCGTTATATTTATAAATTTCTCTCCTAATTCCTGATGTTCTTGACGCTCACTCTTCTACTTTCCGATTCTCAAATCTTCGGGGAGCTCTTAATTCTTGAAAGATTCTTCAAATCTCTTTTATTTCTCTAATTTCTCTTTCGCGATATAAGAGCCGCAATAAAAATCGCGTTTATCATCCATATCACATTTCCGGCGCGTGGAACTGTTATGCAAATGGTATGCAGTGTAATGCCAAGAGTCCGCAGAGATTACGATGTAAGTTAACCGCGAGTTACGTAATGTACAGCTTGTAACTGAGCAGCTCCTTAAACTCAATAAGAGGGAAACAATGAGCCATTAAGCATCGCTTGTACAATTACCGATAGTTAGACCGCGATAAGTGATATTCAGCGGCTTTTATCACGCCACCGTGATTAAAGGATCGTCAACTATGTTCATATTGCTTGATTTTATGTTCCGAAGAACCTGCAAATTAATCTCACTTAACGAGCTGCTCAAACGTCGCTCGCTATTTCATCGCAACCGCAACCGATAATCGATGATTTATTTCTCTCGTACTTTGCGTGACAAAATTAAGATAACTTATAAGCAGTATAATAGCATTGTTTTTAAAGCAATGATTAATCTCCAACACCACCAAGAGAATAATTATTCACTTTTTCTTTTTGATTGAAAAGGAGTTCTTCGAACTCGTGCAAAAATTCGTAAGAATTCGAATAATTCGAATAATTTTTCTTGCTTTTAAAAAATTTTAATAATTATCTGTAATCCTGTTAACTTTATAGCTTCTTTTACGAATACGCCGATAAATATTGTTAATAAGCGAAACTAGAACGGAACGAGTTAATGACCGCGATGAAGATTGTAGATCACTACTCGGATTACCGGTCGTTCGCAGAATGCTGAAAATGACCGATTAATCCGGGCGAGATCGGTCTTGCGTTTTTTTTTTAAAGCACGCATCTTCTCGAGGTCAGATTAAGAAATCGAACTTCGGGCACGTCTGGCCGGTGGCCGGCATCTGAGAAAGGAGAGATCGCAAGGTGCATTACGCAACGGTCCCCGGATAATTTATACCACTCACGGTTAACAAATACCACGCACCGTAGCTTTGTGTGAGCAGCGCGCGAGTTATTTTGCACTCTCTCTGTGGTATGCGAACTATAAATTGCCGAACAAACGTTGCGTTTGCGATGTTGATCCTTTCAATCGCGGCGCTTATTGCTTTCATATACTAAGACTTATTTACGCTGCCGCGATCCTTAGACAATATCACGGACAATCAGCTCCCATTATATCTGTAATCGATACGGTGTGATAAAACTGATAATTTACTTGTTCACTTTAACGAAATTGTTTTAGAACGGCTATCTAATATCTCCTAAGATCAAATTATTTACATACTTAGGTATAATTTACGGTACGATACATACAGTTAATTTTATGATGTAAATTAAATACTTTTTGTCATTACTTTATATTCTATTTGCTTTTCTTTAACGAAGATCATAAATAAATCTTAATTTATGTTGAGTTATATTAATTCTATATTATAAATCTTTACTTACTATATATTGAGAATCTCGTAGAAAGGTCTCTTGTGAAGAGAATTGAACTGTTTCTTATAGAGAGAAACGATTGCAAAGCTACATGAAATAGAAACTACGATTATAGAGAGATAATGTTGTTAAGCAATATTCATCGAAACTGAATCGAACTAACTGGGAGAAAATCATGCGGATATATGTAGAATGCGGATATAGTTTAAGTAACCGTATGCTTTCTGCTAACGGAAATAGCAAGAATGAAAAAGGAGAGAGAGAGGGTACTTATTTAATTAGATTTCAATATATGAATGTCAATTAAGAAAGAATCTGTAAATCTATAAATTTATACATTTATTAAATCAACGTATTATAGCAATATATGCATCTCTATATAAATATATTAGTAGGTCGAGCTAGATGCAACTAAGATATAGCAAAAAAAATATTTTCCTATCAAATTAAATAAAATATTCCAAATAATTGAGGACGAATCATAATATTTAAAAATAAAATCCAGAAATAAAAAATTGATCGGGCAAAAAATTTTGGCAGCATAAACTATTGCTAAACGAAAATTAGAAGGACCATAGAAGACATTGGAAAGAATAATCTTGATCTAATTGATTTTTTGAATTAAAATATCTTTGATATGTAGTCCGTCGAGATTAAGAACCGTCGTCTGCAACCGTCAATATTTGTTCGGTTATTGTGCAACTCAAGGTCGTTGAGTGGCCCCAGATGAATTCCTTGACCAACGAAATTCTTGGAAGTTTCATTGAGAAGATTAAAAGGCCAGATCGCCGAGTACTTTTCTTTTTTTGGCAGCTTCAGTATTTTTATCTTTTGTTCACAGTCCGCTATTCACGTTTCTTTATAAAGATTGCATTTACTGTTATCGAACTGATAATTCCAGCCGCAATTAGCGCCAATTTCGCAATGTAAATGTGGATTTGCTTACGAGTATAGTATGATGAAGAAAGGTGAATCAAACAACATATAGAGAGGTACTTTTCTTATTTTTGTCTACCGTAAATAATTGATACTAAAATGTTTACCATAATTGTGAGCGCACTTTAATGTGCAATATGATGCATTGCGTCGATGCATCGGAGCTTTAGATGGCAATTTCAAAATTGCATCATTAGCGTCCTACATTTAATTCGGGAGTGAAAGCATGTTGACCGACTTATACGCAATGAAGAATTTCCAATGATGCTGGGATCTCGTAACAATTATATAACGAAACGCTCGAATTATCGCGCAAGTTATACATCTGGCCCGTCACAAAGACGTCACATTTCGGAACTTTATCCAATTAACATTACCTATGCTTTCTAAGCAGAACAATGTGCAAATATCAATCGCTCAATGTCAATCAGATAGTTTTGCATAATGATTTTCAGACACATATGTGTAATAATTGCAAACGTTTAGCATAAGATTACTAATATTATCAACAGCAAATAACGCATTATAAACGCTTATTTAAATACATTAAAATTATAAAAAATAAATTATCGGTTTTTATTGTACATTAACGAGCGCGAATTGTAATTTGTCGCAAGAAATATGGACGTCGTTTACTAGCAATACGCACTTTGGCATCTCATGTCAACACTAATTGCCTAATCATTATGCAATCTTCTTCGAAGCGCTCTAAGATTAGAATGATAGAGTTCTCTAAAAATTACAATAGTTAGATACAAACATACACACACACACATATGTACACACATGTATATATAACGTTACATATACATATATAAATGCAAATAAAATCGCAGATTAATCGCTGCCAAAAATATTAATCTTCTAATACAAATTAATTTATTAATTCATGAAATTCTATCTCTTTCAAGTAGCGATTAAAGATAATATATGTAAGTTTTTATCTACACGAAAATCCTCGTTTGAAATCTTCTAAGGATTTACAAATTCTCAACAAATAACAGGGACTACCAGTTTGGTAGCAAAGAGTCTCTTGCTTAATCTTGATTCTAAGATCCTAGGCTATTGCTATGGAAAGTGTGTTTCGTAATATATTTTCCAGGTTATTTACGCACTATTCTACGAAGTAAGCGTTTCTATTTTGTATTAATAATTTATTCGGCATAAACGTGAAGTTGTGTTATTATATATAACATTCACATACACACACACATATACACACATTTCAATTAAGTTATTTTTTTATATTTAGTTATATAATAGCAATTTCGTAAGTAAAAACTTTGCCATATATGTTGCACGACAGAGTAAATAATAATTTCATCACTTTATTTTAATGATTTTTTTTCGAAATTTACAAACAATGTTATTCTATATTATTGAATACTAAATATTGTTATTCAATATGTTTCTCTGAGAAGTGTTGCCAATAATTATAGAATATGAGTTACCCAATGTACGCAATGCTTGATACTCGGCACTAATTTTCAAATGTAGGTCAATGCTTGCTCTACGAGAAGTAGTAGTGGATAGCTATAATGTCGACGACCGTCCATAAAAAAAAAAATTGTTTGCGCAAACGCGCATTAAGTGTGCATATATTTAATACTGTACGTTTTGACACTTGCACTATTAACGTTACTGTTATTTTGTTTTTACAGGTAGGATAGCAGCAATCTGTCTAGGTCTTCTTGCACTTGTGATCGGCATAGTGCTCAGTAGCATACCGTGGGTTGATTACCTCATTTTAAGAGTAAGCATAAAACCCTTCGAATATATTTCGCAAAATGTTCGATATATTTGATAAATATATAATATAGTTATCGCGAGATTTTTAAAAAATTTTGTCTTTTATTTTTATATAGTATTGAAATAATATAAATAAAATTTGATATAAATTTTCTATGAACATATAATAAAATGTCATTTAAATTGTCAAATTTACAAATTATATAAAAAAGAATATATATATATATATATATATATATATATATTATTTTAGAGAGAAGTGGTAAATGTAATAGAGTTAATTGTAAATGTGTAATTTATAAGAGCAAATTAAAACAGAGGATCGTATATAACGCAGTAATTTGATCACATTAATTGTAATTGACACGATTGAAAACATCTATTTGATGTGTTTAGGTGACAAGAGTATCGCGCAAGCGATACATCATCAATGAGTCATGTGTAATCTGCTTTGACGGGTTCTTGCATTTCGAATTCGTTTTACTTTCAAATCCTGCAAAGATATGAGATTATATGTTTGTATTTGGACAAAGTATGTCTCACGCAATGAATATTTAATATTTTTTTATGGCCCGTACTTGTCGTCGAGTAATTTGCATTCACAGTAAATAACTTCGCGAAGCTCTTTTATTGTCTAAGGTCAGCATAACATACGCAGTATATTGTCTGCAAATAATTTATGATTGTCAGTCATGAATTGAACATATTATTATATGTGCAATTTTGATTAATAATGTTACTTGCACAAGTTAAATTGCGAATCTGGTGATTATATATAAATTATTCTTGAGAAATGTTAAGTTATTATAATTTTATTATATTGTTGCAACCTCTATCACATATTAATCAAATATTTTAGATATATTATTACTGTTTTTAATTTATAATTGTTAGTAGAAGAGGATTGAAATTGATTCTACTATTATTTCTTTATGATAATGCTATTTCGTGACTTGTAGCTCTTTAATTATTCACAATTAGATTAATCTCCATAGAAGTAATCGGTGCATTTTAAAGTTGTTACTCACTAGAATTACTACAAGTTTTTGCAACATGAGTAGAAATTTATTTTCATTCTTGTACTTTTCCTTTCCGCATGTTTTCTTTCTGTCGAGAAGAACAAAAACGAAAACAACACTTTTTCACAAAAAGTGTATAACAGAGAATCTCGAAAGCACTTCAATGTTTAAGAATACACTTTTATCTATATAGAATGAGCTCCCATTAACTCGTTTTACTTCTTCTATTTTAATTTCCCCGGAAATTATCTGAATCATTAATGTAAGATAGACATTCAAAGTACGTGCAACAATCATCCACATGCTAATCATATAATAATGCTTTCCGAAACAGTATACGTGACCTCTTTCCTTAGAATAAATTCAACCTCTTTTCTTAGAATAAATTCAACACAATAAATAACATTGCGCGTTTAATCTACCAATTAATCAATTTAAAAAAAAAAACTAATTATGAAAACCACTGTCATTTTTTCTCAAGATGATTAATGACTGTTTCATATAAAAATCTTACGATAAATTATCCGAAATGAAACGAGGACGTGCACGTGCACAGATCGCAGTTTTAGCTTGAGAGAAACCGCGTACAACACGCTGGTAATAATATCGGCAATTTATCGTGCTTTTCCAGCAACTACGACTATGGAACGGCTCGCTCTCCTTTCAATATTGGCAAAAGCCAGGCGTAGCTCGATTAACCAAAGTCTACATATTTAATGTAACCAACACGGAGAACTTCCTGCAGTTTAACGAGAAGCCGAAACTCCAGGAAATCGGCCCATTCGTTTATAAGTAAGTTCTCTTGCACTCGCATTGTAAATTTGCATGATCCTGAAATTAGCACTAAAATATATTTTTCTACGAACAGTTATCGGGTATCTTTATATTTACTGTAGTTTCTTAATGTTTTCCATCCCGAAGCGCTTGTCTGAACGATGCTTCATTCAGGTTGCGTATTTGTGGGCCAAGCTTTGTTAGACAGCACAGCGATCGCTTCGCAATCGATATAATAATGTGCATTTTTTGCAGAGAGGATATGGAAAAAGTTAACATCGCATTTCACAATAACGGAACTGTCAGTTATCAGCATAAGAAAATTCTGAACTTTGTACCTGAAATGTCTAAAGACAGAAACATCAAAGTGATAGTGCCGAATATACCTTTGCTGGTGAGTTTACAGCATACAAACTAATATTATATTAAAATATTCTACCAACTAATATATATTATTATATAAAAAGAATTTATGTGATTTATTTATTTTTTCCTTATTCTCGATAATAATTCGAAAATATATGTAAATAAATATTTTCCTCTTCCCTGTAGACACTTTCGACGCAAAGCAAGAGTCTTCCACATTTTATCACAATGGGATTATCAATTTTCTTAAGCGGGATGCACATGAAGCCCTTCGTTCCTGTAACGGTGCAGGAACTCGTCTTTGGCTATGACGACCCACTAGTTAGCCTCGGATATCGATTTCTTCCCAAAGCAAGACGGCCCATGAGCAGAATGGGCCTTCTTCTCGGAGTAAGTGTTAGGCGATAATTATTACATTATCATAATTTTAGTATCGTATTTTAATTTCCGTTGTATATTTTTATAAGAAATAATTATTTTATATTTTTTACACGTGCAAGCCAATATACATATATCCTGCAATTTATAAACTCCGATTGTAGAGAAACGGCACGTTGAGCGAGATATCCACAATATTCACCGGACATACGGATATGAAAGAGTTCGGTCTGATAAATCGATTGAACGGGCTTGATCATTTGCCATACTGGCCGACGGCACCCTGTAACTCCATTATAGCTTCGGAAGGTAAGTTCTTTGCGCATCTAAAAGATATAATAGCTTGTTAAGATTTCAATCGCTTCGACGATCCGAGTTTTCGTCTCAATAAAACGTTGAGTTATATTTAATTGAGGTATATTTTGTCACGAGTACATTTTAAATGCTCTTCGCACAGGATCGTTCTTTCCACCACGGGACCAAACCGGCGCGGATATCATTCACGTGTGGGACAAGGATCTCTGTAGAACATTGCCCTTGCAATATCGCGGACCGGTAGAAAAAACGGGTATCAAGGCGGATTTATATACTCCGCCGGATGTAGTTTTCGGTCAACCGAACGAGACATTTACGGAGAACGAGTGCTTTTGCTCCGACGGCATCGCCAATTGTCCCCCGCGAGGCTTGCAAGACATTAGTCCGTGCCAGTACAGTGAGTATTATGAAAAGTACTTCGAAAAGTTAATGAGACGTCTTGGACGCGCGCAGGCGATAAAAGATGAAATTTATGCAACTTGCACTTTCTTACTTCAGGTGCACCGGTTTATCTCTCGTTTCCACATTTTTACAAAGCGGATCCTAAATTGTTAGATGCCGTTGACGGACTCAAGCCAGTTGGAAAACTGCACGAAACATATTTCAAAATTCAACCGGTAAGCAAAACAAGAAAAAAATATTTTAAAATTTTTTCATATCAACAACAAATTCGTGTTAATTTACTTATCAAGCTTAGACTGATCGTGAGAAATAAATAATTAGCATTAAAATAGAACGCCTTAATTTTTATATCCGAATCACTTCAAAATCCATGAGATTTCTAGGATCTGAGATAATTTGGATTCGAAATACTCCTATATATACAAATCGTTTTTTTTTTCTGCTCTTAGAAACTCGGTGTGCCCATCGAAGCAAAGGTTCGCGTCCAGTTGAATCTAAAGGTAGAGCATCAGCGTAACATTGCGGTGGTCTCGAATTTCTCCGACATAGTCTTCCCTATCATGTGGGTCGAGGAAGGCATAGAAGAGCTCACGCCGCCCATCAGACGATGGATCTACCTTGCGACCACGTTCGCCGACATCGCTGTACCCTGCATCACATACGGTATGATTCTAGTCGGACTGACGGTCATCATTACGGTGTTCGTGAAGGCGTACAATAGTCCAGTGTTGACGCACGAGGCGATCGAGCTCGGCAAGAGGACCATCAGGAGGGGCTCGTCCATGCTGATAAACGGCCAGCATCGTCTGTTGGCCAGTCGAGAGTCTTATATCCTGTTGAGTAATATCGACCTCGACGAGAAGCAGGATAGAGACATGATAGAGATCTGATGGACATGCTGCTCTGTGCATGAATTCTAATGTTAGCTAGAAATGCTGATGATGTAAGTGTGCGCATTAATTATTATATAGTGATCGTAACATGAGCGATAATTAATGACGCTTAGTCTCGATTCCTCGCAAAGTATATAATTTAATTGCGACATTGATAAAAAGTTAATTTAAGAGTGATGATATGCTGAAAGAAATTAGAATCGCGATAAGCAGAATTTAAGAATCTTACAAGAATTAAGATAACTAGAACCTAAAGCGTTTAAGCATTTAAGGCTCATCTATGACTCAAGACATGACTTAAAAAAAATTTAAATTAACTTGGATTTTGATTAACATATAATTTAAGGTGTTTAGAGTTCGAAGAATATAGGAATCGCGAAGACTTGCATGAAGGATACAAGGAGATTCTTTTCATCTTTAATTGTCAAGATGTATGCTAAGAGCTCTTATACGACTCTTTCATGAAACTTGCCGAAAGGCTACGAGTCTTTTAATTAATCTAGGATGTATTTGATTTTTTTATTATTTCACCAAATATAACCATAAACTGCACACATTAGTGTGTATTTCTAGACTGTAATTAAGATTTAAGAAATCTCGGCATTAATTCTTAGGATTAGCTTAGGATTCTCGGAGCCACATATCATCTAAATTGGATTTAACAATCAAAAATATTAAAAATTCTAAAGAATTTTTCCAAGGATTGATTGTGTAAGAATTATAATGTGTATATATTTTTCATCAAATAAATGATAACTGGTTTATTTTTGTCGAAAAAAGAATCGAGCTAAAAATTAAATCTAGGCGTCATTAATTAATAATATCATTGTTAGAAAATATTGGATAAGTACCTGCGATACGATATGTGGCGTAATATAAAATGAGTCCTCTTTTGACTGCGTACACCAAAGTCTCGCTGTTGATGATCAAAATAACTAATTAACTAACTACAGAATATGCGGAGCCAAATTGGTTTATGTCTTTTACGGAGAAAGGCTTCCTTTTATTTTACGCGAATTTTTATTCGGACGAAATTCGCGAAAGAGTTTTATTTGTTTAAATGGAATCGAAATTCGCCAAAGAATCCTTCACGATCTTTCACAATGCGTGAAAGTAAACCGATACGACCATTATAATATTTGTATAACTATAATAAAACGTAATATATATATACATATATAATGTTTTCCTTATTAGTTATGGAAGAAAACTTTTGGGATTTGACGGACGCTTCTGGATGTACTAATCAGGGATTACCTGATAACCTTCACTCGAGAGTCCAAGATTATATTGAATATATTATTGTGTCTGTGATTCCGTTCTTATTTATATGTAATATGCAATTTGCGTTTGAATGGAGAGCAACGAGGAGAAGCTTCATTGGCAATTACGTGAATGGACGAAACTTTCACTTGTGTCGATCATGGCAAGATTGCGCGTGACGATGCTTCTTCTCAACGTGTCCCACTCGTACTCGGCCATAATCTAGTGCAATATTAGTGATCGTATGTTAAGTATACCATTGCCAGCAATCGTGTGGCGAAACAACGTCGATTAGAAGTAAGGTCAGTTGCGCCCCGACAATTTTAGCGTTATACATATTGCTACGTAAAGCTAAATATCCGGTTAACGATTTGGAGCGCGGCTCCAGCTATAGAAGAACACTGAAAAGGCACAAATTTAGATTAATCATGATTACTGTTAATTATCGGTGCGTTATAAGTTAAATACGGCTTGACGATTAATCAAATGAGTGATACATCGAGAATGTAATGCGATTATGTTATATCGGTATATCGGTTTTAAGTACTTTTAATATATTCCGAGAGTGAAAAAACACATTGTAGAGGGTAAGCTTGTTCTAGCGCGAACGGAATTTTGTAACCGAAATTTAATAAAATACCTTTATCCAAATATCACTGTACATTTTTCACACTCAACTGTCATTCACCTACTCTTTATCCGCTATAGTTATAGATTTATGCTTTCTTCTGAAACTTATATATTAAAAATGGAACCAACTTCTATGTAATATATATTCAGAGTGCCTAGATATACAGTCAGTGAATTATTGCTCTTATTAAAACTCTTCGTCGCCGTAATGAGAAATAGAAATCGATACGATATATAATGCAGAAGAAATCTAAATTAATTCTATTATATAAATATGATTAAAGGCGAGCTCTTATTAACTTATTAAATCGAGCTGTCGATTATTGGAGGAGATTTCCGGTTCCACGCGTATTGGTCCCAGCGACGAAAATCTATCAAAAGTATTTTATAAAAAATATAATGGATTATAATGTTTCTTCGAAGTCTTCTCGATCACAGAACGGTGCATGTCTTTGACTGAAAAGTGAAAAAATTTTTTATATTCGATATAACATTCTTATATAAAATTAAAATTATATAACATGGAAGGTTTATCTCCTCTATTAAATATATATCTAATACATTTACCTTAGCTTTTGGATTCGCTGCGCTGCTCGTTTTATTTCCGTTCTCTACCTCCTGTCTCTTTCCTTTAAATAACTTTGCCATCTTAGCTAAAAGGCAATAATCGATTGTGTAATATATTCGCGAATTTAAATATTCTATTTAAATTAATGTCTGATGTCTCTCGAATGTTAGAAATTCTATTTCTCAGAATGAATTCTAATCGATGCTTCTGATTGATCTACTCTTACTTTTTATGAGAAATAAGGAAGAGACGAAAGAAGCTTGTTTTACCAACCTGTTCGTGGTGCCGGAGATTGCACCACATCAGCATCGTCCTGCGCGCCATCCGTCTCCACTTTCTCTGATTCTTCATGTACATCCTCCTTGACCTTTTCTATCGAATTCTCAATAGCCTCCACAATCTTTTCAGTAATATGTTCTGCCGATTTCAATTTTCCAAGCGACTTTGGGCTTGAATCTTCGGGCTCATCGCTCGTCTTTATCTCTTTCTCACCTTTTTCCTTTTCGCCCTCACCCTCTTTGCTCTCTCGCGAGGAATCATTCTCGTTGCTCGTATTTTCGACACTTCCGGATTTTAGTCTCGGTGGTTTCGGCGGTGGTATGGGATTCGTCGACGTTTCTTGTTCCGTTTCTTCCTGTATCCTCGAAGCTGCTTCTTCTGTGCGTGACTCCTCGGCATCTTGCGCTGCTGTCGCTGTCATTTCCACGTTTTTATTATTTTTCTGACTTTCATTATTTTCCTGAACATCTTTACTTTCATTGTCTATTTTGTCTTCGGTATTTTCGCCATTCTGCGCGCTTTCTTTGTCCTTTGATTCATCTTCCTCGTCAATCGGTTGTGATTCTTCGACTTTGGCATTCGTATTTGGGGTTTGAACTTTTTCTTTTGGACTTTTCGATGGACTAGTTTCTGAACATTTCTCAGGACTCGCGATTTTTTCATCGTTTGCCGAAGGCGAAATTTTTTCGTTATTGACAATATCCGAATTTTCCTTTGACGAATCTTTTGAATTCGTTTCAGTATCATTGTGTTTTGGTGTTTCATTGATTTTCTCGATATGATGTGAATCATCTTCTTCGTGTATCGATTTTTCTGTAGTGTCCACTCGATGTTCATTCTGCATATTTACAGGAAGCTTTAAAGGAGGTAGAGAGCTTTTGTTCTGCGTGGCTGACTCCTGAAATTAATGAATAGCTTATAAACAAATTGTATTAATTTAATTTAAAAGTTAATTAATAATAAATTTAATTTAAAGGATTAATAGTAATTTGTTACAAATTTATGTAATATAATTGCATTTACAGCGGAATCCGATTGCGATTGATCCATCTCGTGTCTTCTTCCAACCAATATTGTATGACATCCTCCGCATGCAACCTATAAAATAAGAAAATAATTAGAATCGTATAAAATAACGATAAATATTTATTTAAGCAAAACAAGCAAAGTTACATTCGTGATAAAGAGTTCCTGATATTTGACAGCAAGTGTTACTTCGTGAACATTATTTTCGTTCTCCTCCAGACCTAATTTACCGTGTCGCCCGTCACCAAAAGTGAAGAGTTTGCCGAGTTCTGTTGGTAATAATTAACACGATTGTTAGTAAAATTATTTAAGGATTCAAAAGAAGACGATAGTAGAATGTTTTATTACCGGTAAGAATAGCACTGTGACTTTCACCGCAAGCAATCTTGACGATCTTTTCATTTCGAAGAGACCCGCGTGCAAGATGTTTTGGCAAATGTATCTCGTTGACGTTTGTTCCCATTCCAAGCTGCCCACTGGCGTTACTGCCGGAGCAGTAAATGTTGCCATTTTCTGACAATTTAAACAATTAATCAGCAATTTGCAGATTCTTAATTGTGTTATTGGCGTATTTCAGAAGGTTAAAGTAAAGAGATACGAATTGCGCAAATTCCTCTATCTATTCGGAAATCTGCAAATACGTGCCAAAGTATCGGAAAAATATATTGGTGTCAAAATCTATCGATCTCAACCTGCTAACACGAGTGTATGATGACCGCCGCAGGCAATATGAAGTGCCGGCGCCGGCAACTGCATCTGCTTCGGTGCGACTTGCGTAGAGAAGTTGACATCGATCCCGAGTTTACCGCTTTCCGACTCGCCGCAGACATAAACGAGACCGCTTTCTGGAAATAAACTGTGTGATGGTTGAATTGCACACACGCTAATATATTTTACAACTTCTCGCGTTCGTGCGAATCGTTCTAAGCGCGCCGCAGCGGAAACGATTTTATCTCGCGAAAAGTATGCTACGCGATGTCACAGAATCCTTGCCCAGATTCTTGGAACGGTATTTTAGGATTATTAGATCTACTTTGTCTTGAAATGTTTAAATTTTTTTTGATGCTAAAAGCGAGAGAATATAAAAAATATATGTATGTTGTTTCGTAGAAAATATAAATATATTTTTGTCTACTTTTACATATGTACTTCAAGGCTGTTATCTAATTTATTACTTTACGTAGAAATAAAATTATCGATTACCGGTCAAAAAAGCTGAATGATAATATCCCGCGCTGATTTCTTTTACCGGTTCAGGAATAGGGACCTTTGTAGGTTTGTTAACAAGGCCCGAAACCCCCGGCAATCCCAACTGTCCCTCCAGATTACTTCCCCAAGCGACAACTCCTCCGTCGCTGGTCAGAACCATTGAATGATGCGATCCTGCTGCAATTTCGACAATCCTGGGTCCAGCGAGTCCACAATCATAGACCAAGATTGGAGAGCTAGAGCTGTCGCCTATCGCAGAATTTTCCCGGCCCAGTTGACCTTCTTGATTACTGCCGCACGTAAAGATTTTCTGGGCTCCTGAAGAAAGAAAAAAACATTTCAAGTTATAAAATGTGTGTGTGTTCCATGATTTGATTATCAATTAAAATTTTGCTTCCGTTTTTAGCAAACTAATAAAAAATAATTTAATAGCTATTGAATTAACGAGAAATTAATTAAGTCAAATTGATAAAATCAACTGTGAATACATTTTCACAAACTATTTGCCCGAAGCGGTTTCAGTCTGTTAACAAATTAACATCTCGAATTCCTATCTGGAAAGTTAGCAAAGTGACGTGCCATTTAGGAATCCTTATCACATCGATTTCTTCAAACGAGAACAAGTTTGAAGTTGAATGACTCGGCAGATATTCGTCGAAGTTCGTGACACGCAAGCCACATATAGAAACGGCATGCTCACTTAATATCTCACATCTAATAATGACACTTGTATACATACTTACATATAAGGGGTATTTCAGATATTGCGCATTACATTTATATTATTTCGAAGCTGATTATTTTGTCGAGCTAATTTTTTTCATTTTTTCACGAGTCTATAAAACTCGTTACTGCGATATTGAAACGAATGACGTAGTCAATTTCGATATATGTAATCGAGAGAAAGCATGCTTGAGATATTTCGTATAGACATTATTCGTCGTTGCTCACCTGTACATATTAAAGTGTGCGCTCTTCCGCATGCGACGTGTGTAACTTTTTCTGGTTTCAGGACTATAACAAATGGGATTCCTCATTAAAATCATGAGCAGCACTTAATTAAATGAACGATTTTGCAAGAAATTATTCTCGACATTTAGTGAGTATAAATTTCCGATATCGTTTATAAACGGAGAGTGAGTTTGGAAGAAAGCAATATATTCTTAGAAGCTTGTATTTAATGATTTGTGGACGCAAAAATAATATGGCGACATTTAAATGTATAAAACGTAATGGTTCTATTTATATCAAAATTTTTTGCTACATTACGATAAGGCAGTTACAAACTTTTTACACACGAAGGTTTGCTGATGTGATTCTTGTGACCCAGACCCAGTTGACCCCAATCGTTACTGCCAAAGACGAAGAGTCTGCCGGTCTCTGGAATAAAAAGCAAGCAAAGGCGTTCCTAGCAAGCATGAAAGGTATGTTCGATAAATCAGAATTTCACAGAAAATATTTCTGACGTTAAGATGATATTTTTACTTATGTAATATGGAGAATTTAAGGAATCTAGGATCTAAAAGCATCTTGAGATATAAATTCACTAGCAATAAATTTAGTTACGTAAGTTTGATTACGATACTAAAAATAGCGATAAAGATGGCGATTAATTTTATGCAAGAGTAAAATTAATTCTGAGATCTCCAGAAATAAAATCTCGGAAACTATACATAAGAAACTGCATAAATATATTTATGGAATTTTAATATTAATAATATTTAAATTAATAAATAGAACGAGCAAAACAAAATTTGAGTTGCGAATGGATTAAATATTAATCTTAGCGAGTAGCTGCAATTGGAATAGTAATACAGCAATTATTATCTATAATTGCTTCTTTTATTTTATTAATGTAACATTTTTTGTAGGCAAAGTAATAACGCAATAAATTTTTTCGAGACGCGTTAAGCTAATAACGCCAACAATGTCGACTAGACTAACCATTGCGTGTTCAATATCGATTTACTGGACAGTGGATATTCCTATGTGAGCATAGCTCCGACTATATATCCTTTACGTTGCATGCTACAGAAGCTGTAAATCATGTGAAACATCATACACCTTTATATTATACTTTATAGTCTACAAATTTTATAGCATAGCAATCAAAATTTAAGAATTTAAACGTGCCTTATCGATAAAAATCAGACTATATGTATAATACAAATATCCGAGCAGGAAAATAATATTTAAAATAATATTTTACAACTAAATTTATAGAAGATAAGAAGAAAGATAGCTCTCTCTCTCTGACAGAAGTACTTTTGTCATTGTTGATTTAAGTTATTTTGTTTGTCAACTTTACACTATACGACATTGATTAACGATATTCGATGGACGTAACATACTTTACTACGAACTATATCGTCAACATCTTTTTTATATTTCGACGATTCAAGCTAGATGCATCTTGAAATTAGTTCAAATTAATCTGAGCCAATATAATTTCAATGATTCGAGCTGAATCCAGTCTGAGAATCTAACACTTAGGATGATAATACATAATACCTTGATGTATGTAAATTCTTGATAATTTAATTGTACTCAATCTGGATCTAATCTACTAAATCTGTACCAAATCTAGATCTAATCTAGACTCATTGTGCATTGATGAGCACTTTCTTAAACTGAATCAGTAAAAATGTTACTGATTAAAGCAGTAACACGATTTCACCGAAGATCAATGAATTTCATTGATTTTCAGTGAAAACACTCACACTTTGCTCCTTCGTCTTATGTTTCACTGATTATAGCAGTGAGATTTCGTATAACTAATATGCATATTATACTTCTTTACTCTTAAGATATGATAAGCCCACAAAAAAATAAATAAGACTCTTGTTCAAATTCAAATATTTCTTTAACAATATATTGCTACGAATATATTTCTTTAACAGCTACGAACATATTTCTTTAACAAATATTTCTTTAACAGCTGCGAATATATTTCTTTAACAATATATTGCTACGAATTTATCTCCTATATAAGAGACATTTTAAAATATCACTGATTAAAACAGCCATTAATAGATTCTTTCAGAGAGATTTCATTGTTTACAGTGCTATATTTATAACTAAAACCACTGTTTATCAGTGATAGTACACTAATTCTACTTAAGAGAATACCTTCAATAGGGTTGATCTAATTTGGTTCCATCCTGGATTCAGAGGGACAATAGCTACTTTTTTAATTTGATTCTAAATTATTCTGTAAAAAAAAAAAAATATGCGTAAAACTTACGACAAATAACGGCAGAATGTTCATCTCCGCATTCAATGGCGACGACTGGATCCTTACGTATGAAGAAATGTGACGCAACATTGTCCGCAAATCTGCTACGACCGATCGTGAAGACTGCTCCAGTCTCTACAATGTACAAAGATCGATACAATCGTTAAATATTGAAGGCAAGATGAATCGAGGTTTTCTATCTTTGAACGAATTTCTTCGATTGACAGATCTTGCATTCAGAGACTTGCGCTCCAAAAAACAACGAGATTATACGCGAATCTCGTTTTATTTGGAACCTCTTACTCAAAAGTTTATACTTAAAATTATGCAGTATCTTCGTGAATTGTGTTCTACATATAGCAGAGAATCCATGTTGTGACGTTATATTTGCAGCATGCAAGATCGCAATCGTTGCATATTATTCTGATACAAAGCTATAAATATACATATTACACAAGGATACATCATCTATATTGCACGTGGAACCACTTGTAGCGATCTTTAATCTACGACTCAAGCAAAAGTATACATAATGACTTTAGACGTATAGTAATAGAAGTATAATTATATGTATGTATAGCGGCTGTTTAAAATTTTCCACGCATGTAGCTGTCTATATTTTACTATTATTTCTAGAAAAAAAAATGGAATTGTTATAGAAGATAAGCATTGTTGTTCAATTATATTAATTGTGTGGTAACAAAAGTAAATAGAAATAATTTCTCAAAGAAATTGAACTTAATTGTCGGCATCTTTCTAAGGACTGTGGGTAGTGCATTATGGATATAGCTTGAGGACAAATTTTATCGTTGCATAACCTTAGCATAAATTAAGTTGAAAGCCACCGCGAAGTAAAAAAAGAACCGGAAAGGCGTTAAGACACCGAATGCCGTCTCAACACGAGATTAACAGCGGCATTTCGGTCTCCTTTCGCGCAAAGGTCAATAACGCAAAACTGGCGATAAATCCTTCGAGATTTACGCTTGCTTCTCTCTTATCAAAAGTTCAAACAGCGGCCTCTTGCATAATTCATCATGCATCTGTCCTTCGTTGGAAAGCAACGCAAGCTATCTCAACGTCAATTATCCCGTTAGAGACTCTTCGTGTGAATATTGTGCGCAAAAAATTACAATACTCAGACCTTCAGATCTTTAGACCTTCAAAACTTTTTCTCAGATTTTTAATAGTTTTTTGTATTGTTAAATCCTCGAGTTTTCTCAACTTGTCAGATTATTAATTCTCAAATGTAACGATTCTCAAATTTGAGGATTTATAGTTCTTAAATATCCTTAACTTTAAATTTTGAGATTCTTAGATTTTTAATTTATCTTATATTACTTCTAGATTTTTTTTAGTTTATAGATCTCTTAAATTATTATTTTTATTATTAGTATCATAATTTTGGAATTTATAAGAGAAATCATAAAATACTGAGAAAATGAAAGCAAATGTATTCGGTTTTGTGGCAGATTAATAGTGCCGAAGTTTGCATATTTTCTAGGGTTGTTGACCTGAAGGTCGGTTAATAGCCATCAAATTACCCTACAAAATATATGTATGTACTACATCATCTGATAGTCGATAGCGATTGTTCGCGCGCGCGCGGATAATAATCTAATCATATGTAAAACATTTAAAATACAAGTGAACCAGAAGTATTTCTTGAGAAATATTAAGATTAAAATTTTATCAAAAATAGAGATATAACGAAAGTCTCGTAGAGAAAGATTGTATATTGTATATTGCATTACAAATATATATCACATTATAAATGCAAGTATGAAAGAGATACAGGATTAACACATTTTACAAAAAATAAAGATAAATTAATTTATAAGCAATATACATGTATAAATATGCTTATAACAAATATCGTTGAAAAGATCTAGAAAGGAAATAATGATTTTTTTTTTCGTTTTATGTAAAAATCGACGTTCTCTAATTGGTTCTTGTTACGTATTACGTCGACTCGTACTTACGGTGCACCATTACTATAAACATACGAGCTTATTAAACGAATCAAACGGCAAGCTCTCCGAGAAGCTTTTTGTCTCAACTTGCAACGTGTAATAACGCCAGTAAGTTAATGATACGAATGCACATACATGACTTGCATGTGACTATGGTAGCATTAGCCGATTAATGGTCGGATTGTGCTGGTAGCAGCACGCTCATAAGCAATTCGCTACTATCCGCTATTGAACACATTCAACGTCATACAAATTAAAGCGCATATAAACCATTTTACAAAAACTTATGTTGCGAATAAATTGCATGCTGTTGATTAATCGGCTGCGAAATGCGTATATGAGAATATATATTTTCGTTTTACAAAGTGTATGTATTATAAGAATGCGCAGAATACAGTAAAATATTATAGCTTCAAACATGATTAAAACTCTTGCGAGCTTCTTGCGAGTTTAATTCCAATGAATCTATTTATTTATCGAGTGACTATATATAAATGACTGTAAATTCCTCTTGTATTGTATGCGCCGTGCATACGTGCTCGTGATCGTTTGATAACAGCGACAGGTATCGATTCTCGTTACTTCACGCTGACAACCGGGCACGGGGCGAAGCAGGGGTACATCGTGCGGGGGTTTTAATAATGTCGGGGGAGCCGTGCCCGCGCGTCGGTTTCGAGGATCGATCGCGCGGCCAGTGTTATACACGATCTAGAATAATTTGCGGTGCGTGAACAATTTATGCGTGCAATACTGTCTCAGGTGCGTGCATTACACAATCTCTCGTGTTTTTCTTTTCGTGTTTTTTTTTACCGGGTATAGTCTCTATGTCTGGTAGGCCCATGCTTGTGCACCTTGCGCCACGCAACTTGTAGCCGACTGACCGCCAGGTAAGCGGGCATGCTCGCCGGTGCTGGCGCTTTCGAAGGCGACCACGATGTATCCTAGCAACTCTAGGAAATCAATTTCTAATGGCACAACCGCGCCGCTGCCTTCCTTACAATAAAGAATGGGAGCGATCGGCGAGGTTCTCCAACATTGTCGAAAACGATCGACTTCGCCCACTTTTTCGTTTTCTTTGCATTTTTATTGCAATTAAAACATAAAATCGAATTCTTATATATAAAATATCTACGTAATTATAGAACTATTATCGCTGCTAATTAATTAAAATTGAAACAATATGGTTTAAAATATCAAATAATTATAATAGAACAGTCCTCCCCGTTTTAAAGATAAATATCTGGAAAAACGCGTACGCAACCTATCGATACTCCTACAACGAGCGACCCAAAACTATGATGAAATTAATTATTGCTGCTAATTAATTAAAATTAATAAAAATTGAAATAATATGGTTTAAAATATCAAATAATTATAATGGAACAGTTCTCCGTTTTGAAAATAAAATAACTGGAAAAACGCGTACGCAACCTATCAATACTCCTGCAACAAGCGACCCAAAATTATGACCTTTTTGAAGAATGAAAGAAAATTGTTTAAAATATATAAAATTTCTAATAGAACAATCCTCCGTTTTGAAAATAAAATATCTGAAAAAACAAGTACATATGTAACCTATCGCTATTGCTACAATAAAGTGATCATAAAAATATGAAAAAATTAATTGGCGCTGCTAAGGATTAAAACTCTTTAGATAATGAAAGAATATGATTTAAAATATAAAAAAAAGTTTTAATAGATCAGTTCTTCTTTTAAAAAATATAAAATTTGGAATATCGCGTATGTATCCTATCATTATTACTACGAAGAAGCGACCATAAAAATATAAAAATATTAACGTGATTAAAGTTTGGAGCGTACATGGAGCGAAAATTTAAAATTTGCTAATAACAAGCAGACTAATAAGAAATGATTATATTCACATTCAAAATAATATATTTAAAATAAAAAAATATCTTTGAGATAAAAAATAACAAAACAATTAAAAAACATCAAAATGTCGATACATATATATATATTTTAAATTCATCACAGTCGTCTCTGCGTTTGGTGCCAAAAAATGCAAGTATCATCGCATGCCTTGGGATCATATACAATAGAAAAAAATTAATTTGTTAAGAAACAATGCCCGGAACAGATCCGTTAATCACGATATTTCTGCATAAGCGCTTGAATACCCGTTTAAAAATTTATCACAGTCGTCTCTGCGTTTGGTGCCAAAAAATGCAAGTATCATCGCATGCCTTGAGATAGTTTACGATAGAAAAAAGTTAATTTGTTAAGAAACAATGCCCGGAACAGATCCGTAAATCACGATATTTTTGCATAGGCGCTTGAATACCCGTTTAAAAATTTATCTTAAAATTTTATATTAAAATTTATGATTAACGGACCTGTTCCGGGCATTGTTTCTTAACAAATTAATTTTTTTCTATCGTAAACTATCTCAAGGCATGCGATGATACTTGCATTTTTTGGCACCAAACGCAGAGACGACTGTGATGAATTTTGAATATATATATGTATCGATATTTTGATGTTTTTTAATTGTTTTGTTATTTTTTTTATCTCAAAAATATTTTTTTATTATAAATATATTATTTTGGATGTGAATATAATCATTTCTTATTAGTCTGCTTGTTATTAGCGAATTTTAAATTTTCGCTCCATGTACGCTCCAAACTTCAATCACGTAAAAATTAATTATCCCGCGAATATTTTCGTACCTTACTTTCAAAGGTATCTATGTATCTCTCGCTACGTATTTTGGCCAGTATTAGCCGCATATTTTGCGTAGCCTATTTCCATTCTTTGGGGCAGTTGGACCTACATTTCCTGGCCACATTCTGACTCTAGTCAGAAATCGAAGAAGGAGATAAACACTTCTTCTATTGCCGACTGCTTATTGTCGGCGAATAAGCGCAAAGATTTTGCTTGCGTTCGTTTACGGTTTATTAGATACGCGTATTGTTTAAATCAAGGAAGGAGAGAAACTCCTTTTATTGCCGGCTAATTATTGTCGTCGGCAGCTGATCGTGAACATTTTACGCTCGTTGACGATCGTACGATCGTTTTGCGATCGTTCGTTGGACGCGTGTTGATTTTAATATAACTTTACTTTAACTAACAATAAGATAAAGCCAAGTTTTCAATCAAAATAGATTGATTAAAATGTAATCTATAACAAAAGAAAATTAATAAAGCATTTATGTTATTTATTATAGTACACATTACAAAAAATTTAATTGATTTATTATCTGGCTTCACATCAATTAAAGCAAAGTTTAAGAACAATTTTTATTAAACAAGTTCTAGAATATAGGCGGACGGGCTATAATAAATCAGAATAAAATCGGCACGATATAAGAATAAATTATTATCATTACATGATTAACAAAATTAGCGTGTTTTTTATTAAATATATTAGATTATTAAATTGATTTATTCTATTAGAATTTTCCTATAGTCTAAACCATATTCTTTCATTTTCTTATCACTAGTTCTTTAAAGAAGTCAAAGGGGTTATTAAAAATAAAATCTTGAATTGAAATTTATTTAATTATTTGGTAACGTACCAAGGAAAATTTTTGCTCCGTGTACAACTAATCAATTTCAATGAAAATTAATTTTTCCTCGAAACTGACGCTCTATCAGTTGCGTCTGTTTCTTTCTAGCCCGTTGAAATTTGATTATGTCTTTCACATTGAGAGCCTTAATTATTTTTACTTTATTATATATATATATATATTACAGAGAAACCTTCTTTTCTTCTCTGAAAATGACGCGCAATAGATAGAATATATATTTTCTGAAAATATTAGTGCAGTGTTTAAAAAAAAAGTGTACTTCAATTATTGTTAATATTTCAGACAGATTTATTTATCTATTTTTAATGTTTTTACAAGCAAATATTCGTATTAAGCGTATAGAAAACTATAAATTTATAAAATACAGATTCTTTAACTTAAATAATATTAATGTAGAATATTAACATTTGCACATATAAAAGTGTAGCACATATATGTTGCACCTTATATATGTCAACTTTTATAAATTTTACTAGCATTAATATAAATTTATAATATTTAATATTTGTTTTTATAAAAATACGTTATGTGCATCTAATTAACATAATTAGTGATGCAAGAATTGCTTGCTTTTAGGAGATTCTTTTTCTTATTGCAAATATTTCAACAAGTATTATTTGACATTTGATAAGTTTTTGATACTTGTACATACTTGAAAGATACTATAAAAAAAAATCAATTTTTTTATCGCAGATATTCCTTACATTATATCATATATACAATAGAATTTATTTTTTTTAAAATTATGTTATATAAAATAATATAGAAAATGTATTATAAAAAAAATATTAAATATTACTAAATATACATATATAAATAAATTTTATTAATACATTTTACCTAAAAGAAATTGTTTTATTCTCTGAAATTGTTTTATCCAGAAGAATTGAATTGATCAAAGTCTATTTTTTCTGTTTCTTTTTTTTTTTTAATAAAATTTTTCTCGTGAATAGCATCTACACGTGTATGATATCTGTGATATATGTATATGCTAGAATAAAAAAAAGCTTTAGCTAGGAAAATATACAATTAAATTTACACACAAAATGTGTGTTTCTGATTCACAATTATGAATGTAGTATTATCAATGAATGTAGTATCAATGAATGTAATATTATCAATGAATGTAAAATTATCAACAGTGTTCAGAAAGAGAGAGATCGTAGGTATTTAATTTTAAAATGGATAGATGGCGATATTAAACAAGACTAGCACATCTGCTGTAGTCTCGTTCACTGTAGTCTGATATATATCGCGCGTTGGTCACATAGTCTGGTTTTCTATCAAGTGTACAATTGCAAAAGAATGTAATTCTTATCACTATGATTGTTATAAATTCACGAATTATTCATTAACTAGCCCATCGATTCCTGTGGAATTTGCCAATGGCATAAATACTGGTAAGAATTGTAAAAATTCTATTGTCAGTTTCTGTCATGTGTTTCTAACCTTATTTCACTAAATTTCTATATAATTTGTTCCGTGCTTCAAATCATGTTCTTATCCTTAATTTGATGTAAAGCTAAAAGTTAATAAACTATGTCAAATTATGAGCGAAAATAATATGTATTACATTATCCGCATATCTCGTATAAATACTCGCATAACATTCTGCATTTTTTTCATTTCTATTGTATTTCTTTGTTGCGATAGGTCAATAATAGCTAAGTAATGCTGCTTAAATTAATATCAGCCGTTAGGCACAGGTGTTTGCGCTATATAGACGACATTATTTAGATTTTTGCAAAATAAGTAAGAATTTACTTTTTATCAATAATAATTTTTATCTTTCTGTATTGCAGATTTATTGTTTGAAAGCTGACTTAATGAACTATTGAAGATGGCTGAAACACAATCAGTCACAGAAAACACAGAAGTGTCAGAGAAACAAGATGATCCTATGAAGAATTATGAGTTTGACGGACAAACTTACATCTATACTGATAAAGCAACAAAGATTACCTATAGATTTGATCAAGAAAATAATAAATGGATAGTAAAGGAAGATGACAAAGAGAGCTCCTGCAACAAGCAAAGCTCTGATAGAAAAGAAAAGGAAGAAAATTCTGTTCCTGAAGTTAGTGCTGAAGCTGGTGCTTTTGGCTTTGAGAATGATACACACACTTATACAGATCCAAGTGACGGCAGCGTATACTTTTGGGACAAGGAGAAAAATGCCTGGTTTCCAAAAGTTGATCAAGATTTTATGGCCAGGTATCAAATGAGTTATGGCTTTACAGATATTAGCGCACCACAGCCAAACTCACCAGAGCCAAATCAGCTTACATCCCCTCAGAGAGCTAAAGAAGAAAAGGAACAGAGGAGAACGGAAGCGAAGCGAAAAGCTCAGGAACCGCCGACTTGGTTCGAGGTCGACGAGGCGCATAACACCGCTATTTACGTATCCGGCCTACCTCTGGACATTACTATGGATCAGCTCACGGAACTCTTCACCAAATGTGGCCTCATAGCTAGGGACGAAAGAGGGAAGGACAAGATCAAGCTATACAGAGACGGCAATGGTGAACCAAAGGGAGATGCTCTCTGTACTTATATCAAGGTAGGAATATATGTTTTACAAGAGTTTTCTTTATATGTACATTAGTTAATATGGTCCATCCTCGACTTTTTTCTTAATATTTCTAACAATATCGATTGCACATAGGAATTCGTGTATCAATATTTTATTGTACATTGTTAAATACATAGGGACTATTATATCGATAGTCCTATGTTTATATATTTACAGACAAAGCAGTGAAAAAATAACAAACACGAGGGTGGATCAAAATATGAAGATATTTGCTTTTTGATTCACTATCTGACTGCATAATCCACTTATAAAAACTGATGATTAGTGTGGATATCGTGAGATATTTATCGAATGATAATTATAGTAGGTTATTTAATTCATGTAACGCAATCCATCGCGAATAGCAGTGACAAGAATCGGCAGCTTTAGATTTTTAATCGATACATAAACTATTCACGTAAATATTCATTCATATTACAATTAATTAATTACACAAGAGTATAGCAAAATAATCGCGAGATAGAGAAAGATAGATATAGAGAGACAATGAGTAATTTTTTATAATGCTATTGCGATAGATAAATATAGAGAATATTTAGACAAATGTGTCTTTAATAATATCGAGAGAGAATGCAATTGATAATGAGTTATATAAATATTGTGTGATCATTATTTATCATATTTGTATTATACGATTGACCTATTAGTTAATCAGTATATTTTGATATTTTCACGATTATTCAGGAACACTAGATTATTCAGGAATCTGTTCCGAGATTAATCTTGATTGCGATAGTTAGTTCTTCGCAGTTCTGCAAAATTTATTTTTGCAATTGCAGCCATGCTTATGTATATTGTAGTGATTGTATCGGCATATTGTATTGGCAGTTCGATAGTATCATTGTAACAAAAGTTTCATATTGCAAATATTTTTTTTTAGTTGCGTACATTATGTAATAGAGCGGTAATAAAGTCAAGGCTGCAACTATAACTAATTATCAATGATTCACGTTTCTTTTTTATGGCTTCAATAAAATCTCCTCCCGCGCGAAATCGTTTATTTTACTGTGGAACTGCGAAAGAACATTATCCGTGTCCAAATTTTGTGACGGATGGCTATTGAGTCTGCCGCCCAGAAAAGCGCCGTATTCTCGCCCTTGAGGCAACACTTGGGCAACTCTTGGTACAGCTGGTTGCAAACGGGTTCTATTCGAACGATGTCGCGTGCGCTCTCTAGGCTGCGTCAGTTTGGTACTGTCAAAAGCAATTTTGAAAGGATCATTAATTGTAGAAGATCTTTCTATATTTTTATAGAAAGATTATACTAGCAATTTAGATGTTTAAAAATTATTCTTTTTTAATTTTTACATCTTAAAATTTATTTTGCATAATCGAATTAATCGTACTTGGAAGGTGGTCGCGATCCCAGTTTGACACCATGAGCCCATGATTGCTCGTTCTCTCCTTGGTCCGTCCAATTTCTTCTCCAGTTTGCCCGACTCTTCTTTCTTCCCTCTAGCTTCCTCTGTTCGTCTAAGTATTTTTTACCCTTCTTTCTAGACTTTAATCTTTGGTTTTGCGGCGCAAAAGGATCCGACTTTTTGCGTCTTCTTACTGAACAAGGCAAAAATATCATATGGTTAAAATCAGTTCTAAACTGTATCACACAACACAGATTTAAGTACGATAGCTTTTCTTACTGAATGTGTTTTCCAATGCATTTCTCACCTAAACGACCGGCGGGCACTTCGCATATATAATGCTTCCGTTCGACGCAGCTTCTCGCGCTCCACTTGTATTTCAATGCAGGATCCATTATGATACAATGCCACGCGTACTTCTCAGATTTCCCTGGTTCCATTTTCCCGAAACTCTGGAAAACCATCTTCTCACCCGTCACACCCCATTCCCAGGCCATCTGTTGCCAGTTGAAAATTCCGCCGATCCACCGCTCCAATTTCGCTGTCGAGTTTCGTCGGATTTAGGCGGAGTTGCGTTATAGTCAGAGAGACGAGACTAGAATAGCTTATACTCACTGAACTGATCCCCCATCAAGTACTTTCTCAACATCCTGTCCTTCCCATTTCTGTCCAATATAGCCAGGGTGGCATTTCTGTCCTTGCAATGGAAGTACGCGTCCCTCCATGGCGCCGTGCCGGCGCTCAAGTAATAACAGAATCGTTTCAGTCGAAAGAATCCTACGGGACACGCGAATCGTTTCACGGATTCGTGCTGTCGCACTGTTCTGGATTGATTAGTCGTCAAGGAATTAACACCGAAGTTTGACAAGTCCGAAACAGCCGAGGATAATCCTGGAAAGGAAAATCAGATATATTAGTCTTGCAATCACATTGCAATAGAGATTTTGATAAATTTCTGAATTATTTATAACACATATGTGTGAAATCATAGAGGAATGGAAAATTCAGATTATTCCGATATTTTTCGCTCATTAAACTCGTTCTTTCAGCATCAATAATTTCCAATAGTTGGGCGGGAATTTCTTGTTCTGATAAATCTCGATATTTTAAAATCCATAATTTTCTCTTTTACTCGAATAATTTATGCGCATATCTGATGCGCATTTCGTTCCGAGTGAATACATTTTTGTTCTGTGGCCTTGAGCGGAATTTAAGCATTATGTAATAACGTCTGCGGTTCATGCGTGACTAGGCGCCACATCATTGCATAGCTAAGATAATATCGAGCATCGAATTATCCAATACTGTCACATAAAATAGATTGTTTTCCATCTCTCGCATGATAGCAAATGTGCAAAGTTTTCAGGCTTATCATTGAGACGTAAATATCTTATTTTGATGGAACGCCTGTTTGTGATCGTGGTCCAATTTATTTAAGTAAACATATATTAAATCATAGTTTTATCTCTGTATTCATACATATATTCCCCTCAAATATGCGTTTATATAGTTCTATAGATCTTATTTATCTAAAAAGAGAAAAAATACACAACAGAAAGAAATGCATCATCGAGAGGGAGAAAGAAATTTTCGTTCATTATAACTTTACATAATCTGCCTGCGGAGGATTAGGTAATTCTATTGATTGAAGCTTTTTAGGGCGTGACAGCTCCTTCGGGTGGAACCGGTAAAGATAAAGCAATTTTTTATGACAGCGGTACGCGATACTGTGTGCGCATACAATAGGTATACATAATTTAACTGCCAGTTTAAGACGCCAGTTAATGAGAATCTCAAAATATAAATGGGTCAACACATTTTAAAGATTGTGCAATGTTCGAAAATATCGAAAAAATAAGCAACTAATGTATTAAAGATTTTGTGAAAGATCATAGAAAGATTTGCCTGACACATGTCGACATTAATTGCAAATTAATATAGCTATTACGAAAGTATATAGGCAGCGCAGCAGACATACATTAGCAATGATTGTCATATATATCCAATTAATTACTCAAAAAGCCATCTCTATGAGTCATTGTCGCGTAGACGATCTCGTGGCGCGCACTCCGCCATAAATTTCATTTATGATACACAACTAGGATCGTATGACTATTAATAAATACCAGAGATTTAATCTTTATACGGGAGGTCCGCAGGCCTCTAATATAGAAAACACATTCTTGTTCGCACGACAATTACGCGCGATAGAACGATTATTATATTTATTATATTTTATCGTAGCACGTATTCAATTCATAGCAATATCTCTAGCGAACAATTTAATGAGATAAACGAATTGAAACGAGTTTGAAAATAATCTTATTTTAAAATTAGGCAATTCTAATCGAAATAACATAACCGCCTTAATATCATGATGTCAGTTTTGATCTCGATGATAAACGACATGAGGTTTATGAATTGGAAAACAAATTTAGTTTGATTTTTTTTTATTATCTTCGCAATGAGCGTAAAAAGAAATAATCATACATAAAACGAAATATAGAAAAACAGTGAACTAAAATTGCGTTTTAATCGAGTTCGAGTGTGTGGCATTACGTTTTTTTATTATATTGTCGTTTTACGCATTTTACTTTGACGGAATCATTATTTAAATGGCTAATAGGAAATATAAAGAACACATGCCGCTTTATACTAACAAGTATAGTTTAGATTTGTATTACGTAGCACTTCTCTCTCTAAATGGACATTTAATTACTATTCGCGGAATCTTGTTTTTAAACTGCGATACATTTGTATAAGTACGATACGTACATGTAGAGATCGCGGATTTAAATGGGTCAAATTTAAATGGATCAGATCAATTTAATCGGTTAGTTAGTACTCGGAGCACATGTTAAAGCGTAGTGATTGCAGTCAGAGTCTGTTCAGGCATTCAAATGTACATTTACATGACAGAGTTCTGCGAGAACTAGTTTCTACGAATAATAAAAACTAGCTGCCGACCACAATTCCACGCCTCTTAATTACAGTACGATCGATATTAGTTAGTCATCAGCTGAAAGTAGTACTGTGCACACACATATTAATTTGAAATAATTATAACTGAGCGCAAGACAAATTTTAATCGTAGAAGTAAAATTAATTAAATAATTGAAAAATTGCCTTGTTTAAAAAAAGAAACATTGTTCGCGAAACTGTTACGAAATTTACAAAATGTTCTTGTTGGAATTTTTTTTTTACATGCCGTTGCTTTCAACTGCACGTGAATTTGCGAACTATGTTAAAGTTTGTTGCAGCTTTGGATATACAACTTGCTTTAAAATGCGAGACATAACAAACGAGATGGCCAGCGCGTACGTTGCATATTTCATTTTGACTTGAAATTCTCAGGTTCCGAGAGGCTATATCTAAATCTTTAATGTGGAAATTCACCCAGTTTCCTAGTTTTGAAATATACAAAATACTACTTTATACGAATACTGATAAAAGAAATTAGATTTCCTGTCTTACAATGTTTCACGTACTTAAAAATTTTAAAATCGTTGAGTCATAGAATTATATTTCTTAGAAACATTTATGAGTGTGAGACAGGGAACAATAAATTTTTGCTTGTCAAGTTCGCACGCACGTATCTTCTTTGTGTATCATTTAATCGTATGCGTCTTTTTATCACAGGTGTGCAAACTGTTGTCTGATACTGAAATAACTTTTTACACTAGCGGCAGAAAATGTCGTGTGTAGCGACTACTTATTCACGTAAATATTCAGTCATGCGGGAAGTCACGCAAAACTCTATTTTTTCCATTTCTAATAGAAGCATAAGTAAGCAGTTATAGATAATTATTAACTTTGAATTCCCAAGCGGTCATTATTTCCATTTAAGAAGGTTGTAAAAAATATAAAAAAATATATAGATATATTTTTTGCTTATTGGAACGATATTTTCACGGATATGCAAATATTGTCGCAAATCTAGAAATTGTGCAAATGTTGCAAAACGTGGTTAGTGAATTTGCGCAAACAAATGTTTTTTAACGTTCGCTGAAATTAATTAAAGTCGCTGGCAATTGAGCTATAAAGTTAATAAGTTTACAGCACTCATTATCGATAGTGTCGTTTGATCATGTTATACTCTTCAAGGAAAAGTCATTTGATATTTTCAAGCTCGTCTAATCGATTGATATCGATAGACATGACAGGGAGTTATATCTATGGTATATGTCTACCCACAACTTGCACTTTCATTCATGTAACATTTATGGGACAAGGCTAACCTCGGTCTTGGATGAACATTCTTCTCATATTTCCAGAATTTATCGCCACTTTCACGAACAAGTTGGTATTATTAGTAATTGATCAATTAACCTGTATAGTTTATATATACCGTATTATCAAAGAAAATTAATTAATTTAGGTCAAAGTTTTGTTCGACGTAATGACTGTAATCGCTCGATTATAATTAGCAGTCATTAGGCCATTTTTATCAATGAAAGAAAATTTTATCAAATAATACTGAGAAGTTTTTTACATGACAGCCACATATTGTTAACTTTAATTCTAAGTTTCTTTTTGATAGCCGCAAGCAAATTTACGTCACGATTGATCAAAGCTATTTTCGACGCAGATTTGATGGTATCGTTTCGTTGGTATCATTTCCGCCTAGATCCGATCTCGCGAAAATAGATTGCTACGTTTGCTCAGAAACCATCTGTCTGTCTGTATGAGGACATGCGCTTCGATCGTTAATTTATTTGCGGTTTCCATTAGAAAATGCTTGGTAAAATATGCGCGTCCCGAAACTGTCTGCGCAACGTAGTCGTTCCACTTGCAGACTGGTTAATCTTATATGCAGAAATTTCACATGTGTCCGATATAAAGTATGCATCTCGCAACGTGCATCCCTTTTAAGGTGCTTCGAGATTTTTATTAAATTTAAGACATTAAAAAAATCAGCTGTCTTGGTAAAAACAAATGTATTTAAATTAAATAAAGAGAAAATATAAATAGACAGAATTAATAAAAACAATTCTTTCAGGGAAAAAAAACGTTATACAATTTTTTTTAAAGAGATATGGATTATCGATATAATTCTATACAACAGATTCCGTATGAACTAATTATCTTTATCTGTCATTGTTTAACACATCAAAACTTGATAGATATTGATCAATTACAATTATTATGGTACTATTACGCAATTTTAAAAATCATGTAGATAATTATATACGTTGCATTATCGTAACTCTCAGAGTTGTTATTAGGCTGCCAATTAGCAAAGTGTGTAACTGCTAATAGGTACAAGCAACTCAGCTGTGTCTTAGCAGCGAAAGATATCTTCTCACAATTATGCCTTTCTACATCATGTGAATTACCTTAAGTATCATCAAGATTTTAGCGGCATTTAGCTTTTAAGTTCACAAAGACTGGAGTTTCAGTTTCTAATCAATTTATATTAATTAATAAATAAATAACGCGCGCGCGAACAAGTTGCAGAAATTGAATTTTATGAAATTATAATACATATAAAATTAATTCAGATATTCCGCTTGCTCTAATAGAGCGGTTTTAATTAACGTTGCTTATATTTTCGCGATCAATAGAATTGGCATTTGGCACTTCAATAAATACAGTGCACCAATATATTAACTGCGGAGTTAAATATTAATTAATTATATTATAATATTGAATTACATATTATTTTACTAGAGGAAATATAATTGTAGAAGGAGACATCAAATCCTTTTTCACTAAATGACCGTTTATCACCGCAATTTCGTTGTTTCGATGCAATTGATTCTTATTCGAACTGACATACATCAATCATTATATAAAAGAATTGCCATTTTGTCTGCGTTATTTTATACAATACGTTATTCCGCAAATCAGGATTGTTCGCGTCTCAGAAATTAATAATCATCTTTTTTATTACTTATCTCTTTAAATTAATCATTTCTTAGAATCTCGCCGTGTTTACCCACTCATTCGTGCTTCCGCACATATCTCGCCGTTAACACCTCGGACTCATCCCTCTTATTAGGATCATCCGCGATCTGCCTAAATCCATATCGCGCACTTTAAACGATTAATTACCTGCGAAGCACAGAAGCAACAGGATCCAACACTTCCACATGTCTACTCCACAGGTCGCTTACTCGTCGAAATACTCGATAAAAAGGTCGCAATACGCGCGCAGGATCGTCCTCATTCTCGTTGCTTGAACCTCGCCTCGCTTCCTATTTCGCGCGTCGTCATAATCACACCGCTTCGCGAATTCGCGCGATGAAAGAAAGAAAGAAAAAAAAATCGGCCGCTTCGCTTTTACACCCCTCGTCTGTTTTTTGCCTGGAGATCACAGATACTCTATCGCGATCGATAGGGTGTCCGGACTACGCCGATCGTGGAGACCGTTCTTCGACGGAGGTTCGTGCCCGACTGAAGCCGCCGCTTCCATTCCGCTCGGCGCGTACCTTCGCGCGCTTCGCGAGCTTACGAGAGGAATTCTCTCGCGCTTCCCCTAACGCCAGATGCTACCGCGATCATTTTCTGAATCCAAGGAGCCGTAGATCCGCCGTAGAGAGAATCTGTCTAGCTTACTCCGATTTCTATTTCGAATCAACACGAATGCGCTGCACGCAGTTACACACACACACACACACACATTCGCGGAGATACATCGTGTGGACTATATGACAAATACGCTTTTGCGGTTTCTGCTTATTTTACGAAGAACCCCCGTATGATGTTCCCGCGAAGAAATTTTTCATACGAAACGCCGCAGAGCGATTTACATGTGTGTATAATATTTATTTTTGTTTTTCGTATTGTTAGAAACTTTCTGTCTTTTTCATTAACGTTTTATGCAAAACTGTTACAATTAAAGCGGTACGATTTTTAAGCATTCCTTTAATATGACATTTACCTTGATCTTTAAGGCGATTTCGAAATAATAGAGTTTATCACTGCACGTGGTATACGCAAATGTGTACATAATTTAATGATTTCTGTTCACGTTTTGCATAACGCCACCAATCGTCTTAGGACTCAAGGATATATGAACTTAGCAAGCATAGAACGTGCGATAATTGCGCGCCAACGATATAAGAATTGTTGAACAACAAACTCTACGTAGCTGCGTCAACAATTCGCGAAATGTTTGAGAAACTACGCGTCAACAAAGTTAAAATGTACCTATATACTCCGTACTTAATATTGCAATCATAAAATAGAGTTAAAATGTCGGCATCAATAACTGTATGTGTGAGAGAAGGGACTCAGTATCGAGAAAATTTAGGTCGGAATTTTGTCAGAATATCGAAACTAGAAGAGTGAAAAATTATTTTTTTTTTGCGTATAAAATAACGCAAAGTTATGTAAAAATAAAACCTAGTAAGAAATAATAAATATGTAAAAGCAGTCGCTTGTTATTTACGACGATCATAACTTGGAATTATTGGAGAATTAATGAAGCTATATATATGGAAGAATATATTATTCGGCAATAACTTTACCAATTCTTATCTATCAATTTTTAATGTTTGCACTTAATCGTTGGAAAATGTCTGGATGAATGTTCATTTATTACTTGAAACTTGTAATTTGTGATATCTAATTAAATTGATAAGTGAGAATGTGATTATCCCGCCATTGACAAATTTGATATTTTTGTAATATAGTTAACAATATGTTTATAAAACAGTATCAAAGTGCGACGACCTCAAATTGAGCCTACTTTTAAAATATCATCGTGTTAGCAGACCAGCGTTTCCGTTTAATGGCAGGCTGCCAATTGGGTGCATTAACGTCTATCTGTCCGATAGTATCTTTTAGGGAGTTAATGTCTAAATTGAATTGATTAAAATGTAGTAGCAGAGATAACAGGAAATGTTAGCACACAAATAAGTCCGAGAGATCTCGCGGAACTAAGATCGTAATTTGCTACCGTCGAATCGGATTTCGCGAATCTTACGTTTAATAATTCCTACTTATCACTCGCAGAGACGTGGCGATAATAATACGGAAAAAGTGTGTCAACGACTGCTACCAAGAGAGAAATTGAGGAATAAAGAAAGAGAAAATACAATGTACGCGCGCACGTAGAAAATATGAAATGCATTTCAAAAATTCGACTATTGTATTAGAATAGACGTGTATTGGAAATGCTATATGTGACATTTTATTTAATATCTCTGAAAAACACAGCGATTGCTGATTCATGATAGTTTTTATGCACTCTGTACGATGCTCGCACTTGCTATCATGGTTGCATAATTTAAATATATCTACGCTTCTCGCTTTTTTTGTGTACCATAGATAGCTAATTTTACATGCACGTATATCTATGCACGTATCGTGCACGCGAATGTATAAATAGCGACATTGCATTCTTATAATTTACACGATGATGAAAATATCGCGTTCAGAATAATCTATAATATTTAAATATATCCCGTTCAAACAACCTATAACATTTAAATACTGCACGTTTGATATTGGAATGTTTTATACGCTTGAAACATCAAAGAGAGACAGAGAAAGAGAGAAGCGCGAATTTTATTTTATTTTTTATTACCTAAATACGGGCTCTATGTTTGGGTGACGACGTGGCCGAACGTGGTTACGTTCAAACTACTATGACGGCGATTCATTTGCGCATTCCTGATGCTTTGAAAGGTACACTGGGAATGCTGCAATTCGCGGAATTGCAATTTGGGATGGGTTGACGATTGCGTGCTTGAAATCACAACGGAGCGATTGACAGATTCAAGTAATTCTAGATATTGCGTCAGGCATTATGGAGATGTAGATGCAGTGGTCATGTTTATGGTTTGAGAATCATCATCACCATACGGTTACGTCAGTATAATGTGACGCCAAGTCATTTACAAGTGTTAGCTTACGTTTTCATGCTTGTACAGTCTTATTAGTATGTAGAATAAAAATTTCTTGAGCTTCCGCGTGCTCTTGAATTAATCTCACTTTATATATAAGTTCTTCAACATAATGGAACAAATATTTAGAACAGAATATATATTTTTTATTTTCTTTACAAATTGGACTTTAATATTTCAGATTTGTAATATTTCAAATTCAATTCAATGATTTAAAATAAAAAGGCATTTCTGTTCGAGACATGCATCTCCATATTAGGCAAGATCGCGCGTGCTTTTAACGCACGTTACGTGTGTTGCTAAATTTCTCTCAAGGACATAAAAATATACATTAGGAAAGTAAGAAATTCTGTAAAAAGATAGATCAACGGTAAAGCTGAAAAATTTGGCATTCTCCCAAAATTAAGTTTAACTATGATGCAATCATATCGCGCAGACATCAAAGCATTGCCATTTGCCACTGCAATCGAAGCGGTGGGAGAGAACCCGATCTTACTGAGACTGTCTGACTATAGATTTACAATACGGGCGTGTTCTTCTTCCACGTGCAATCGCCGCGAAAGGAAGCAATCGGCTGTTTCGAACCAGCGGGAAGGTCAGGTACACCGTACATCATTAATACTGGGAGTGCAGGTGACATTCGTAAACATATCGATTTCATTATTTGCTCCTAAAAGAATTAAATTACACTTCACTCTTCGACCATGTAATCGCCAAAAGGCCAAGGAAAGGATCGGAGTAACAGATATCTCGCCGTCGGCGACTCTCATATTCATTCGTAATTCGTTGGGTTTTTTTTTGCCGCGCGAAAATTTCTCGTCGGCGCGCAATTTGCCGTAATTTCCGGCGACATCGTTAGTTAGATACCGAAGCGTTAACAGTTTCCTAATTGTGCCGTTGGCGAGGAACGGCTCCTCTCCATTTTTCGGCGCAAAAAACGATGAGAGACAAAACGATGATTTTTACGAGCACTCCTGTGCGCACACTTCGGACTTTATGGAATCCCGGAAACCGGTTTTGCAAAATGTGCCGCGCGTATATACGCTCGCGATGCGTCTGCGGTGTCGTCTCTTAGGAAAGACACTGCGCCTAATATGGGGAGGGTTTTATCGCGGAGTCTTTACGGTTTGAGAACAATCGGCAAAAGGATGCATCATTTGTCGTAAATCAGAAGAAATACTTATTAAATGAATTTGACCGCCAGAACTTGCAAGGGTAGTCGAGGATCACAGCACCATACGAAATTTTGAAGAGACAGAGAGCAGACGAATTGTTCTCTGCGAGATTGATGAAGATTTAGTACCTACGCAATATATAAATAGTCATTTTTAATAAAACGCAGCAATATATGTTCTATGCGTTATTAGAAAACATTATTTTATTCTAATTTAAGCGTATCTTGATGAATAAAATTTTACTCATAGTTCAGGAGATATCCTGCAGCTTCCGTCGGTGTTTATCTGCAAAGTGAAATGCATCCCGAAATATGCTTCTCAAGAGAGAAACCGGAGCTGCCTGGTACCACTTGAGATATCGCGCTGCAAGATACAGCGATGTATTATCTAATGTAAAATAAAATTATTTCTCAATGAATGTTGCATCTCTATGGAAAGAGACTTTATCGATTTTAAATTGCATTTTATTGCATTTACCTGTCAATTTTCATATCGATTTAAATTTGCTCCAATATGAAAGCCACGGAGTTTCATATAATAACCATCTTTTTTATATAGCTTTTTAAGTCGAAAATCGACTTCTCGATTGGCGTCGTCATCTCATGAAGTAAATTGGGCTATAAAAATTCGGCCCGCGTTTCCCGCGATGACATGTTCGGTTGGGCCGCGACTGTAAATCGGCCACGATGTAATGAAACTTGCATGCGCAATTGTCTGACTCATCTCTAATATTTCGCACGAATGCAAATTAGTGGGACAATCGCGATCTTAAATGTCAATAGCGTAGGCGTAGCGCCAATCATTCTTATGATAATATAGTTTAACCCCTCAGCTGAGTCAACGTGACGCGCGATATATACATACATATATAGGCGTTTTCGTTATTTACGCCGTTTTCAACTCAACGCGACGTCAATATCGTTGTTCAACACGTCTTATCGTTTATTCCTTATTCCTTCTTTCGTCTAAAAATGACAAGATATATTAAGAAGATGATAAGATGTCGCGCTGGGATTTTTACAATGTCACTCGAGGGATTTCTACTGTCTAGTTGAGATAGAATTTAAAATGATCTTCAGTCATCGTTGGAAAAATTTTTTTCCATCGACAGCCTCTTCCGAGTGCGAGTGTTCTTCGTGCCTTCTGCGTTCTTCTTAGCTTTACACTTTAACTTGTCTCTTCTCAAGTACGGAACTTGCAGTGGCTGGAATGCAAAATATGCAAGATAATGTAATAGTATCGTCAACGGTGTAAACTTAGAGGAAGCAACGTTTGTTTGTAAATTGTGAATTATCATCGTTCACGCGTAAATGCTAGTAATGATTGAAGTGTTGGATTTGCTGGGTATTATTTCAGAATTGATATCCTCTTATTCTCTCGTATAATCGATTAGATAAATAAGTCCTTCGAGGAAAGATCTTTCCTGCACTTGAGAATTCCAGCGAATTTTCTTGTCGCGTGTGCAACCACGGTATTTAATGCATCTCCGCGAGAAATTTGGCCGGGCGCCAGTAATGATAATAGACGTCGGCTAACTATAGTTGCTTAGGGGGGAACGTCAGTATTCATTTCGAGGCGTGTTAGAAACACGACATCCTGCAATAACGATGATCCATGGTGCCTCGAAATCTCATCGTCCGTCATTAATCAACGTTACACGCAGATAAATGCATGCTTCCGACGCTGTCTTATACACATACTTACCGTTTTGTGTATCCGTTCAGCATCTTGATTACACCACGATAAGCGCAGCTTGACTTTTTATTAAATTATTCTATGAGATTTTAAACTGCTATGCGTACGCGGTTTTGTCGTTAAGTATTAGTCATTAAGGAAATCACACCGCGATGTGTACGTTCAGAGAAGCTTATCTTATCAGGGAACCACCTTGGCAAGCAGTCACGTAATTGTCTAATTTATGTATTCTTAGTACGTAACCATGACTACACAGGGGAAACGAGAGCCAATTACGCACTTAGGAAGACAGTCATGAAATGCGAAAACGCCGAATCTACTTTTACCGCGACATTTATGTGCGCCATTTATAAATGTGTTAATTACAGGAAGTTCTAAAATTTTAATATGCACTCTCGATTGAAAAGCGGGAAAATATTTTCCACGTTCTCTCTCTCCCTCTCTCTCTCTCTCTTTTTATATTTATATATATATATATATATATATATCTTTATATATATATATATATATATATATATATATATATATATATATATATATATATATATAAAGAAAAAAAGAGGAAGAATTTGTAAATATTTTTCCCTATAAATATATTTTTTTCTCTCTAATTGCAAGAGAGAGCTATTGACGATTGTGACGCTTTACGTGTATATCGACTGGAGGAACGCGTGTAATTTAATGTGAACTGGATGCGAGGGTATACCATAATTGCAGTCATCTAACATAGGTTGTGTGTGCAGCGAGATGATCGCCTGAACCTGCGTCTGGGTGGTCCAGAATCCTGACAATAAGTCGAGTCCCGTTTCTCATTGGTCGAGGGCGCTGGATCTGGAAAGGCTGGAATCACATTCCCAGCAAAACCAGCATTTTAATCACCGCTGGGCGTTTACGCGTGAACAACGATAATCTATGTCTGCATGTCGACTATGTAGATCATCGTTTCACGCGTTATCTGGTGCACGTGTGCACGTAGCTCTGTGCCTTCTCCACCTTAATCTTGTTTAGCGGAATAGAGTTTAAATCAAGCCTTGTTTCCGAGAAGCTAATCTTAATAGAAGAAAATAATTATATATGTGAATATTGCGTGATTAATTTCCTCGACATACCATTTATCAAGACTTAACAACCGCGGCGAGAAATAATGCTGTCTCACGATAGAGACAGATCATGCGATAGGAATTGAGAAAGGAGATCCTTATTTAAATCACTTTGCATGTCCTGTGGAGATGATGACGTCAGCGGTCGCGTCGCTTTCCGCTCGCGTCCCGCTGGTTAAGGGTTAAACGAAAGCGAGACGTGTTAAAAGAGAGAGAGAAAAAAAAAGAGCGGAGCCTTGAAGCTGTCTGGCGCGTGGGTGTTGCAGGATGATGCATCAAAGGAATAGCGAGGCCCTTTATGTCCGCAGGTTCTCAAGGTGTATTTACGCAACTCTTTATTTCTCGTGTGTGGATATCCTTGAGTCTAGAATTCTTACGTGCCCAGACGAACACGCAGCGCCGATAGCTGTAGCGTTTGCGTCTTTCTCTCCAGCTAACTTCCTCCAAATTGCATTGCTATAAACTCTCGATTTCGGATCGTACCGAAAATTATTCTCTTTTCAGCCTCTCAATGGAGTAGACGACGGATCGCTTCGAATCTAGGAATTTCGCTTAAGTGGGTCGACGGTAAATTATTGCGCGACCGCCTCTGAATACTTCCCGGAATATTCTCTACACTTGGTTTCTCGATCTTCTCGAGATATCGAGCATAGTAGGGAAAAGATTTTTTAGGTCATCGTTACAAGGGAGAATTGTCTCGGGATCGTTACGTCATTCATCGCCGGCATCACATCGTGTGCATATTTAGATACTCTCGTCACGTGTTGCTTCATCGTGTATTATCATGCCGAATGCATGTATAACAAGAGCCAGCCGTTCTATTATATACGAGATATTCGGTAAAATGCAAAATTTTATTCGTGCTTCCACTATTTCTTCCGCGAAAATTTTTTCGTGACTATAAAGGTTTTCTTATTCTCAATCTATGTACTTTTCACTTCACCCATCTGTCGATACACAATATTTATCGTATCTTTCTTTGAAGAATGGACGGAGTCAGCAAATATAGTTATTTCGTGTCATTTATTTTCTGTTCTATTTCCGTCGATGAGTGGCATGAAGTCACGGTTAAAATGACCCTAAGCGGCTTATGTTTTATGGGTTTTGTAAATAAGCGTGACACCGTTACTGCGGGAACAGTTTTACTATTTCTGATACATATTTTATACGTTTTTTGACGCATCGGACGTTCGAAACGATCGATGGTGCAACAGCTTAAAATAATTTTCGAAATGTTGCGAATATAGAATTGACCGTCTATATGTACGTATATAACGTCTAGGTTTTTAGAGAGCGATAAGTTATTTAAGTTTTTATGACTTCCTTATACTACGAGCTGTATGGGACTTCTTTGAAACCATTAAGAATGTTCAGAAATACAACTTAGTTTTGACGATATAAGCCCTCATTGGCGGCTTAAGTTCGGGATTCATGTTTAATCTCAGTCTTCTTCTGATCTCTAGTCTTCTCATCCTTACAATTAGTCATAATCTTTTTTCGCACGTGCTACTAAAGTTTTATGGAGTATATCTCTTCTCTGCACAATGAAAAAATCTAGAAGAAAAATTTTTATAAGTATCTTCAAATAATTAATAGAAATAAGACGATATATAACCTGATTTTGTTTACCATCTACTTGACTAACGCGATCGCGCGTGAATCGAGCAAATTTGAATTACGCATATGATGGTCGAAAGACCGGATTGCGTAATGAAAGGGCCGATCCGCTTAATTAAATGGCCATTATATATCAATGGAGAATACGCCCATTTCATAAATCTAGGGCCAAACCTTTCGCATGTAAGCCGGAATTTGTTTTTTCGGCGATTGTCATGGGCGTAGTCTGGCTAATGAAACGTGTTTAAATCGATCGCGAATTTTTATCACATGGACTTATCGCCCTTACACACATTGTCAGGCAACAATAGCAACTCTATTACTTTGGTACAATAAGTAGGAAGTGCAGCCTATTAACGCCGCCTCTTTTACGTCCTGCGTTAATTACTATCGGAATAAGATGCGCAAAGTTTGTTAAATAACACAATATCCGCGTTTCTTGTTTAATCTCTTGATGAATAAACTTTCATGAACCCACGATTTATCGTCGGTTATTTAATATTTGTTTCAGGTCGAGTCGGTGGATCTGGCGCTGAAAATTTTGGACGGCTCGCAAATCCGAGGGAAAACATTGTCGGTCCAGAGGGCGAAGTTCCAAATGAAGGGCGAATATGATCCCGCGCTAAAACCAAAGAAGAAAAAAAAGGATAAGGAGCGGCAGAAGAAAATGCAAGAAAAGTAAGTCTCTACAAATTTTATGAATGACAAACCTTAAAACGATTAATGTTGATTAACATTAACATTAAGTAATCGCGCGCGCGTGTGTTCTGTAAAATAAATATACATTTAAATTTATCTACATTTTTATTATTCATCTATATTTTTTATTTATTTCTATAGTATTATTTATTATTATTTATTTATATTTTATAATTTAATTTATATTTAATATATATATAAATTAAAATTAAATAATTTATATGTATATTATATTAAATATTATTTATATTATATTTAAAGTTAAAATTTATATTTATATTTTATATTTTATAAATATAAATTTATCACTGGAAATGCTTGCCGCGCCTTATTTGCCGACTTAAAGCGTAATGTCACTTCCTGCCGAGTCGCTCCGTATAATTCGGGTTCGGTTGAATCGCGTTGCAAAATCGGGATGGTCTCGGTTTCTCCTCGGTTTCTCCTCGGTCCATTCATCTCTCTTTTCGCTCGCGTCCGTGCGAGACGACGTATCCCCGGAGGGGAAATCAAGATACGTTTTATCCATGTTGCGTCTGCCGCCACGCGTGTGTATCTTATTAAGGTCTCGATGCACTGCGTTACACACGTGTCGCAAGCGGCTCGTTTAAAACAGCATCGGGATGATTTTTCGAATCACGATGCTCGGTTGTGGGCGATAATTTGAAAGAAGCGGTTTTCACATACGTGCCTTTCGCGCGTGTAACACGTGTTGCAGTGTGTAAAGGCTTTTATAATTGCGCTGCCATCAGCTCGCAGCCGCCAGACTGCTTGGCGTTGGCGGTTCCGGCAAAAGGCAGCTGCGTACGTCGATTACCCGCATTTAGTCTGTCGGTCCGTGCATACAGGCGGACCCAAAATTATACGGGCACGGTGCACTTCCGTGGAAGATTGCAACGGAGACTTAATTCGTTAATCGAAATGTATGATTGCGCCGTATGACATCGATTGTCTCTCGCGCATATATCAATGTATGATTAAGCGACGATTGTAAAAGCATTTCTTCTAGGAAATCTAGGAAAAAATATGCTTGATCTAAGACGCATTTACAACGATTCAATTTTTAACGATTCAATTATAATTGAATTAAAGTACAATTATGAAAAGTATAGAAGCAATTATAATGAGATGACTTTACCTTCAAGAAAGGTAACTGCTAACGGGATTTGTATCGCTCCATGCGTCTTTAATATCGATTTGAAAATCTCACGCCGTATCATATTTCATTGTATTGTTTGGTCGCGAGACGCATCTCTGTCATTTTTATCGTCTGCATCGTCTCGTTATCCGGCGTAGGTCGCGAGCGCAGGGTCAACGCCCTGAACTTTGCGAAAACCAGTTATCGGCGAACGTGTGCGGGCCCACGTTTGCCGGCCGGAAGTAGTCTTTGCAGCAACACGCTCTTTCGACACCCGTAGTGAATCTACGCGCGTTGGCGCACTATAACATTTCCTATCGACATTATTTCCTCCCGAGCCATTCCGTGAAGCAGAGTCGTGAGCCACGATCTGTCGATCATCGTGACTATTCTCACGGCTGACGAGTTGTTCTCGATTATGCAGCAATTTGTGCTGTATCAGCAATATTTGTCGGCATCTTTTAATCATTGAGAAACGTCACTTCTAATAATGATAGCGGTGACATGATATTGTGTAACGTGTAGAATTGAAACATACAGAATCCCAATAGCTCGCTGTTATCTTCGTAAATAGAAGCGATGGTTTTGAAGATTGCGACTACTAATGAGAATTCGGAGATTTAAGTAAATCTTCGGAAGAAACATTCATGATTAATCTAAATACAATTCTTATTGTCACATTTTCTCATTAGTTCTTGTTCTTCATTATTTGTTTACATATAGATTGTTCGACTGGCGACCGGAGCGCATGCGGGGCGAACCGCTAAAGTGCGAAAGGATTGTTATCATCAAGAACCTTTTCACACCGCAAGATTTCGACAGGGAAGTCCAGTTGCTCCTAGAGTACCAACAGGATATCCGATCCGAGTGTCTCAAGTGCGGGGACGTCAGGAAAGTCGTCATTTATGACGTGAGTATTTTTTTTTTTTTTTTACTTCTGTGCGTTTGTGCTACTCCTCTTGTGTTAGGTGCTATTAAGTTTAATCGCTGAATAATTATTAAACATAATTAAAATAATAATTAAAATTTTCTAGTCATATTCTCTAATATGTTAATAGTTAAAAAGTGTGAATATTGCGAATCTAAAAAACAAGCTCTTAACATGTCTAAAATGTTTGTCGAAACCGCTGTTTTTCCTTCAAATTGAATCAAATGATCGACCCTTCTCAGGGTATTTTTAGCGACTGAATTTCATGGAATAGGCGAGAGTAAGAAAACGCTTTCGAAAGGGGATGCCGCCCTCTAACCCCCATAAATCGAAAGGCGAGAGACAAGATACTCCCAGTCTTTGCGCCTCAGCCGTGAAACTATTCAATGTCAAAGTACATTCCATTCGCACGACGCGTGACACTCCTCTCCGCGTGTATCTCTCTATTTTTTTTATTTTTGCGCAGAGATGTTCGTTATTATTGTCACGCACACATTGCGCATTGTATTTGTCTATTTGGTATTATTTGAAGGATGAAATCTTTATATGTATTTTAACGTTTAATTGGCTGATGAATTTTTCCCGATTACAAATTTTTGCAAAGCAAAAATCTACGTAACATTATATAATCTTACTTTATCATGATCTTATTCTTTTGATGCTGCGATGCGAGAAATTGCATCGACTCTAAAAACTATGCGAGGCATTTCATACTCTGCTACCTCATTTACCATAGGCATCTCACTGCCATTTTTTCTCATTCTGAGAGCACGTGTTATCGCCAGGGTGAATCATGGCCCTTTACGTGCTTGTCGTACGGTTTGCTAAAGCAATAGATCAAAGGAGATCCGCTGATAGTTTTATGGAATTCTAGGACGTCTATAATTCTTTTGTAAATGAGAGAGAAGATACAAAATCTGGCATTATAAAATCTGTAAATTATAATTACGAATTTAAACTGATATTAGAAACAAAAGAAAATTAATTTGAAACTTATATGTAGACTTTATCAAGCAAAAATTTGAGATTTTATATGTTTAAATATATTATTTTATATATTTGAATATATAGTATAATATTACTATATATATATGTCAAAAAATATGTTACTACTACGGATTTTTCTACATGTACTCTCGTGTATTCAATTAAATAGAAAGGATCTATTCGGCAAAACGAAATTTCTAAAGCAGTAAGTTTTAATTACATTTCAATTAAAATTATTCTTTTCTATATTCAGTTTAATTCCCAGTATTAATATTGACTCCAACAGGCAATATGATGTTAAAATGTGGTTCAATAAAATGAAACGGTCTATATTTGATCCATATTTTTTATGGAGCGCCTTGTATTTGTCTTCTCTTCTTAGAGACATCCCGAAGGAGTAGCGCAAGTCACATTCCGAGAACCGGCAGAGGCGCAAGCTTGCGTACAGCTTCTGAACGGCCGTTGGTTCAGCCAGAGGAAGATCTCAGCGGAGATCTGGGACGGCAAGACCAGATACAAGTAAGTGTTATTCCATTGCAGATTCCTACTATATTGACTTTAGAGTCGACACCGATAGTTGCTGGAACAGGCACCTGGATCGATCAGGAACCTAAAACGTTTCAGTATTTCTTTGCATATTTGCTGCTTAAAAAAAATATCTATATAAAAAATATAAATTATTACGCTATATAATATATTGCTCTGTTTTCGAGAAATATTTTAATTGGCTACTCTTGAATAAACCCGCTCGTCTGAATCGAGAAAGAAGTCTAGTACCTCTTGTGATATCCGTACCATTTATCCATCGCTGGTACAATCAACCTTTATTCAGTTAGCAAAGACGCTATAGTAATTGCAATATTGATTACAGACATTTCTTAAAGTCGTCGCACAATTGATTCATATTAACACGTTTTGAAATGAAATATATATATTAGCTGTTAATGCATCGAAATATGCCCTATAGAATTACAGAAACTGATGAGGAGATTGAAGCGCGACTAAATAAATGGGATGCATACCTGGAACAAGAAGACGAGCGAAAGGAGCAGGAAACGAAGAGCAGTAATACAGAGCAAAAAGCATCGCAATGAGAATGCATTCCATGATCGATAAAATTGTAATCATATTTTAACAGATTCTATTTTCCTTATTTCCAAAAATCCTCGTCGTCGTTTCGCGCTTAATGTTAAGCTCAAAGCTTTTTCTTCAGGCGTTTTAATGAGAGCGCGATGATTAATCGATCCTGTCAACGACGGCGTGGTTGAGATTATAAGCTGCTCACAACCTTCGTCGTTGAATCGGCGCTACTGTTGTATTAGTAATATATTGTTAGTCGTTGCAACAATAAAGATATCTCTTCGGGTTATCTTCTCACATCGCATCCATTTCCCAAGATGTCATTGCCGCATCAATCTATGTTGTCTTGATTCTCCTTCCTCAATTCCAAACCTGTATAGATAAGAAGAGTAGCATAAACCTGTATAGATAAGAGGAGTAGCATACGTGATATGATGAGATTATGCATCAAAGAAATATATAATAATGCGATAGAAATAGTTAAAAGTACATTTTGGACATATTATATTGCTAAAACTAAATTTAAGACATAATTAAAACGCCAATAATGTGGCTTATTATAATCTCTTAATATCTGAACCTAAGAAAAATCACATACGATAAAGGATGAATAAGAACAAAACACGAAAGAGAGAGAGAGAGAGAGAGAGAGACAAAGAGACAGGAATTCCTTGGAATTCTATAATTTGCTATTTCGGCGTTCCCGACAATCTCCTTTCATGGGACTGCATCAACGGGAGACCGTCGCTGCCGAACTGTCAAAAAACGTGGTTTGTAGCATCCTTGGACCGCGGCGTTCTTTCTCGCGGCGATCCACTCGGGCGAATTGCTCGTCGAAATCACCTGATCGGCAGTAAACGCTATTTACCGGAGATACTTTGAAACGAGTCAGCTGAAAAACCAGAGTTAATGATTGCTTTTGTCCCTTGAAGTTATTTTCTTAAGGCTCGCGAGTTTTTCTCCGAAAATTCCTTTTGCGAAATATTGTAAAATTATTCTGAATAAATACAAAATTTTTTAGATATCCTTAATTTTTCTTCCATTTATATCTTAATATTTTTAAGTGTTTAAATTTTGATGATTTTGAGATCCTTAAATGAGACATTATGGAAATTTATTTTAAGATCTTTAGGATATTTAAATACTTTTTAAATTCTTATATCTTTTTTCATCAATGATCAAGCATCGTAGATCAACGCTAATTTTTCAAATCGGCACACGTGGCGAAAAAGAACAACACTTCGAAACGTGGGGGTTTATTCGAGCGGTGTCTTTGCTTCCTATTGTCTGACATATATTCGAGCCATCCCCCTCGCGATGGGGATGAAAGCATGAGCGGCGGCATATTTCAGTCGTCCCGCGTCATTCATGATCCAGAGAGGGCAAGGCGATCCCATCCGGCAATATCACTGACAAATTTAATGCCCGGCTATTAGGCAGCGGGGGGGGAGGGTGGTTCACCTCGCCCCTTCTGTCTGCCTATTGTCGAAGTGGCCACGTGCAGGATGACTACTGTTCCTCTCCCGGGCGAAAACGTTTAATCGTCGTGTTGTCCGGAGACCTCCCGCGAAAAAAACCCCGCGCCCTTGTCACGCTTGTCGAGGGTTATTGGATTTGCCCGTCGCTCGGAAGTGCTAAGTCGTTCGGGAACCTGCTAAGTTACACGCGAGATTACACCGGCCGGTGTTAATGTCGGACACGATTTGATACGGTCAAGTGTTTGTCGAGACGCTACGTGTTTCGGCCGCAGCGATTATTTACTTTGCAAATAGTAAGAATTAAAAGAAATTTGATTTATTTTGTGGAATTAAATTTTCTTAATCTTTGAAATCAAGAATTGATTATGAAATATTTAAAGAATGAGAATATGATTAATATAAAGCTGTTAAAGTTTCCACGACAGCCTCTAAGCGATTCAATGCGCCAAACTATCTAAGATCTCAACGGCAACTTCTTTATTTATAACATAAAGTAGTTATTAAAGCACAAAAAATATTCTGATAAAATTTTATTTATATAAATAAATGATATTAAATACATGTGTATATTATATAATATTTTGTGAAATAGCCTCAGAACATCGAAACTTAATAATATGATACGAAATAATACATATTTTATGAATAGATCAATTTAAAGAATGACAGTCTCTTATATATATAAATTGGAGTATATAATATCGATTTAATACTCTTCGGCGGATACTGCTTCATCAGCATCCTCGGCTGCTCTTCTGAATCGAAAGCCACCAGTTACACCAACCGATGGAGAGAGTCCATGACCTCCCGGACGTGGTTGAAATTGAGTGTGACCTCTGATGAAACCGTTATTGCCGAAGTTCCTCTCAGCCTGGACGCCGAAGTGCGGCTGCACTCGTTGTCCGGGTACTTTATTCAATCCTCCGTAGACATCTGCCGTTGAGTGACCATTGTTCAAAATATTACGATTAACGTTAAGATCCCAGCTAGGTTGACGCATCGGGCCGCTTAGAGGCTGCGTCCCCTGGAAGTTTATTGAAGTTCCTTGTGGTTCTGCCTCCCGTCTGAAGCGAAAGCCACCGCTTACACCAACTGAGGGAGAGAGTCCGTGACCTCCCGGACGTGGTTGAAATTGAGTGTGACCTCTGATGAAACCGTTATTGCCGAAGTTCCTCTCAGCCTGGACGCCGAAGTGCGGCTGCACTCGTTGTCCGGGTACTTTATTCAATCCTCCGTAGACATCTGCCGTTGAGTGACCATTGTTCAAAATATTACGATTAACGTTAAGATCCCAGCTAGGTTGACGCATCGGGCCGCTTAGAGGCTGCGTCCCCTGGAAGTTTATTGAAGTTCCTTGTGGTTCTGCCTCCCGTCTGAAGCGAAAGCCACCGCTTACACCAACTGAGGGAGAGAGTCCGTGGCCTCCCGGACGTGGTTGAAACTGAGTATGACCTCTGATGAAACCGTTATTGCCGAAGTTCCTCTCAGCCTGGACGCCGATGTGCGGCTGCACTCGTTGTCCGGGTACTTTATTCAATCCTCCGTAGACATCTGCCGTTGAGTGACCATTGTTCAAAATATTACGATTAACGTTAAGATCCCAGCTAGGTTGACGCATCGGGCCGCTTAGAGGCTGCGTCCCCTGGAAGTTTATTGAAGTTCCTTGTGGTTCTGCTTCCCGCCTGAAGCGAAAGCCACCGCTTACACCAACTGAGGGAGAGAGTCCGTGGCCTCCCGGACGTGGTTGAAACTGAGTATGACCTCTGATGAAACCGTTATTGCCGAAGTTCCTCTCAGCCTGGACGCCGATGTGCGGCTGCACTCGTTGTCCGGGTACTTTATTCAATCCTCCGTAGACATCCGCCGTTGTGCGACCATTGTTATAAATATTGCGATTAACGTTAAGGTCCCAGCTAGGTTGACGCATCGGGCCGCTTAGAGGCTGCGTCCCCTGGAAGTTTATTGAAGTTCCTTGTGGTTCTGCCTCCCGTCTGAAGCGAAAGCCACCGCTTACACCAACTGAGGGAGAGAGTCCGTGGCCTCCCGGACGTGGTTGAAACTGAGTATGACCTCTGATGAAACCGTTATTGCCGAAGTTCCTCTCAGCCTGGACGCCGATGTGCGGCTGTACTCGTTGTCCGGGTACTTTATTCAATCCTCCGTAGACATCCGCCGTTGTGTGACCATTGTTCAAAATATTACGATTAACGTTAAGATCCCAGCTAGGTTGGCGCATCGGTCCGCTAAGAGGCTGCGTGCCTTGGAAATTTATTGAGCCCTTTTCAGCTTGGCGAGGAAAACGCTGATTCTGTAAAGAAAGAGAAAGATGAACAACCTTGTATAATTTTTCTCCCACATAAATTCTTTTATACATTTGTATACAAAATACATGTTTATTTCTTGACACATTTATTTTAAATTCGAATTTATAGCTGAATTGATTCTCTTATATGTAAATACTTTTTTAAATTTGCACTTGACTATTAAATAATTAAAATATCTAAATTGAATATCAATGTTTCTTATTTAAGATACAAAACCTCCAATAATTATATATTGGAAGTTTTGTATTTTAAATATAAAATTAATTGATATTCAATTTAGATAATTTAATTTTTAATTCAATTTAGATAATTTAATTTTTAATTCAATTTAGATAATTTATTTGTTCTATAAGTAATAAATGCTGTCTTTTGTTTGACGTCTAATATGATAAATTAATGACACAGTAATTACACATAAATACACAAGAACAATAGAACTTATTCGATTATTATTTTTATTTATTATCATATTTGTAAGTTATACATGAAATGACGGAAGTCATTCGTGAGAGTGCAAAGATACTTTTCAATCCAGAAAATTCCAATTCAATGACAATTTCCAGATCTGACAAGTGTCCTTGTGAATCACGTGAGAAATACAAGGTAATACGGCGCAACATTTTATTATAATGTATGCATAGCCACGTGTTACTAATTTTTCGCGCTACGTCAAATGAGGCGGCATTTAGTGTGCGCTTATAAAAAGAGAAATATTTTTTTTATTTAAAATATGTGAAACATCGATATATATTTAATTTGAATTTAATGATCAAGTACAAATTAAGAAAAAGATTTATAAGAATCAGTTTAGCTATGAATTCGAATTTAAAATAAATTTATAGATTTCAACTTTGATTTACTTTAATAGTGTACATTATTTAAGTAACAATTACTTACATGTGGAGGAATCAGATCCGTGGTCAGTTGCTGCGGGACAGGTTTCCATGGCAAATCGTCACTCGCATAAACGATAGCGCATGATAAGGCCAACACACAAATTAACAACTTCATGATTGATATTAATTATACTCTTCTGAGAGAAAGTAAGGAATGTTTTCGTTTCTAGTACGAAACAACTTCTGATGCCTGTCTGCCTTACCGCGGTCGCTTATATACAAATTGTCGCGACTCGGGGATGTACTCCCAGAATTTTCCCCAGTATTCCCGTTTCATGTTATCTGTCGCTCTGGGTAATTCCCAACAGTGGATTTTGTTGCGCTCGCTCCGGGGAACCCTCGCGGAGTAAACAGATGTAAGGCTTTCACTACGTGTTTCTTTCAACACGTGCATTGCCACAACAATCATTCACATATCGCACCTGCGTTTCCAATGATATGAGTAATGGTCTTCTCGTTTAATTTATCTCGTCTCCATATTCGGACGACGAATACGAATTAAATGATAAATGATGAATGTCGTCATGTGTGCAAGTTCTATAATTTCTCTTATCTTTTATTTAAGTAACAGATATTATTCTAAATAATATAAAATTATAATTGTTAATAAAAATATTAGGAAGCGAAATAAACAAAATATTTGGTTTTTGTACTTGAAGATCTCAATATCATGAAAAACTTTCAGAATAACGATCGCACACATACACATACACATCAATATCTTTAAAATAAAATGTAAAGGTCTAGAGACATGATCAGAAATTATAAGTTATCTTCAAGGCCTGTCTCAATCTTTATATTTATATTACTTAAAAAACTATATAAAGTATGCAAAATTGTGAATTATATTTGCGCAAGACAGTTCAGTATGCAAAATAAATGGTATCATAAATGCAAGTACATGTGATGCACTTAATCATTGAGTATAGATTATTGAAACGGCAAGATAACAGTAGGAAAAATAATACATATGAGCGATACGTTTTATGTAATCAAGGCGAGAGTTCACAGAGATGTCAGTAATCCGCGATCGGGAATGTCCCTCATTCTTTATCGCGAAGGCATCGACCTCAGCAGCCGTTTGCTACTATAGAATGAAAACTCTCTCTGCACTTATAAAAAGATAAAGAGCCAGTGATGTCCCGTAGGAATGACGTAGGCGAAAGCTTGAAAATCCTAAACTTCTTTTAAAGATCAAGCCTTCTCATATTTCTCATCTGCGCTCAGTGAATTCACTTATCGCTATTTTCTCTTAATCTCTTCTCTTGTTTCCTTCTTCAATTAATAATTAAAATAAAGCTGCTCGCTCTCATTTTGATCTTACCTCGCGTCATTGCTTTCGCAGCTGGAAGAAATTAGTAGACACAAAACGAAACCTGTAAGTACTCATTCAAGACTGAATAATTTACGTATAAGATAATTTGAGTTAATTATTGTTATAACTGTATATTATCTGCAAATTATAATATTATTAGTTATGTACATTTTTGCAATATAAATGTAATAATATAAACAAGTTTCATTATTATATTAAATTTATAGGCAGCTATTATATTTGATGAAAATATTATATGAAAAAATAAACTCAATTTTAATCAAACAAATATCATTTTTAGCTCACATTTGCACATCAGAAGTTGATCCTCAGTGCTTTATACTAGCGAACAGTAACATTCCGTAAGCGCCTGTGGATAGCAAGCAAAACGTTCGCCTATTATACGAACAGATGATCGTTGAATTTGAATCATAATCTGATGTTCCAGTTGAGCATCAGGTAGACGAAAATGGTTATTCCAAAGTCTACAGTAGTTTCGAATCGATGATTTTGCTCAAAATTTTAAAGTCGATAGTGGATTGCGTTAAAGAAGAGAAACTGATCGATATGTGCAGCCGAATTGCTGTTTCAAGACCAAAAAACAGTTGCGCAAGAACGGTTTCATCGAATAGTTGATGGATTTTTAACAGAGGGATCATGGAATACAGATTTTTTTCAGCGCTACCATTGGTATCTGTTTCAGGAAGTTGAGCTGATTGAAAAGACTGAGAATGAGCATATATAATGAGCAAAGAGATAAAATTTAATCAATGATCGTAAACATGATCAAAACGACTGAAATGTTCGTCAAACGTTCTCAATGTATTTAATGTATTTATTTTTTTGTATTATAATGAAAGACATTTGAAAAAAAAATATTTTAATATATGTATTATATAAAAAAAAAAAAATGTATCGAAAAAAATATACGGTTTTACATATCATCCTTGTGCGAGAATCATGCTTCAATTTTCTTTGAATTATTTCAATATCTGAAGAAGTATTCCTCTCTAATATTTTCACATTTATTTACAAATTTAGTTTATCCATTTATAACATTAAGGATCGACTCAACGTATTTTTCCTCCTTCTCACTCATCCTTGTGTAAATTCAAGTTCATCTTGAAGATCATGCCGGATGTAATCTGAAACTAAACCATAAGTCGGTCGATTGGTGCCGCGTGAAAATGCGATTTCCACGACAGCAACATTTCCGTAGGAATTCCATCCTGAAGACGCCATCTTCTCCCCCCCTCTCTTTCCCCTTTCGCCATGGCAAATTAAGCTTCCCAAAACACCACGAAACTGTTAATTAAGACTCATTATGCGCGCTGCGGGGGATGGTTGCCTGGGATGGAAGGGAGGTGGCCGTAGCGGAGGATGAAGACCACGAAGAAGCCGGAAGGAGGGGTAGAAGGTGGCAGGGAGCGGAGATGGTTGGCGGGGGTGGTTTAACCCGAGTACGAACTTCTTAATACCACAGCTGCAGTCGGGTTCATTGTGGGATCAATACGGGGAGAACCCGGTGGTAGTGGCAGGCCAAGTGCGATTGGTTCCAACAATCGGGCACGGCGATTGGCTAACACCGGCACTACCAGGAGGCGGGTTCTGTCGCCGCGAACCCGATGTGTTGGGGTGGCGGAAAAGAGGAAGAGGACATGCGGCGTCGCCGCTCGCACGAAAAGGACGGCGACGGGGACGGTTCAGAAAAAGACAGCGATAAGCTCCAGGGAGAGAGAGAGGGTGACACACGGTGTCGTGTCTGGGGGGTTTCAGTCTGTGTTCACCCATGAGAGACACACCACCAGCGGCGACACGCTCCGCTCACGTTGTGAGGGTGAGGGCTTGTTTTTCGCTCGCCAACTGATCGTCCTTTGCCACTTGTCTTCCGCGTTGAATCCAAATACATCGCGATCGGAGTCTCACTGCCGTGGGGAATCTGGCCGATGATAAATCGGACTTCAAGACCGGCGGAAAAATCTGTGGAATAAATTGTGAGACGAGTTGTACGTGTCATCTTGAACTGCAGGTGGTCCTGCGTACGACGTATGAAATGAAGTGTCGAAAGCGGTGACAGCAATTCTTGTTACTAACTAAGTGAAGTGTCAATGAAGTGTTGATAAAGAAAAAAAATTAAACAGTCATACCGAGACAGTATTTCTTCATCGACAAACTGCAACCGAGAACAATTAAAATTTTTCAAATTAGGAGTTATGGAGAAAATCGTGCGTGTCGTTACAAGTGATGTTACACGACAAATTGTTGAGATCAGTGATAATTGATCCGTATCATAAAGTTTTGGAAGAAGATACCTGAAGGAAGAAAAGTTTTGGACAGAAAAGAAAACTTTACAAGAATTAATTATTGACAAAAAAAATTCTGAGAAGTTTCTGAAAGTAAGATCATAGAAAAAAAAGTTTTCATGAAGACTGTTACTAGGCATACGCTTAGCATATGCCTTCGTTTATCTTGTCTATCTTCGTAGAATTCTTCGTAAGTAAGAGATATGTCGCAATTCGACATATCCAACTGATGACAATTATCTGAGTTCTTTCGCATTTGCACGACGCGCTTACCAAGGAGAAAGAAAGGAGAGCGATCGACTTGTGCAACCTCTTGCATCGCTTCAGCTATCTTGAAGAATTAGCTGCGTGTATTCATTCAGTGATTCTCGAGAAATAAGGAAGAACGCGTGGAACTGTTTATCTCTCATCGGCTAAAAAATATTTCGTTGCATTCTAATAAAAGTGGAGAGAATTGTGTCTGAACGAAATTGATGAGAATATTTTACTGTGATCAACTCGCAAATGCCTAATCTTTCGCAATTATTTCTTTTGCTATCTTCGCAATATTATACATCAAAGCATTTTGTGATATAACGCTGAAAAATTAAACATTTCTCTATAATAATATAATTAGACAAAAATAAATTGCGATTAATTTGGGTGAACGCGCGCGAAATACATCCTAAAATTATAAATATCGAAATTAAGTATTATATAACCGAGAAATACGTTCATTATCATTCCTGTGTGCTAATTTAGTGACTTGATAAATTTTTAAATAAACGTATCTTGGACAATTGAAGTAATCGGTGTAAAAAAAAATAAAAGAAGATAAGAGTGTTAACAGCAATATATTCAACAGTATACTATCAAATTTTTTATGAGCATAATATGCTGCTAATTACAGCGTTGATTTAATGTATCTGGAGATCGTGAATGATTTTAAATAATTAAAATAATATTTAAATTATTGATCGTGTCGAGTCATCGAAGAAACTGGAATTATCCAAGATATATGCATATATATATATATATATCAGAACAGTTGACAACAATACATTAAACTACCTCACTGTCGCTATGTGTTACAGCACGGACTATTATCCTTAGTGTCGAATCTAGTGTGATTCTGAATGATTCTTCACGCTTGAGCCGACCGCGGTGCGCCATCGACGGAGTCGGAGAACGAGTTAAGGAGTGGTGTTATTCAAAAGGGTGGTGCGACGTTCGGGTACGCAAGTCTGCAGGCCAGCTCTGGGGTGCCGGGCCCGGGCGGGGTGATGAGCTGCTCCGATGTGATGTATCAATATTATCCTTACCTTTACCAGACCCACCGGCCACCGCCGCCGCATCCGACCCACCCCCATGCGGCCCCGCACAGCCATCCCCACGCTAATCCGCACGCGGCCCACCACAGTCCGGCCAGGCCGGCGCCCTTTCAACCCTTCCCGGCGGCTACGGCGACGCATCAGTATGACAGGGTGAGTCTATGACTTTTATTTCGATTCATTGGTTTAACGCCGAAAGCTCCGTTGGCTTTTGAGAGAGGAGAGATGTAAATTAAAAATAATAATAATTATAAATTAGAAAATGAAGCTAATTCTCGCCTCAGTCTCTATATAATAATTGAAATAAATAAAATAGATAGATTACTCGATTGACCGCTGATTGACCAATTTACTTAATGATGCTACGATACGAGATAAAATCTGTCGTTAATAGACGAGGTAGGAAATTGTGCGAAGGCGCTAATAGAATACGTTAGGATGCCCATTTGTCTATCAGCACATTTTTATAACCCACGCTTGTACCTGGTACTCTTAAATCGCCCAAAGCGATTAAAAACAGACCCGCGTTTGTTAAGTTTGGCGCGTTTGGTAAAAAGAACTGTGGCCATTTATAACGAGACTCGCTTGTATTTTATATCGAAACTGTTTTCCACATTTATGGCGAACAAACACTCTTTACTGCCATCAATTAAATTAAGGAGATAACTCTATATCGTATAAAATATATAATTTTTTCATTTACATCTTATTATAAAAATAGTACAATGATGGAAGTGAGTTAAAATACATTGTACAAAGAGAGCAAATACTTATTCGATTCGAAGTCTCGTATCTTTTATATACAAACGTGTGATTTAATTTTTGCTAAAAGTTATTACGTCTCTTTGAATTTTGGATAGATGATAAGATTCTTTTAGATCCCTGATTCTCGGTCCTTAAGTTCCCCGAGTTGCCGAATAGCAAGTCCTTCGAATCACTCGATTCTCGAATCTTTGGTCCTTCGTATCCGCGAATATCGCCCAGTGGCCTTTCTTAGAACTGAAGGAACACCGCCGCCGAAATAATATTGCGCCCAACTATGCGCATCCTGAAATAGTTTCGAGAACGAGGCAAGAAGGAAGAAGTTTTCTCGGGTAACGCGTGGTATCGTCTGTGCATCATTTTAATTTGTCTGCTGGGAGATCAGGCGTGTCTGATCCTCGACGAGCACTCATCCATGCACCCGTGCGTGCACCGTGGGGTGTCAAGTGCCGTTTCGCCATCTTTTCTGGCTCGATGAGAAAATAACGTCTCTTTTTCCCAGCATCAAATCTCTCTCACTTAGGTAGTATTAAACTTGTAACTAATGATGCGAACTGAGAAATGCTTGAGAACATAGCTCTTCGGAAAACGAAGATATTTTAAGAATGAAAATGTGAGAGAATTTTTTAAAAATGACAATATTTTTTAGATATTATTTAAGAGAGAGAACTAATATACATATACTATATATTACACTTAGAAAATGTTTTAAAAAGTAAAAAATTGTATGCTGGGAAACTCCATCATAAAATAAAACATTGCAATTCATGAAATTTTAATTATAAAAGGTACAAATTTGAAAACCTACAAAAGTACCACGATTTAAAGATCTGAAATCTTTAGAATTTGTACAACATTTTATTATGTCAGCTACTTGTTTAGAAAACTCGGTGTATAGACAAACGAATAATGAAAAACTTTAATTTTAAGGATAATCAGATATAGTTACATCTCGATATCACATTTAATATCAATACAATAAAAGCTACTAAAATTTATTGGCTGGAATGAGAAGAAGAAAAAGAAGGAAGAAGCGGGCTTTACATCTTTCAGAAATAAAGTACATTCAATACTGTGCAAAATTAAGAATTTTTGTATCATGAAAAATTAGAAATTCAATCCTGATATCTTCAGATTTTTAAATTGATGCATTTTTTTTTATTTTGGAAGTTTTATTTTTAATTTCAGAATTCTAAAGATTTCCTATTTCCTCTGGTATTTGGAATTTTTAAATTGGAAATTGGAATTGTTTCTATTCTATTCTACACATCTGCATATACATTCTTGTTTAGAAATTTATTTAAAATGTAATTTTAGATTGACCAGAGTTTAATTAATCAAAGAAAGCCGGCTATATCTCTCTTCCTCTTCTGCCAAGACATATAGTTATGAGCGTCGTTGGCCCATTTATCTATCAATCTCCCAGCGACATTGTAGAAACACGAACGTCCCGACGTTCTCGCCACTTTTCTCTTCCTCTCCCGTGGTCGCGATCGCGAGATAACATCCGGCGAGAGCGTTAAGCGCGCGCGATACGAGCGAAGAGGAGGAAAGGAGGGAAAGCCGATCCTGGACAGTCGGACAGGTTCTCCGCGAAGGAGGCTTCCCCGAGGGAAGAAGAGGGAGCGCCGGCTCACACATCGGCTCATATCCTCGGGGCCCCGAGTAGTTCGCGCGACCGCGGCGCGAACACGGGTTTACTTTTATTTAAATCTCTCTCCTTCTCTTTTTATTTAGGGTCCTGAGGAGCCGCGAGAAGCGCCGCTCATTTTGCTCCTTTGCCGGTCTCCGCTCTCTCTGTCCCCGTGGTCTCTGAATTAATAGCCGCGCTAGTATTTTTCGCAGTGTGTCGGCCGCAACGTGCATGCGTACGAAGGCGCGTACCGACGTGACGCACGTTAAAAATGCGCGTCGTTTTCTCACGAGACGCACCGAAACCGCCATGCTTTATCGTTCCCGCTCGCTTGGCCGAGTAAACGAGCGAGTGTTCAGCTCGTGGCGAGGACTCCACTCGCGAAAAATGATATACAGAGTGCCGCAAAAGCTGCGCGATTCTTTGGAAAGAGAGAGAGAGAACCGCAAACATTACTTAATTTCTTAAAAAATATTTTAAAAAGGACTTAAGTATCATTACATCAATAGTCTTTATTATTGTTTAAATGTGAAAAAGATTTGCTGAAGAGAACTTGAACGAATATATAATTATATTCCTTGAAATGAAATAGAGCCTTATTAAGAAGAATCATAGAATCCATTAACTGATATCATCAGCTGATATCATCTTCGCATAATGCGAAGGCTCGGAAGAGAGAAATTAGGAAATAGAGAAAGAAATTCAGAGATCGCAGCGCGCACGATCGTTTCGTCGGAGAAACGCGTGCGCCGAGGAAGAGACAGGTGCTGGTCGCAGGAGAAGCCCGCAAGAACTGGGCTATCCTTCATTAGCACTCTCGTTACTCGACTGCCGTTTCTTCTACGCGCAGCGAATGCACACATTCGGAGACTGCATCGCTGTATGTACAATCTTGCAACATCGTCGCAAGTTATGTCACGCAGTTTGCACTCGACAATCGGTTAACAAAGATAAGGCTAGTAGATGTAAAGACTGTTTAATGTGCTCAATGATGAGTACGTATCTACCTGAGAAAGTGTGCGAGAAATTTAAAATATTTAATTCATGTTTATCTTACTTGAACACCTTATCTGCCGTCTTCGCGACGTATAAAATTTAAAAAATTTGAAACCCAAAGAGAAACTTAGTTTCGAAGACTTCAGAATTGAAAAGGAATCTAACATCCAAGCAAGGAGACTAGAATTCAAGATATATCCGGAATCCGAGGAGAATCTAAACCTCGAGCTGATAGAATTCAAAATATTTAGAATCTAGGGCACTTAAGGGCGGAGAATTTTATGAACTCGTGTAATTCGGAGCCCGAATCGACGTCTCGACCGCCGATCGCGAATGAAACTGAAACAACGTTGTCAAGTATCGCGTTAATCGAGTTCTACCCAGTAATTACCTGGTTCCCCTTCCCGCGATCTTCTCGACGAACGATAATAAGCCACCGGGCGCCTCCTTCACAAAACTGGTAGAGACACCGTGACACACACTGTTGGCAACGAGATCGAGAAGGAGAAGGAGAGATTGAGAGTGAGAGAGCAATGTGGAAGAGCAAAGGCGAGATAGAGTGAGGAAGAGAGAGTAGTCGTAAAAGCGCATTTTTCTCGGGTATCTGGCCGATTAATGAACCGATGTCGTCGCCAGGACCACCCCGAAGGATGCGCGTACGGGACGCGCATCCCTCGCGAGAGATAGACCGACAGCGTGGTCCGAGACTATAATACCTATCCTATAACCAGCTCCTGTCCGTCCTCCTAGCAGCAGGTCTCAAACGGACCGCGCCTTTACCTGACCAAGTTTTACGATCGTCGCGTCGAGGTGGCGATGTGTCCTCGTGTTATCGTCCCGGCGGGATCTGGCCCGGCTAAAGCAGCCTCCTGCCACGGTTTCTTTTATTATATTTCTCTTTCCTCCCCTTTCCTCCCTTCTTTCCTCGGTGTACCACCTCTTCGTTGCCCTCGCGATTAAAGAACGAAGGACACACCGCTTTGCCATCTGCATGTTCATCAATTTGACTTAGTCGCGGTGCTGTTTCAAAGAGGAAAAATAATAGCAGTAACGATAAGCAGGATCCCTTTATCAATCTTTCATGCCGCATGGAGGAATGATTAGAAGTATATTATTTAATTCAATATAAAATTTATTTCATTAATAATTCTCTTCAATCGTATAAGAATGCATTTAATTTTTACGCGGCAATTTTGATGTCTCGAATTTTCTCCAGGTTAGGTTTTCTTCCCAGATTTAGGTTCATACTTTTATGAACGCATTGCGTTCGCGTAATTTGATTCACTTACCATTATTTCTCTCATAATTAATAAAATTAACGAGGCTATCGCCGGAACGATCGACTTGCTTTTCAGCGAACTGTCAATATGTTATCAATCTTTCGCGCAGTGTCGACACCGCGCCGAGTTTCAAGCTCTGGCATTTCCGTCGCGTCGTATTAGGAGAGATCGACTACCGTCCGGTAATTTGTTGTTCTCGCTTCGCCGGAACAAATTTCCACCGGGACTAGTTTCTCGGCCAGAGCGTCAGAAAGCCCTGCGTGAGCACGCGCCCTTTCCCCTGCCGTCTTTGCATTCCACCTATGAGATCGCTGTCGCAAACGCTTATACAACCTGTCGCGGAAAATCGCAGAATGCGACGCCGATTTCTAAAATCGTGAAACGATCCCGGCGGCCGAATGGAACTCGACCTGTTGAGCCGCGAGGCGGGAAGCCGACAGTCGCGATTAAAATTCCATAAAATTATAAGTCAAGAAAGTGGAATTATACAATCTCGTACATCTCAAATCAACCGCGAATAAAGATTAATGATCGCGCTTATTAATGAAAAAAGAAAGTAAGACAGAGCCAGAGATTACATGCAACCTGATGCACTGGTATCGCGCTTAAAGATTCTCGATCTGGCAATAATTTATATTCTTTGTACGCCAATATCTTTGTTGAATTTTCGTACATATGTTGAATTATTGATAAATGTACGAATCAAAGATTGTCTCGAAAAGCCAGATCGGAGACAGATATCTGAAAGAACATATGTATCGTATTATCGCAAGACTATGCCGAGTGACATCTCGATAATTTTAATAACAATATCCCATTAACATTTCCAATTCACATTTTTTTTTCTCGCATATTTCTACCACATATCTTCGCCCGTTTTATTCGACGAAACGAGCTCGAATTCCGGTTGCCCTCCTTCATCATCGATCTCTTGCACGAGCGTTTCCTGGATCCGAATTTCGGGGATCTACGCCACTGTTGCGAGTCACGCAGAAAATTCGCCCATAAAGCGCGCGGAACGACCGCTCGGTCGTCCGTAAAAGAAAGAAGAAGCGAAGCGAGCGGTACATTTAAACGCTTCCCGGGCGCACGGGAGTTCCCAGAGAGAAGCACGCAAGAGACTTTACGCTTACGTCTTTACTTAACCCCTTGACCGTACGATGAACAGCAACATTTTTCCAACGCGAGACTCCAACAGTAGGGAGTCTTCCTTCCCTCCTTCCCTCCCTCACCATCGCACGAATCGCTTTCAATATTTGCCGGCGCGATCACGCGAGTATCTGATACCGGCGCGGCATTTCGATATCTCGCCAGGTACACCGTGATGCCCGTAGCGCGTAGGAAAAACGAATTAATTACGATCAATCTGCGCGTCGTAAAAGCCAGCCAGATCCTTCGACCGGCTGACCCTGTCGAAGTCGAGAAGGCGTTACTATACCGGGTATGAGCTACGATCGCCGTTTTCGTCGTGCTCGGCCGAGCAGGGAGCATCGACATCGGCAAAACCCTTCTCCTTTCCGCGCGACTCTTCTCACTGTATCATCTGCGAAAATTAACACGGCGCGCTGTCGGTCATTTGCGAAGAGAAATGCCGAAAAATTACATTTTTTAAATTAAATTATCGAATTTTTATAGACGTTTAGATTGGAAGTTGATCAAGAGAGTGGCATGGATCTTAGATTCCTTTGGAAAAAATATATAACTGTTTCTGGATTATTTTGCTTTTTAAATATACATTAAGGATGCTTTAAATCTCTTAAATTTGAGGAATTTTATAATGTTTTATTTCGTCGATGCCTTTGATTTTAAATTTCGCACAATCTCTCAGGAGCGCTTGAATTACAGATACCTTGATATTACATATTATAGAATCTACGATGGATCCTAATTTAATTAAATAGATAATAATTTGTGACAATGGTGGACACCTCGTGCAGTTTATTCGTCGAAAGAATCTTGGTACAGCTGGTAGAATCTGTGCACCGGCTTTTCCTTGTTGCACGCCAATGTACGTAAGAGATAAAAAAGAAAGAAAAATTGAAAATAAAAGGCACACGACGCGGGGTAATATCGAGAGACGTTCGCCATGACGACGATGATACTTCAGACCGGTACAGCAACGGCATCCTCGACCGCGGTACGATCAAACGGTGCGGTACGGATAGAAAGAGAGCCGTAAGTAGGGGTGTTGCGAGGTCTCGATAAATTCAGGATCTGGAAGTCCGAGTCGTTGACTTTTTTATCGCCAGTTAAACGGGAAAATGGTGTTTCTACCAGCCTCCCGGCATCCGACCCCGTGTGCATATATTATGCAATAAATGTTACCTATTGTTTATTTATTCTCAGAAAACACTCTGTGTGTTGAGCTCTCTCGCACATTTTTCCATCGATATAATCGCACGAATAAACAAATTGTCGAATATTTTTTAATGGACAAAACGTAGCATTTTTTACAATCTGAAACAAGTTATAAATTTCATAAATTAATTATTAACGCTTAATATTTTGAATTTTGCGGTAAAGTTTTCTACTCACTATATATCATTCTTTCCAGAACAAATCGCATGACTAAAAGTATTGAATGATCCACTCGATCCGTGAGTTATCGACGTTATTTTTCGCGCGGCACACACACACAAAAAAAAAAAAAACGGCGGTCAATGTCGCAGTTGCGCAGTGGCACAGCGCGCTAAGAAGGGACGCGCAAAACTTTCACCGAATCGTCGCGAAATCGAGGTGAACTCGCCTTACCGGTTTAAACGAAAAAATTAATACGTGACCCAGCGCGCGGCGGCGGAGATCGGCGACCGCGTGGCTGAGATAAAACGGCGTCCAGGTATCGGGAATCGGGTACCACGAGCGCGCGCCCAGGTAAAGACAACACACCACGGTGGACAATCCGTTGCTCTCATCGGGCAAAAAACGATCGGGCCGCTCCTGGTATAAGACCTGATCTGGCTGCCCAAAGACCGGAATGATGATGATGATTCTGTCGTAACCGCTCGCGAATACTATTCGTTTCTCAGGATACAGACATTCTTCAATCTAACGTACCACGTGGCATATTCGCGGACACGGAATGAGATTTTGAAATCATATCGTAGAACAATAACTAACAATCCATTTACAATTTGCATGCGATATTTTTATAGCATTTTTATCCTGGAGAGCTCTGTGTAAATGTAACATAATCGCGACTGATAGCAATATCCGTGCAATATAAGATTTTTATTTCTAAGAAAAAGAGAATTAAAATTATTAATTAACAGTTTTTTTGCAAATCGCTGACGAATGGGAATAATATCCAAGGGCGCACACGAGGCGGAAGACGAGCAAGTAGAAGGAAGTATCGCGGAAGCGGCAGCCGCTTCTTTTGTGCCGTCGGATTGGTGTCCTTCTCGTCAGAGAGCGCGGATGCGTTTCTGCTCGAGGCGGTTGCATTGAATTGCAGATTGCGCGCGGACAGATGGACATGTCCATGGACGAACTCTGCAGTCGCTTGTTGCGACAGCAGAAAAAAAAAACGTCCAGAGACCCTGGAGATCTTCCGATCTTGCCGATCCCGTATCGTATCCTCGTAACCTCGATTCCACACGGCCGTTCGTATTCTAGGATCTCGAGATATCCCGAATAAAGAAAAGAACAATGAAGAAATATTATACATATACTATAAGGAAAGATTATATCTCGTACTTTGACATTTTTCTAATCATATTCCCTAAATCGTTCGAATTTTCGATCGTTTCACCTGCTATCTAAAAAAGAGCGCGCGAAAGGCTTAAAATTATCCCCCCTTATCCTTCGAGATATATCAGTTCATCAGGGTGAAGAATCGATGGCGATCGAATCTTTTGGAGAAAAAAAATTCCGCGTCAGCTATCAGCCCGCTCGTCGTTAGTCACGTGCACCGCGCGGCTCGGCCATTTGTCTTTGTTCACTTTGCGCGCACCCGGTGTCCGAGAAAATGCCCGCGTGTCTATTTGTTACGAAGCCGAAGCCACAAATCACACGCGCCGCTGCTGCATCCCTCTGCGTGTCCTCGTCGCCGCGAGGGACTCTACCTCACGCGCATTTCGCGCGCGACCACACGCTCGAGTATATTTAAAACGCAATTACGCACAAGAGAGCGGCCACGCCCGGTAATCCCGCCGAAACGCGCACACCACCGCGAGATTAACTGCTGCAAACATCGGGCAAAGTCAGAAGTCTGGAATCCCAGACGTCGGGTATATCTCTCTCCCCGTGCATTATTATAACTTCACGCGATTCTTGATGAACACACCGTTGCGGTGAGACGCATTTCTCGCAGTTCGGGATGAAACGGTGACATCGTCGTTCTACATGCCTGCTAACTCTAAGGATCCACACGAAAGAGATCTGAAATCCATCTATCTATTCTTGTAGATGCGCGATAATACTTATTAGCGACAGAAATTAGTGCTAGATTTTTATACTTTACGAAAAATGCAAACGTATAAATACATCACAGGTTCTCCAGGATCTCTACATAGTAGTAATTAAATGTTAAGCGGAATTGATAAAAATTTAAACAATCGCTTAGCACTTTTCGTTACTGGTTCATTATATCGCAACGGAAATATTGTATTTAACGACATGTATTGGCGATTTTGACGGCGACCTCGTCGAGGATTAGCGCTACAACGTAATTTCAGGAGATATATTAAACGCGACTATTTTCTCAACTCTATCGGAAGAAACGAGCCGCGGTAAGTGGCGAATTAATAAACACCGTCGAGGCTCGATTTGACTCGAGAGACTGAGACTCGAATGCACCAGCTGCCGACTTCGTCGCCGCCGACGAGGACTCGGACTTCTGCGGTAGCCGGCGATAAGACTCCATTATTGAAATACCGGCTGTTTAACCCCGCGGAATTCTCTCGCCCCTCTCTCTTTAAAATTTCTTCCTTTTACTTCTCCCGACGCCGCCTTTCCGCGCGGCGAGTTATCTATTTTCTCTCGCCGACGCAGACTCCGTTTCGCGGCACTTTCTCTCCTCTTCGTCTAGTTAGGCAATTCCGTTAACAGAATACTAATGGAATGCGATTGTATTAACCCGTCGCTTTTGGGAAACTAATATCCTGAGTAAGATGAGAATTTGTAGAATTCTCCTCTTTTTCGAGAGCTTGAAACCGATACTTGCTTAGCGAAAGTTGAACATCCTTGGAGATCGAAGCGCTAATATAACTTCGAAGATGACTGCGTATACTTATATGCAATTTTTGCGTTTTCGAGCTTAAATATTTTGGCCACCTGTCATTAACAAGAAAGAGAATAATGTTAAGATTCTGCGTTGTTAGAGCCAGTCCTCCGTCAAAATATCCTATATACGGATCCGTCGAAGAAAATGATCGAACTCTGAATCCTCGATCGCATCGATAGGCATTTCGCCGGCTCTTTCTGGCTGCCGACTACCACGTGACACGTGTGTTGGGCCAGATATTATTTGGACCGGACGGCAGGCAGAGAACTGGTCCGGTCGGGCAGTTGACGTATCAAAGAGATACCGACGAATGTCGCTTGTCCGCGGCTCGATCTCTCGCTTAGATATCGTCGAACAATTTCTAATTAATCGCTCCGCGCGATCCGAATGCAGCCGATCAGGATGCAGTGTCCGTTTATCCTCGAAAGATTCGCGATTCTAGAAGATCATCGAGTCTTCGTTGAGGGAAATTCTTCAGAGATATTTTTCAAATTCGTCCAAGGATTCTTCTGTTACCATACTGTTCACCAGTAGTTTTTAGACACTCCGCAGCTATATGTTTTTTGCACGTTTGAGAACTCGTCGGGAATACTGAGACACTCTGGCTGTTTAAGTAGATGAGTGTAAGACCAGAACGGCGCCTCATAAATTTAAGGGTGATCCGTCAAAGGACTAGCGAGACAGGAAGGGGAAGGGAAAGAGAGAGAGAGAGAGTTTAGAGATCCGCCACCGGTTACACTGCTATGTTCGGCTTGCACGTGCTCGCTCGGTTTTGCGCGGGACGCTCGAGCGCCAGTCGACGTGTAGGCTGTCCAGTAGGCTATGATTTGTCGCATCGCCGACCAGCTGCCGTCCTCGTGTTGTCGCAGATTTTTCGTCAACGACGAACGTTTAACCCGGCAAAAATATTTTCGTCCAATCGCTTCTCATTTCTTCGTTGCTTCGTTGTCTAGCGAAGATTATTGACCCTTCGATTCTTCGAGGAACATATCGATATAATGTCTAGAGAAACTTTTAATCGATTTAAATTTCAAGATTTTAGGAAAAATTTAGTAAGAAAGAAAGAGAAGGAAGCAAAATTCAAGATATTATTCCTAGAAATCTAGGATGCGAAAGATTTAGAATCCAAAGAACTTAAACTTCCACGAGTCTTTCTCTACGCGACTCAGGATCGGTTTCAAAATTTAACATTGGAATGGTCTAGGATCCCAGCATCTGTTTCCGTGATGAATCACTCGAGCGGGCCACTGACTTTGGGGCATGTAAATATAGAGGCGACGCGTTGTTCGACGTCCCGGCGTTGTCGTGCTGAAGGAAGAATACTCAGACATTGTCTTAGCTACAAAAGCGCCACATGCCTGCCGATATTTTGTTCGTTTTTCATGACGTTCTCCAAAGCTATCCGACAGCTTAAACTAACAAACAACTACTTTGTTTTAAGCAGGAGAGTTAAGAAGCTAGCAAGGAACAATAGAGTATTCGTGGCCTGTGACGATAAGCTGAGTGTAACATATGATATTAAAATATTATCAACATTAATTTTTGCATTAGTAAAGAATATATATATATCTAATATACATATATTCTCCTATATATATACTTTACTAATATTTTGTTACATAAAAAACTTCAGGAACTACTTGACACAAAAATTCATCAGGACAGAACAAATCTGGTTAACTAATAGCATAATAATTTTATCGTTACGATTATCAAGCATTCACTTTACGTAACTATTTCCCGCATAATTTTTATTTCGAGATGTGGCGCAATACTTCGCGATACACGATTAAGACAAGCGTGATAAAAATAGTTCGACGATTTAATTTATAATATGATACAATACGGTCGAGGACAATGTAGCAGGTAAACATTCCGATGCATTTTATGCGACCACTAAAGCCTGGCGATACGCCAACCGACCAGAGGTCTATTATAGTTTTGTTATGACAGCGGGTCGTTTCCGTAAATTAATGTCGAAACAAATGTATCTCGTTTTAAGGGGCCGCCGGTTGTATCCCTAATTGAATCGGTAAACACCATAAGTTAGCCGGTAACTAGTCATGTCAGCATAAATCACTTTTTGGAAGATGGGCTGTCTCTCTCTCTCACCTCGTGTCTTATAGACTTCTTTAATCTCATAAATGAACAAGATCGACCAAGCAAAAAGATACAAATGTCACTGAACTCTAAACTAAAAATCGATATATAAACCTGCGGTAACCATGTATTTCCAGATTTTCCTAAATAACTTAACGATCCGTAAAATTTTATTATTGAAAATAATTTTTCAATTACTTTAATTTTTTAAAATTAAATAATTTATATTACTATCTCAGTGCGATGTCTTGTACATATGATTTTGGATGAGTCTTTACAGTAGGTAGACATCCTCGCTAGACATTCTGTGATTACAAGTTCCTTGGATCCTTCTCGCGTGTGCCCTTAATTGCACGCATCATAGCATGCGGTGTCTGTATTATCCTGAGAAACTAGAGAAGCGTTCGCGCCTCATAGAGGGAGGACCTCTATATTAACTCACTTTACGCCAACACCGTGCTTTCCATTAAATTAAGTCCAAGCCTTGATGCAAGCCTTACTCTTGATTCCAACGCACCGAGTTTTCGCAGCTTCCCTTTTATTCATCGATATTTCATCGAAAAATATATATTTCAGAATTCATATGGTTATGAATAATAAATTTATTTGTATGGCAACTTTAAACTTTATATAAAACGGATATTTCTCATACCCAATAGAGAGAGTCTGACTATTGCGTCTTTATCTACTGATTACAAATTTTTCGTTCTGATTACTTATTACCCAATTGGAAAGTTAAATTACATATGAAAATTGCATCGAGTATGTTACTTATTAATTCTTTCTAGAAATTCTTGTTATCAGAATTTTATATGAACAATTGTTTGCGCAATAAAGTAGTTTATTCCAAACGTATTATGAAAGTGCCGAAATAACGTGACATTATCTGAAAAATATATATTTCAGAATTCATATGGTTATGAATAATAAATTTATTTGTATGGCAACTTTAAACTTTATATAAAACGGATATTTCTCATACCCAATAGAGAGAGTCTAACTATCGCGTCTTTATCTACTGATTACAAATTTTTCGTTCTGATTACTTATTACCCATTTGGAAAGTTAAATTACATGTGAAAATTGCATCGAGTATGTCACTTATTAATTCTTTCTTGAAATTTTTGTTATCAGAATTTTATATGAACAATTGTTTGCGCAATAAAGTAGTTGATTTAAAACGTATTACGAAAGCGTCGGAATAACGTGACATCTGAAAAATATATATTTCAGAATTCATACGGTTATGAATAATAAATTTATTTGAATGGCAACTTTAAACTTGATATAAAACGGATATTTCTCATACCCAACAGAGAGAGTCTGACTATCGCGTCTTTATCTACTGATTACAAATTTTTCGTCCTGTTACTTATTATCCATTTGGAAAGTTAAATTGCATGTGAAAATTGCATCGAGTATGTCACCTTTAGCTAGAAAGCTATTTATCTGATTGCCTAAGAATGTGTACTAACTTCCTAGTGTTTTTTTTACCGGAGAATCAGACCTCCCTTTCTCTTTGTTGACGATCATTTTGACGCTTTCTTCGAGAACTGTCGTCTCCATCATATATAATTCTTTTCCGCGTGACGGCAGGCGGTTTGGATGGATACAAGACATTAACTCTACGTGCGGAGAACGTAATATGTTAATGTCACCGATGACAACTGGTCGTTTAATCACTTAACGCCTCCTTTGAATGCCAGAAATCGCGTGCCCGGAATGATTCATTGGCCGCAACGGCATCTCCTCTAATCTCGAAATTCCTTTCAAATAGTCGCAACAGCTGCCTACTTCACGCACGAAGCATTTTCATTTTTTACGTTCTCTTAATAAATCCGTTACCGACCCGACGTGCATTATAGCGTACATCACTTTTAAACATCTATGTAGAAAGGGAATGTTGTTTTTATGATAATTCTTATTCGTGGAAGAAGACACTTTGCAATTTGTCAATATTTCCATAAAATATATGAACCTCCATAAAATTACATATACATATATAAATTTTTCGGATGCTGCATTCCTTGGATCATCAGTATTTCTTGTACTGAGATTTCCAGTTTCTCGACTTTTGCTTTTACATCTTTTAGACTTTTGCTTTTATAAATCAGATTTTTAGATTCTTCATTCCATTAGAGTTTTGATTCATCATGTAGGTAGAATTTAACATTCTCAGATTCGAGTTTTCAAAATAAAAGTCTTTAAAATATTATCAAAATTATAGCGATTTGAGAGAGAGTGTCGATTGTCGTTAATGAATGATGGTGCAAGAATAACAACTAGTTATCCGAAGCTGCTCGCAAAATTCAACTCTGCGAGATTATGCAATTTCGGCAACCTCGTATAATCGCAAAGTACTCTTCAGGCGGCATACAAATGGGGCCATTAATGTCGGTTCTTAACTGTATTTGCTTTACAAGGAGAGTTCGCTCCTTTTGCCATAAGTTATACTTGCGGGTCATGTACTGAGGAGACGCGCGAGAAAAAGGACGATTGTCGTGTATTCGTTTTCCGTTCTTAGTTGCCGCTCGTAGCCGTCACTCGCGTTTCCATTCCACGCGAAGTGAATCCATCACGTCGGATCTGATCGGTAGACGAGATGCGCCGAGCAACAATGAATGAGCACGTGCGTGAAGATCTGGATGCGAGAATCGAACGAGCTCACATTTTTCACGTGTTACATACGACTCCGAGATATTTCGAAAATTCGTGCAATATTTTACGCAAAATTGTAGGATATCTATTGTGAAACAGATAAGAAACGGATAAGAAAGATCTAAAAATAATTTATCAATTATCAATTATTAATTATCAATTATTAATTAGTTTTAATGACAATAATTATGATACTTTTATTGGTTATCAATTGCTAATCATTATTTTCCGGCAAAAATTTACTTTAACCTTCTTTTCTATTAAAAAAAATCACATAAATATTTATTAGTCTCTGAAATTCACATTTATCTTCGATTTTATAGATTATTACATTTTTTATTGTAGCCTATTGATAAACTTTCTGAATTTTTTTGCAACTGAAATCTAAATTTATGTAACGAAGAAAAACACAGTCGCAGAATATATTAAGCATACTGAAAACTTTACATCTCACGTCAGAGAAATAAGATGTATTCATACTACTGATAGACAAGGAATTACGTGATTTTACCGAGAACGGTGCGGCTGGCCACTTTCTCGTTTCTCGAAGGTGGTCTGTTCGTATTCGTTAAATCTGGCCGGGGACCGATACGAAGATAAACAGAAGTTACACCTTGGCTAACACGCGCGGGAATTAACATAGCTGTGCGCGGTTCGACGTTTAAAGGCCGATCGCATTTCCATACCGGTGCTATTCGGTCCCGTTCAGCTCATCGGGAATCCTTTCCCCCTGATGTCCTATGTTGGTCTATATTTGCCCTCGGACTGCGGCGAGGACCCATTTATATCCCCTTATCCGTACATCTTTGCACAGCGGGTCTCCGCGGGGCCCGAAGGCCGAAACTGCGCCCTCTCTCTCTCTCTCTCTTTCTCTTTGGTTCTCGTCTCTTTTCCTCCAGTTTGTCCCAAGAAGATGAAGTGTCGACTCTTTTGCCGTGAAATTTTGACCCTTCACCTTTGAAGTTAAGTGAGAGAAGTGAATGCGTCAACCTCCGCTTAAACAGAAAATGTTGGGTTTTAAATAATAAATTACCTAGCTCTTAATATCTTCTAACTAGATTCAACGTACCTTAATTGTAAAATTCGGTCTTCTTGAATATTCCGATCGAAAAGAGGAATTCGGTTAAGATTTCTGGATCGTAAAATCTTTGTCTGAAATTATTCGTATAATAACACAAGGGGAAATTAACGCGGATGCTCGCGTCTCGCACGTCAGGTCCTTGACAAAATACTTGGTCGGCGTCCGACTTTATTAGCGGCTTGATCGATGCAGATTCTGGCTGACGCGAATAACTCGCGAGATCGCAACGCGCTTCGTAATTGGATGTATACAAAGCCGTCGACATTAAAATGCGTATGGCGGCCTCGCCTGGTCTCGCCCCCCCGGTTCAGGATCAAAAGACAAGAGCGAGAGATGGATTTTGGGTTCTCGCGTACCCATCTGTTTTTCATTCATTCGCGCGAACGAGTTGATTTCCGCGCGAGATTCCTCGCCTGTTCGTTCGCACGCGATTCGCGCATCCAGTCGCGCACAGGGACGCAAATCTCGCCGGGAATGTTCCTTCATTAATAAAGAACAGAGAGAAGAGAGAAAGAGAGCACAGGGAGATCGTCGTCATAGGTGCTCGCGCGAGTCCGCTTCGCTCCGCACGACGGCAAACCCGAGCGGAATGCGTGCAGTGCGCATACTTTCATCAATTTCGCGTGTCTGGCAGCACCGTTCGCAGCTATTTCATTGACGACCTGTCGGCGTGGAAAAGGGCGAGAAAAGAGAGAGAGAGAGATTGAGAGGCGGGACGGGGGGGGGGAGAGGGGGCAAAACCGTGTATTTTGGGAACGAAATCGCGTGAAGGAACATCAAGATTATAAAGAGAGCGGAAGCACAATGAAAGTGTAATCTGGCAACATACACTAGGAAATATTTACCACGAAGAATCGGATAATCAGCTGTTAGAGGGTGAAGGACGGGGGAAGGACTCTCTAAGCATCCGCGCCGCGGTCTTTCGCCTCCCGATCTCTCCCCAGGACGAGAAAGTGCTCTTCATCGTCCGAATATCGAAGAGTTTGTCGCTCGGCTTGCTTCCACCCGAGCGAGAAGACATCAAAGCGTTTTACCCACCTTCGTTTCACCCCCGCATCCCCCATCTTGCCCTTTCTTCCCGACGGCGTAATAATCATTTATTATCCCGGCAAGTAATAACGACCGCGACTATGCTATGAAGTTGCGGAAATTAGGCTTTGTTTAAAAATTAGCCGCCCATCCGGACGGGCTCATAAACTTTCCTTCGCTCGCTTCATCAGCCAGCAAATTTCCCCATTTTCGCCGAAAAACTTACCACAAAGCACCCTTTCCTCTACATTTTCTTTATCCTTGCCGCTCGCCGAAACGGCTTATCGTTTGGTAAGAAGCATAACAAAATATGGTTACGATCAACTCTGTCAGTCTTATCAGTTGTCAACGATGCGATGCTTTGCTGACAAATAAATAAATAAATTATTTAATATTAAAATACTTAAATTTTTATATTTTTTTCTTTGCTATTCTCCAGTGTAATAAGAAAAATAAAAAATAAAGAGAATTTTTATTGCGTTGGAAAATATTTAGATCTGAGACAGGAAAATCTCTTGAGTTATTACAAAAAGGCGAGATGCATACCTCTCGAGTATGAAAGTATCTCGGCATATCTTGTAACGAATGCAGTTAGAGAGGCCGGCGATGGCTCAATTATGCGTTAATGCGGCCACTTGTTTGACACTCGATCGAGAGAAAGAAAGTTCACCGGTGCGAAGAAAATCACGAATCCGATTAATCCGCAGTTGATTCGTTAAAACCCGGAAGCGCGACCCTGTTCGGCGTAAACTCTCCGTTAATTGTCTTAGTCTTCGATCGTGTCCCTCCTCCTCCCTTCCTCTCCATCTCCCTCGTCCACTAATTGAAATTCTTACCTAAGTACCTGCGCAAACACAGAATTCACTGTTAATTGATCGGAGATTAACTCATTGAGTTACTGCGCACGTTAGGATACGATGATCCGAGAATTCAAGGACTCAACAAGTCGTGGACCGAAAGAGCCAACATTCCAAGCATCCGCGGAATCGAGCTTCAAGCGCAAAGCTGCGGAATTACTAACAAATATCGATGGTTGTTATAGTTGAAATAGCAGTCAAAAATTTTATTTATTTAAAAATTATCATTTATTGTGGATATCAATTTTTTTAAAAAGCTTTTAAACGATCTCTTACTAGTGTTTCACAAATAATCGATAACAATGTAAAATCTCGAAGGTGAAACTGCGGGATTTGAGCAGTTAAGAGAATCAGCTTGAAACTTATAGGCTTTTATTCCGCATTAGATGATATTCCTTCTATTTCTTTAACATTTTTTCGCGCAAGCATTAACGTGCGAAGGAAAGAGAGAAAAACAGAGAAAAATAATTTTATAAAAATTCTTAGCCATCATAAATTTTTACCGGCCGCGTATCTCGCTTTTTCTTCTTCCCGACGAGGCCTTTCATTCCTTTTTTCCCTCTCTTCAGCCACATACGCGCCAACCGTCGGTCTAGACGTGTAATTGAAGAAACAAAGGGGCAATTATATCGTGCAATTATATTGTGTTTCGTAATTATCACGTCGCGTCTGCGCGTTCCAACAAGCATGGCAGTCGCGACTTGCATTTTTGATGAAATCATTTATCTCGAAGAATTAGCGGAAGTCATCTTAAGATATAAATGCTAATTGAAACGATCTGCTGTGTTTTAACATTATTTTATAAATTTTAGTTTAAGATATAATAATTAAAATAATTCAAAATATCAACACATTCATTGATGATTCATTGACATTACTTGATTGTTAATTAAAGAAGCGTTTTTGCTATCATTATCGGATTTAAGAAATTTAAATTTATAGAAATCGAGCATAATATTCATATATGTATCGTATCTTATTTTGTCTCTTATCGAGTTTAAATTGGCACAAACTTATCTCAATGTATCACTAATCGTTAATCGCTATGCAATGGCGCGAAAGATAATATGGGAATGATCTCCCTCTTATTTCTCATTTCCGATCTAGCAGGACATTTTCATTAGTCACGAGACGCGACGGAGAGAAAGACACTGGCGCTGCCCGATGACTCAAGGATTGACTCGAGGACTGTCGATTCGTCACTGTCAGCTAGTGCAATGTCACGAGTGCCGAGATGAGACGAGCGATTACAGGAGTGAAAAATGATCCGCGAAAAGTCTCGGCATTTCGTCCATAATTCCTCTTGGTGAACCGTGATCGCCTACGTACTGCTGAAAACGAGACGACAGAGCGTCTTCTACTTAGCTTCAATATCTGCATCTTGAATTTTACGGAGGCAAATATTCGGAGATCCTTCAAGGATTTTGAAAAATGCAGAGAACTAAAAGTTTGCTCGCGTATTTTAAAGATTCAATGACTAAAAATACGCCGAAAAAATTTAAAAATAAACTTCAAAAATATATAATTCTTCAAAAATTCGACAAAAAATATCTCTTCTCGCGATTATGACTGTGTCCGGATTGCTGTTACGATTGGAGCGCTCTCTTTTTGGTCATGAATTCGATATAGATGTTTCCGGGCCCATGGATCGGATTTTTCAACGATCGCCGCCTCTGCCTGGAATGCACTTGCCGCCCCGGGCTCGAGAGGGTTCAAAGGTTAAACAGAAAATGTCGTACGGAGGCATGCCGAGGAGGCGGCAGTCGGAGGAGATGGTCGCGACGAGAGAGAAGAAAGCCGGAGGCATTCGCGAGCCCGAGCTACCGGCGGAAGCTAAACGCATATTAAAGAGGCTCGTAAAATCATAAGCATTCCGCAAGATTCGCTAATACGTCGACGAGCCTCAATGTTAACCGGCGTCGGCGTGCGGTGGGTGTAATGAATGTACGTTAATGTTAATAAAGGCGATGAGAGAGACGCGCCGCCGACTCGAGGGAAGATCGCGCGACCGTGCATTTCCCGAATGCCAGATTCGACGCGAGTTATCTGGAACGGTTATGATACTACAATAAACGTCATGAATGCCTTAACATTTACTACGAGTATTTTATGAAAGCTATTTCACCCCAAAATTCAACATTCCTCTGATCCTTAGATTCTTTGAATTTTGCATCTGCTTTGCATATTTTAAATATATTTTCCGCGGGGATTCTGTCTATACGAGAAGGCGAACCTTTCGTAGCTTCCAGGAATCTAGTTTCCGGATTCCTTTTAAAAATCACAATTCGTCTCGTCAATCTTCACATAGTGAGAATACTCTCATCATTCGGAACGATCGTAAATGCCGAGCGGAATAGCTTCCAGGCCGCGATCTCGAGATCGAGTACTCGATTCCTGCTGCGACATTAGAATTGAATTGAATGAGGTTTTCCTCGAGAGCCAGTTTCCACGGAGCGGGCTCGTGTCGCCATTGAGACGCCTTTTGCCTTTTTTCCTTCCCTTCAGGAGCATAGGCGTCGACTTTGAAACATTTTTGCGAGAAATTCTTCAGATAACATTCTCGAAGCTGAGGTGGATACAATGCGCATCTTGCGCGAGCGTTTAATATTAATTAATTTTAACAATGAATAATTCATCATAAAATAAAATTAAGCTAATAAAAAAGTTAAATTAGAAATATAGAAAAATATAAAATAATACAACGCTTATTTATATACAACAATTCCAAGTGATAATCCATTATTGCAAATTGTTTGAATATAATTTTTATTAGCATAATCATTTGGTGAATATAAACATCACACATAATTATTAAAACATGATGATGATGGCAAGTGAATAATAGAATCACAAACATTGAACATCACGCAACGTTCGTGCAAACAGCTCCGAATTCTTATTGAACTGTCGGCATCTATGGCCGCTTACTTTCGTTTTACCTCACTCGCTCACGATCGATCGATCGATCAGATGACCGATCCTTGAGAGCGTGATTTGTGTCCGCGAAAATTAATCGCCGCGCGTCGCGCGCTTTTATGCAGTGAAATCGGCGCCGACTCTTCGCAGAATCGCGGAAGCCACGCGACCTGTTGTTATTTATGATCGGCAACCGGACTGCCATTACTCGGCACAGATTTCTCAACCTAGTTGCCTCCACATTGTCGAACACTGACGTATTGCACACAGAAGGTAACTGAAACGGCAAATGGAAAAGAACACGTGATTCGCACATGACATATACAGATATATTCGTATGACAAAATTTTAGAATAATAATTTTTATAAAAATTAAAATAAATAATAAGAGAAAAATAAAACATTGTATTATATTACAGTAGAATTAAACAGACGCATTATTTGAAATATTTTATAAATTTGACTTCAAATTAATTTAAATGGAAACTGTATTAAATTATTAATCGAATTTTTTTATATGAGATGACCATGTCGGGCTCGAGTCCTCAAACGTTCGTCGCTGGAATCTTGTGAAAAGTAACATGTTATGCTGGTCGACAAGATAGTCGTCGGAATTGTCGGGATATGCGACAATTATTGGCGCGACTTTGCCATATCTCACGCGCGTCACGTGATGATCGAGTCGTAAGTCCGTCGCCGCGCGAGTGTTGGACTCGCTGTCAACTGCCGGCAGCAAGGTGTGCCGCAATGCGTTGCATTCCTTGGAGCTGTTCTGTTTTTAGTCTAGGATCGCCATTCTTTGCGACACGCGCATCGCTACGCTTCGCGTCCGCTATTCCGCACGCGCGCGCGTCCGTTCTCAGCGCGCATTCCGCACGGAGTCGCGGGGATCCAGAGGCATTCGCGATGAATCAAGGTATCGATATTTTGCTCCGGTGAATATTTTCGATACTCGGTTCTTACTCTCGATATTGTGGCAGAAATCGAAAAAGAAAAATGATGAAGATCCTTTACAATGTGTGTCTGTCAAAGTTTGTTAAATACTTCTTTTCTTAAAGCGTTCTTCCATTCGCATTCTGTGGCAGGATTTAAGACGGAGAGACAGTTAACTAATTATTAACACGGGAAGAGGGACGAGTTTTCTTCTTTTCGATATAATAAGAGTCCTCGTTGCATCGGAAACGGAGTCGAGCGAGTGTCCTCAATATCTTTGCATCGGGAGTAATGAGATGCGCGGAAAAAAAATGATTGATCCGCAGCATGCGATGAAGAAGTTTCCGAGTTATGCGAGAAAAGTTAGGTTCGATCGATTGGCAGTAGCCTCGCGCCGTCATCGTCGTCGTCGAGTGTTCAATATTAATCGAATCGCGCCGTGGATTGCGTTCCTCGATCTCCGGGTCGGCGCATTCGCAGCTATAATGAATCAGAAAAAAAACGCGAGTGCCGACACGATCGACGAGAATTATTCGCGAAATCTCATCGGTTACGTCTTAGTATCCGACAGTTTATTATTTGCACGTACTCGTAACTTCTTGACGTTATTCAGCACTCACTTCTGGGATGAGATGTTAATGTCTTCGAAAACACGGTATTGTCAAAGAAAGAAAGAATCACGCACCATTTCTTTCGTGATACGCGATGTATTAAGTCAAGATTAATATCTTTGATTCCAATTGAATCAAACTTGAACATCATCTAATTTTAATAATATTTTGGATATAACGGAGATCAAAATTTATTTTCTTTCGGACAATATCGTTTAAAAGTTTTCATTGAAAAGAGCTGCTTAAAATCTGTTACTTAAATCTCAAAGCTGTTTCGCGAAAATCTGGCTGCAGAATAGATAAGAATGAATAACTTCGAGTCGAAGGTTGAACTCTGATTTAAAAAAAAAAGAATTAAAAAAAGAAGCTGTGAGAAGATTCCGAGATGCGAGGCGCTTTTAACGCTCTCTTATCACAGACCTGATCCGATACGGTGACCAGTAACGACGGCTACCTACCGCAGCGTCTGTGGGTTATACTCTCGCCGACCAGGACCATTACCAGCTTATTACTATGTACCTCGGCAGCTTATTGAAAGTTCGCGGTTGAGTATGTTGTCTAATAAAAACGCGATGTTTACGTCCCAGCTCTGTGCTCACCGTTACTGCGAAACTTGCCGCGCTCTTCTGCGTTCCGCTATGACTCTTCAGCGTTCCTAGATTTTGAGATATCTGGATTCTGAAATTGACTGCGTGTCCGCGATTCTTAGATTCTAATTATCCTCTTGCCGAAAATTTTGAATATTTATGGCTAAAAGTCCCCCCCCAACATTCCAGTATATCTATATGCAGTCTTTTATATTTTTACATCTTCAGAGATTTTTATCTTTTTATATTATCTTGAATTTATAAATTATTTGACGTTTTTAAGATCAAACGGTGCGATGCCAAGTACAAATATAAAAGCGACTATATTAATGGCAATTTTGAAATCGCAAGGTTGAAGTAATTTTCAAAATCGTACATTATCCGCTGAAATAATATGGCAGAAATATTTTCTCTTCCTTTAAATCTCTTATATTTTACATCGTTGGCTCCTTCTCCCTTTCTTTATCGGAAAATAATCCAAAATGGCTGAGAAAGATTATTCTATGCGAAGAAGATGAAGGACGAGTGGTGCGGAGTAGGGAGCCGGTAACAAGCTGCCATGGCGTATCTTGCAATTTGTTTGCCAGACACGGCCATTCATCGACGCGATTCTCCTATCTTCCATGAAGATGAGAGGAGTCCGAGTGTGGGGATCGCTACTATCGATAAGCCACGCCACCGAGTGAACGGGCTGCCTTCGCTTTTAAATTTAAGTTCATTAGCGGCTTCGCCAGGTGGACGATGTCGCGATTTCGCCGACAAATTACAGCAAAATCGTATTAGACGTCACTATATCGATCCGGCGCAATTCCACCAGCTTGAAAAATTCCTTAACATTAAAATACATTTATCTGGGAGACTTAGAAAAACTGAGAAATTAATAACACGAAATTAGATACTTGATACAAGAAATTAAATCTCTATTTCAGGTCAAAAATTCTATTTTTTTCTCAACTTTTTATTTTTTTTAAGCTTATTATCTATCATACTTGAACCGCATCTAATTCTTCTTAGATCAAGAAATAATCTATTGAAGTTCATTGTTACCGATGGGAAATCGTATGCGAAAAATTGTGGGAAAAATTAGCAATTAAACTGAGTTCAAACTAAGTGACAATAATTTCAGACTGAGAGCAAACGCGACGATAAACGTTATCGTTCGCACGGAAGATATCGTACTCGCGGGAATTCCGACGCTGTCCGAATAAACTGACCCTATGAATTTCGTCCAGTAGCATAATCGTAAAGCCGATAAATAGAGCCGGATTCCAGCTGGGATTTAACGGCGCATCATTTCGATCATACTTGCGCCTCGCGCTAATTAATTGAACGATTTACAGACTCTCGCGGACAGTTATCGGCTAACGTTGTGTTGGCGAAGACGGTAAACGCGTCAACCGAAGGATTCCTCTAGGAGGTTTAGCTATCGCTCGTCTCAATTAGCATCTTACGCGAAAACATCGGCCGATCATCCAAGGAGATAACGTAGAAACGCGTGTAACGCTTCCTCGCCACAATATTTTCGACAGTCTTCCCTTCGGTGTCAACGCGGTGTCTCCGCGATTGCGAATGCGTCTTGAGATAAACAACATCATGTCTCTAGATGCCTGAAATTCCTGATTTGATTCCTGATTTGATCGATCGCCACTGCGGTGGATCCTATATAAGCGCGCGATGCTACCTCAGAGTAACGAGAGAGTTTACTCTGCTATCGTGTCGGTCATCAGTCTCTCCTGTTTCGATTCTGTCGCTAATCCTGCAACTTAAATTTACAATATTTTACATATTTTATGTATTTTTTATTACTATATTTATCTTATTATTTTATATCATTCGTTACATCAAATCCGTTACGTTCTGTATTTTTCTCGATTTTTACACTTTTCATATTTCAAGCTTCTCGAGCGCACTTCTTCAGCATGCCGAATGATTCTCAATTAGAATCATGTGTATTGAACACTCGATATATTTCATATTTTTAATATCCTTGACCCTGATTTTCCCACATCCCGGGAGAGTCCTTTACACCCTTTACATCCTATTCCTTCGTTACTTCCCACGTTTGCTATTCCTGCCTCGCGGTTCCAGCTAATCGTCTGACTTTAGTGTGTACTATTCGCTTTATCTCCCGCGGGATTTCGCTTCATAATAACAGCTAAGTGCTACCAGACGTCCACAAATGAGTAAACGGTGTGCCACCCGCTGATAAGGGTATTCCACCGCAGGAAAGAAGCGCGCCGGTATCCGGCTTAATGCGGCTCCGCCGCAAAGATACACACCGTGAATAATATCGCCGGCTCGCGATATAAATGCAAACGCATACGCGCGGCCCAAGTTTGACTAAAGGGTTTACCTGCTCGTTACCACCTTCGGCTGTCCGTCGTGCCCGCGCGAGATGATAAATAGTATCAGCTTGCACCTTCCCTCCATCCCTCCCTCTGCTGCTTCATACGATGAAATCGGCCTTAAACACTGAAACGATGAAGAGAATCGTGGAACATCTGTGAAACGTGGAAATTAACTAATCGAGAATCAGGAGAATCAAGTGACATTCAGTTCAGTGAACCTCAAATATAAGGAGTCTCTCGAAACCAATGAGCCTAGGATCAGAAGCTACGATCTGTGAGAGTTAAGAGATCCTACGATATATATCGTAGGTCCTCTCTAGTCGAGAGATCTATAAGACAAAAGAGAAAGAAATAAAGATGCAGTCTCTCGGGTCTTTCGTGAAATGACTCGACACCGGCAGGAAGGGCGGGTGGAAACGAGGGTGGGAGGGAGGGAGGAAGGGGGCAAGAAGAAGAAGAAGCGAACGGAGGCCGTGGAGAGGAACGGGCGGACTCGCGCTTTGGAATGCTTTGAAAGGCCGCGAGCAGCTCTCTCTCTCTCTCCTTCTCGCTCTCTCTCTCTCTCTCTTTCTCTTAGCTAGAGAGAGCCGTTGGCTGCGAAGCGAAGAAGGGAGAAAAAGCAAAAGAGGAAGAGGGGCTGTCGGGGACGGTCTTGCTTCAATTAATTACCACATTGTCGTCCAGCCGACCGGCGCTGGATGTTCCACCGTGCGCGGTAATCTATGGAAGACCCGCGCAGCTTCCCTTGATTTAATCTCCTACGCGCCCTCTCGTCCTCGCGAGCGGTGAGTTTCGCGCGGCGCGATTGAACAGACATCGATTGAGCGGGCGTCAGGCTAAATAAAAAAATATTTGAAGCTTCCGATAAATTAACAGAAGATAATAATCTTTCGATTTGAGATTTTTTTTTTATGTCTTTACTCCGTTATAACTTTGCTTAATGTTCCTTAGAACTAAACGAAATCTACAGATTCGATGAAATATGATCTGGAGAACCCAGAATCTCCGGGACAATTAGATAGATCCTGATCAGACAAATCCCAATTGTCAATCCAAATCGAGTGTCGTCATTGACTACTTTAATAGTTACACGAGTGCACAATATAATGCTCGTTATTCTCCTGACGCAATCGTCCGGAATACGCGTCGACCGTTCGCCAAGGAATTGCGCGAATCTCCGACATTATTTGTAGTTATGTGCGCCGAGCTTATAAAGCTACCCCGCCTTTCATCGCGAACCGCCTACCAATCAGCAGTCGCAAAGACCGCGGATGACAAGCGAATGTACTTTCATTCGACGAGACGCCTACTCCGGGTCATCGCTCGTCATCACTTTGTGCATCAGGACGGTGATGTACTGCATCATGAAGCGCGTCGAGTCCGAGTTTATTGGAATAGATAACGATAGCATCTCTCTCTCTCTCTCTCTCTCGGTGGCATACTCGTTCGTCTTTTTCCTCTTCTTCATCGCTTCCTCCTCCCTCGTCCCTCATACCCTTCCGCCGACCGACGCATACATCAGCGTCAGCTTATTTCCGTGCACCGCTGATGCATGCACGTAATTGGCGGGGTGGCGAACGAAACGCTCGGCTCGTCGTCCTCGCCGCCGACGAGAGGGCAGGAAAAGCACGATTCGCAGTGATTTGTTGGACATCGATACGCATTCTTGCTCCAGCAACATCGGGGAACTAATTAAAAAAACATATCTACGCGATAAAATCAGTATAGACTACACCAGAACAGTAATGCAAATTTACTTACCCATCAATCGAAATTAATTTATGACAGACGAGAAGTGTTGTAATTTATTTAATTTTTCAAGTCCGATCCGTCAATTATAATTTCCGATAATAAATATCTTTGTAACATTGACATTTATCTTAAATTTTAAAATTAAACTTTTGCAAAGAGAGATCGACATCGGGTTTCGTCTAGCTTCGATGTTCTTAATGTCGGGCATCTCTTGTTACGTATATATGCCACCGTCTAATCTTTAGGAATAATGTTCTCACTTCAAGAATGCGCGTAACGACCGAAAGGGTTGAATCGGTAGGCCGTTTCGGTGTCAAATTGTGAGCGTGCCGACAACGTGGGCCACCGTTCGCGTCGCCGTTTACGTCGTCGACATTCTCTTTATAGCGCACGAGAAAACGCATGGCCTCGATGTCACGCGGAAAATCCTGGCTATCGCCGTTAAAACGCACCGGTATTTACACGCTCGTATTTCTCTTGTCGTCCCATCATCGCGATCACCGCGTCACGCGAGCAATGCGATCATCGACCACGTTTCATCTTGGCTCGCACGATTTGCCGTTCGAGAATTTCGTCGATCGACTATGACAAGACGTTGACTTTGTAGAGGATACAGGATGATCGAGGAAGTCGTGCGACGAAAATTTAGAATATTAATCGTGCGAGTAGACACGGAAATTATTGTATCATTGCTATCGTCGAAAAGTTCAATCTATGTCCTCATTAGATTCTAAAAATAAAATTGAAATTAAAAATTGAATTTAATTAAGTTAAAGAAGTGTTTAAAACGAGTTAAAGTCCCGGATTATTTTAAAGTAATTCCAGAATTCGGAATTTGTATAGCGGATTTTCCAACGTTTTTCTTCGCTCTTTAATCTGCCATCTGTACGGTCAATTTGTCGTAACGATCGTACAAACTGTATCAATTGACTAATTAAACCGGTTGAATTGTCATCATTAATGATTGCTAAGCGGCTAACCAGTTAAGTGAGTTTATCGTTAATCTGATAACCCATAAACAGCACGATGGCGTGTGTTACACATCATAAGCAAATGCGACTCTTCTTTACGATGAATCTTTCATTTTTATTTCGTTATCCATCGTATTTTACTAAAAAGATAAACGGCAATTTTTATTATTTTATGACGTGAAATTAAGAAATTTAATTGTATATCAGATAGAATTTTCATATATGTATCAGATAAAATTAGACTTGATAGAAATTTAGTATATCAGATAGAATTTTACAACTGTATTTACACAAGAACTTTGTAATTTGAGAAACAAAGCAAAAGAAAGTATAAAAATTTAATAATGAGATATAAAAAGATATAGATATACATAATCGAAATATATGTACATAATCAAATGTATATGATCTTGTGAAACATATATATGTATATAATATTTAATAATACTTCTAATTTGAAAGCCAAAATTTACAGTAATACCTTTTGCATTATTTTTTGCAAAATATAGTTAAAAATCATTAATTAATTCTCGTTGACAAATCGGAATCTTACTAACAATACAAAGACCTAATGATTCTCGCATATAAAATCAAGAAATTTTTGCGATGTCGTAAAAAATCTGAGTAAAGAATAAGATCTTAAGGATTGATAATGATAACGTTGCATGCGAGATTAAAGTCACGAATCGCGTTTCATTGCAGCTGAACGTTCATCAAAGGTCGTTGGAAGCAGCCGGTATCGAGCTCTGCGGGACCGGCGGAAGTGTCCCTCAAGGTCAGCCGAGTAGCGCGGGTTCCGTAGGGTCCGCACCGAGTCCCGCATCTCCAAGGCCAACGCCGCAACCGCGACCACCCCTCGCAACCACCACCTCGCAACCCTCGCGAACCCTGGACGATGACAGATCGACAGACGGTAAGGCGGACGGTTAATCTGAAATAACGTGCGTTTCGTCAATTTAATACCTCTAATATCTTTAATATCTACGTATTTTCATGCACTCGCGCAGGCGTAGGTGCTGGTACCGCCACTGAGGACTCCGACGACGGCGAGAGCAGGGCGCAATACGTTAATGCGAACTGCGTCGTGTTCACGCATTATCGAGGCGACGCGGCGTCGGAAGTCGAGGAACACTTTCAGAGAGCCCTCGCTCACGACAAGTTGAAGGGTGAGTAAATAAATGTATCTAGATAAAATTACCTATCTCTGTATTGAAGAAAAGGGATAATTTATTTTAAAAAAATACGTACATATATTAGAAACTTACGGATACAACTACCTTGTGGGGGCCCTAAAAGGGTTAAAATTCGCATTGTTTATCGGAGTTCATCTTTTCGATCTCGATGAAGTCGAGCAACACCGAGAAACGGTTTCTGAGGCGGGTAATAAAGTACGCCATTAGTCGGCGACAAGGCTAACAAGCCTCGTGACAATTGTAACTCGCCTGTCGTACTCGCGCCAAGCTTAAAACGCGGGCAGGGCAGGGCAATAGGGAGGAGAAGGGGGGGGGGGAGAAAAGAGCAGAGGGAACATCCCGACCGCAAGAGAGGATGGGAGGCAGAACGGGATAAGAGGGAGGATTGTCAGCACGCGAGCGGGTTTGGCAAGCGATCGGCAAGCTCGTCTATATCGGTGTCGTTTAAGGCCGCATTTATCCCGACTACGAGGTGCCGAGGATCAGTTCAGTAGCCTGCTTAGAATTCAAGACAACACGACCTAATTGTTACGCCTCACCACTCTCTTCCCTCCCCTCCCTCCCCCCTCTGGTTCTCTCGCCTCCTTTCCTCGCCCTTCACCCTCTCTCTCTCTCTCTCTCTCTCTCTCTCTCTCTCTCTCTCTCTCTCTCTCTCTCTCTTCTGCTGCGCGTTAACTTCCCGCGACCGTCCTCGTACGAAAGGTAAATTAAGAGCTTCTGCGTTAGGAAAAGAGGGATGGTGGAGGATGGCTGAGGAAAGACATTGTGAGAGAAAAGGAGAAGGGATAGAGGGGCGACATCGCGGGAGACAGTTTTAGCCGCGGAATGCCGGGTAACGTACGTACAAGGACTGAAGCGGCTTTAAGCTTAAACGCGCGTACTGCCAAAAACAAAGAGGGAAACGAGGAGGAGGAGGATGGCTGGATGGAGAAAGGTTTGCTCTTGGAATTAAAAAGGAATTCGAATAATTGGCTTGAAAAAATACGGCGGCTTCCAATTTGAAGTAAACAAAATCTGTTTTATTGAAGGATAGTTATTTTTGGGATCGTGTACGAATTAGATAATAGAAGCTAGTAGTTTATAATTAAATAAATTTAATATAAAACGTTTAATATATACGTGTATTAGTATAGCGTCTTTTTCAAGTATTATTGTTACGCGTGCTCTCTGTGAGAGAATATTTTACTATTAATTTCGCTATTTAAGGTTGCGATTGCAGGAGCGATATCGAGATTCGCAAGTCGTCGATTAAAACGTCGGCGTTTTCTAAACTTCTAAAGAACACACGGGTACTTATTGGCGAACCAGGCATCGACAACCCTTTCTACCCGTTCCTCTACCCCCTCATTCCCCTTTACGTAGAACGATATCCTTTCTCTCTTCGATCGCGGCGCGCATCGGCAAAGAATAAAGCCGGCCGCAGACGGTCGACACTCTGTTTCTTTAATTGCGTTAATAAATAAAGGACAGTCGGCGAACCGAGACCGAGGTAGATACTAGGAGGAAAAGGAGAGAGGGGTCGCAATCGGTCCCACGAGGATATATGTATATATTCCCGTCTCTCCTGGATTGAAGTATCATACTCGTGGTGACAACATGGAATTTTTTAATTGTCATCTAATTACTCTTTAAAAGTAAATTAAATGTATGTTAATCTAATTGCGATTAATTCCTGAAATATCTGTATTCAATTTTGTTAAAGAACCTTTCTCCGCGATTTTATAACTCTTTAATTTTCTTATAATCTCTCTAATTAATTGTCAGAAAAAAAGTTTGCTAACATTTTTGATTGTCGATTGAATTATTTAATTTTCTCTTTCTTTCCAAATAGATATTATACCGGAGACCGTAACTTCATGCATTAAAGCTCGCTCGTTGCTTATATAAGACCCGGTATTTCGACGTCAGTTTCTCGATTATATCGTCATCATCATAAAATGGTCTTGTGTTAAAAATCTGTATAATCTGTCAACGTCTGTTTATCTGTGAAAACCATAATTCAGAAAAAGATTACATCGAATAACTTCTATGTAAGTTAACGATTATTCAACAAATATACGCTCGATCGATTTTTTTCATAACGACAATTTAATGATGGATTACTTGTCAAAAATTTTATTGTGCAATGATATAGCACCCAATAATAATGTTTTATATTGTCTGCTATAATTATTACCTTAACATATTTCAAAATCTTAATATCACAATATATGGTATGTAAATTATAATATTATAATACTACGTGTTATTATTATATTATATATATATATATATATATATATATATATATATGGTATATGATATATTACATATTGCACAATAATCATATATTACGCTTTATGCAATTAATTAATACAATTACGACAATAATATGTAGTTTAATCGATTGATGAAGCTTTATTAAAATATTCCACGTCGTTCCCACGGATTTTAGAGGATCTCGCTAAACGGGCAAGCAGAATCCCACGGGATCGAATCGGCGGAAGGCAGAAGGGTACCGCTCGGTTGTTTTACAAGCGGCCACTCTGAAGCCAGAAGCTTGTCGTGTATCCTCCCGCAATCCTCTCGCGCGGTCCTCGCTCACGTTGGATTCCTCTTCTTTTCTTTTATTTTTTTTTATTTTTTTATATTTTTTTTACCCATCCCCCCCGGCCAATCGAAACGCGCGCCCGAAGGTTGTGGGCCAACGCGAGGTCGACCGCACGGTCCACGATTTATACCCTCCAATTCCCTCCCCGCGCGCGCGATTTCATCTCCGGCTAAGTCACTTCGATTATCTGCTACGAGAGGCATACCGGCTGCTAATTTACTCCGTCCTTACAAACTACGATGATTTAGCCGGCCAGCGGCGTTATTTATTTCCGCTAGTTAGAACGAGTGGGGTTTCTGGTGGAAGCGCGACTGCTTGAGAACCCGTTTTCCGGGAGAAGATCGTCCTCTCCCCGGAGAAAAGAAACACAACGAGTTATCGGTAGAATTCATCACTCAAGGATCATCGGTTTGTTACCGGTATTTATGACGCTGCCTGCACCAGACATCGTTTCCCTTAACGATATACGATCGATTTCTAAACGGAAAAATAAAAATGGTGCGATATTTGTATAGCTGCGAGTAATATATTCCTCAATCTCAGATTCCGACGGAGAAGTGCCAAAGCGTTCGGGAGGAATTAAAATTACAGAAATAATCGATAAGAGAACCTTCCAATTATTTCGGATATTTTCTGAAGACGAAGAATGTCTACCTGAACAATAAAAAGAGGCGAGAGCTTTCTCTCTCTCTCTCTCACTCTCTTTCTTTCTTGAAGATTTTTCGTAAGCACGCGTTTTCTCGCACAGTCCATTAAAAGCGCACGCCGCTGAAACTGTTTTCTTTTTTTATTGCAGAAAATATCTCTCCCATGTCCATGAGGAATTTTCCCCCTTCCTTTTGGAATAGTCAGCATCCCGGTGATGTCTACGAGTACCCGACGGATCCGTGGCATTATCCGCAGTACCACCACAGGTCAGTGTTACCGATCATTGTCGCTTTTCTTTATTTTCTCTCTCTCTCTCTTTCTCTTTTTATCTTCCTACATCTTTTCTTCGTTTTACATAAATAGTATAACTGTTTCCCGTCCCTTAATAAGCATTCTTTACAATGTTGCGTGAATATCGGCGTCGTGTTCCGTGACGTCTCATTGATTCTTAAACGCGCGCATCGAATAATCGTTGTGTGACTCCAGCATCTAACCACATCGTAAAGACGTAAAACCAGGATCACATGCTGGAGATTTTTTTTTAGTGAGCTCGTCATTAAATGCTACGCAGCTTCGGACATTAATTAGTGAGATGAGTGATATACATTTTCTAAATACGATGTTCGGTCGGATTAACTGTTTACTGAAACTCCTTATTTTTTTTTCTTTTTTTATAATTGCAAATTTATCCGTTTTTTATGGCTTATATTTCCATTCTGCATTCTCGAAACGTGATAACGTTGAATGCAATCTTTGCGTTAGAGAGTAGAATCAAATTCAACATCCGATGATCACATTTAGTACATGTGTACTACATATGATTAAGAAGCGAATGCTCATGGGTGCAAAAATATTTTTGAAATACGGAATATTTTTAAATTACGGTAAAATACGGAAAGAAAGTTACACGTGGAAAAGAGGAGCGGTGAGGGGAAAATTGAATGAAAGGGAAAAAAGAAGTCGCCAACATCTTCCGTCCTCTTCCTACGGCGACGGTGACAGAATCGTAATTTATACGAGTGGCTGTGGTTGGATCAGTGTTAAAGATCTCGGCGTTACCTGCTCCCGACGGTTTTCAGTATTTTTCACATGCTCGTGCTCTTTCTTTTCGCTTTTAAACCGCGTCGCTATCCTTCTTCTTCGCCGCATCTCTTTTTCTCTCTTTTCCTCTACCTTTTATCTTACCTCTTTAGGGCGTCTCTCATCCAAAATGTTCCATTAACCTTTTTTATTTCGCACATTTTTTTATACATATACAACTTTACACAACCATCTTGGAATGAGATTTACATTGGTTACTGATGGCGTATATTAATTTCTGTCTCATTGATTTCTAAATATCAATCATGCTGTAATTAAGGCAACCATATTGGCACGCTGAGGTATGCGATACTATTTTTATATCAGTTTGATGCAACGCATCTCCAACTCCGTACGCCAAAACACACTGCACTACGTCATCAGTGGTTAATTTTAATTATCTCTGACCCGAAAATTTGTATGTGCTCCAGTTTGGAGCACTTTTTATTCACATCACCGTAGATCCAGATCATCATCCACGGTTCTCATTTCGCGAACTCAGATCGCGAATTTTTCCGCGAATTTTTTTTTTTTTTTTTTTTTAGAGCTGTGCACGAGTACCACCACCACAATATGGCGGCGGCGGCGAGTTACGGCGGTCTTTTGCTCGGTGGTGCACGCGGCCTCGGCCACCACACATCTCATCACGCGGCGCATCACGCGCACGCTGCAGCATCCTACAAGGAGTGGACGTCGACGACGCCGTCGCAGTCCCTCGTCGACGCTTCCTCGGCGCCGCCCTATCCTCACGGCCACTACGCACCCCTCTCCGGTAAGTAAGTAGACTTTTGGTTTCACCAAACGGCGAATGGATTCCGAGAGCAACGCTCCGTTCCAAGAGCACATCTATTTACGATTCGCCTAAAAGTAATTATCTATTTAAATAAATGGCAGTCTTTCGTCGTTGGAGAAATCGACTGACCGCGAAATCGTCGCGTTTGCTTTTATCACAGTGAAGAACAGAATATTCGAAAAGCGCATAGTTTAATTAAAACGGAGTTTCAAATTCTTCATATTAATTTTATCATAAAGTAAAAGAATAAAAACTTTTTGTCGAGCTAGCGATCAAACTTACAATTAATAAATGAAATCTTGACGCAAATGTGATCTTAATTGAACCCAACAAAAGTAGACATTATTGTTCACAATTTCTAACTTAGTATCGATTATTTAAAACCCGTGTGTAAAGCCATGAAATAATTAATTAAATTATTGAAAAAAAACATTTTCAAATTAAGTAGTTATTCTTGGAGAAAATTACGTGATTTCCTGATTTATTCTCGATTTATCACAAATCCTTATTATTTCATCTGATATACTCGTGACTACGAATCGTCGGCATATCGACGGTGCATCAAAGCATCCTCTCATGTCCTGACTGTGTCGAACGACAGCAGGATGAGCTTTACTCGGCCAACGGAATGGTACGCAGGTAGCGCAAGAAAGATCGGTCGGTCCTTTAGATGCTCGCAATTAATAAGAGCTTAATGGGAGCCGCGATCCATACGGCGTCCTCCTTCGGCTCGATGTTCACCCACCGAAATCGTCCGCAAGACAAAAAGCCGCGGACGAGTCTGCAAAACATCTCGCTCCTGTCGCCGTCAGGATCCCGCCGCTCGTATCCTCGTTCCTTGAACGCGCCGCTCCTCTGTCGGTGAATTATGCGAGGTAGAAAAATAGCGTTAAATTATGCGGCATAGAAAAATGGCATTTCTCTTCATCGCCGATCTAATTTTTTGCTAGGAAAAATCGCCGACTTATTCGTAGCCGAAACAAATCTAATATATTATTAAAATATTTCGTCTCCTCGTATAGTTATGTATGCGAAATGTTCCGAAAAGAACAGATCGATAATATTGCAATTTCTGCATAACTCGGGGAGAAATATTTATTTAATTTTTTTTGGGTTAATTTCTCGAATCGGATTAAATAATTTATTCCTCGGTAAAAGTGACAGAATCGAGTTGTCCACACATGGGATGCAGATGCAGCAAGCCGTGAAAAACCACGCCCATCTGATTATAGAGACCACTCTTCTCAACTTATATACCTTTCTCTCATCTTAATGCAGTCGCACAATAGTTCGCATATAGTCTTTGGAATTTTCTGCGATACATCGACATGTTGGAATTTTTGCTATTTTTATTTTTATGACTTTATTCTTACGTCTAGCTTTATCTCTTTCTCTTCGACCTTGTGCTTCTAATCGGGATTATAATTCTCGTATCTTTTGTTTACTACTTTAATTAATTTTCAGATTCTCTCTCTACAGCTTCTGCACATTCCTTGATATATAATTTTCTTGAATTGTGAATTTGTCGAATTCTTGGTTCAATTTTATATTGCTTGGATTTTTATTGTACAACGAAATCTGAAAGTAATTTCTATTTTTGCAAAAATTCTTAGATCCTCTGAATCCCAAATAACTTCAACGCGGCTGCCAAGATCCAAGACTATCTGAATTTCTCCTTAGACGAAAGGCATGGCTGCCAAGCACAGAAACAGTGACATCCATCCCGAGTAGGGAGAGGAGGTCTAGTATCGATTTTGTACCCTCACTTTGCTATACGCCGAGACCAAGCATCGCGCCGCAAAATGAATCCCAACCCTCTACCATCCCTCTTACTATACCCTCTCATTCGAGCGATGGAAAATCTAATGGGATAAAACTAAAAGCTATAAATATAACGTTTTGTATGTTTAAGAAAAAAATAAATACATAAACGGGAAAGGAATTTAGACCAAAAACAGCAGAAGTACTTCGTATAAGGAATAGTCTTATTATTTAACAAAAACTTAAGTCTCCGAATTAACTTTTCTTTTTGCTACGTAATTAAACATATTACAAGTTAAACTCTTGAATTGTCGATTTTTTAAAATTAATATAAATAAATTCAAGAAATATGTATATAATATGGAATTTTGTAAAGAAAAGCGTTTAATCATTATCAATTTGCAAAAACAAACTCTGGTTCACAGCTGTTAAGGACTTAACAGAAACTCGCGTCTCCTCGAAGAATCAAGGGTCTCGCGAAAGATAATAGAGGGTGAAACTAACGCCGAGTTGAAACCACGGGGGTGAGTTGCAAAGTGCGCGCAAAGTCGTCAAAATGCCTTTAAATTTAAGTGCTGCCATTACGGCGCTTCGCTCGATTCAAACCGATTAGGTTCGCTGCCCGCACTATGGCCGCCGGGCTCGGTAATTATATAATTGCGCGAAATTAACTCGAATCGCATAAATCGGCTGCCGTTTACGCGGCGATTAAGAGAAATAAATCGCAATTACCGGATGACGTGTCCGCGTCTTAACATGGCGAGATGTCCGTCGTGCTGCTTTTATTTCGCAGCCTGCCGCTGTTCTCGTGAGAGAAGTCGTCACGTTAGCTTCAATATTGGAGAACGGTTCGACATCGTCGAGTGGTTGGAGTGAATTACTCGAATTGTTTGGTTTGAGAACAACTCAAGTTCAGTTTTGAAAATTTTTCTAAAATAAACGATATATCGATTCATTCAAGGTTTGAAAATTCAAACTTTATTGTTAATAATTTTCTTTCTCGATAAAGTTAATTATATTTAAGCTATCATTCAACATATATCGCTCTAGTTCAAATTAATTTTAACGATTATTATATCTTTTGCATCAAATCTAAATAAATTTGAAAGAATTCAAGCATTGCATTTCTCTATGGAATTTAGAATGCAGTGAACAGTTTGGAGAACATGAAGAAATAACAACTAAAACAACTGTGTGTTAAACATCTTCTATGAAGTTACCATTAATTTACTTTCAGAGAGTAGATTGACAAATTCGATATGGCGCGGAGAATTATTTGTTCTGTCACGTGTACACAACTTTGATTTAGAGTTTGCTTTTAAATAAATTAACGCAACTTGTCTAAAAGATTTATTGCATTTGACATAAAAATAGAGTTCAATGTGCTGTAAAACTGATTAATTTCAAAATATTAGATAGAATGAATTATTTGTTTGCAATACAGACACAGGTACGATTCTAATCTGTGTAGTCTGGTTTTAGATAAACAAGCTCAACATTCTTACTGTTCTGATAAATGAACTGTGTTCGGAATGCAGCGAACCCGGGGCAGGATCTAAAGATGCTGTGCTTTAAACCATTTAGCAACTAAGGTTCTAAGGTATGCAAGTTCAAAGAATGTTATGGATTTAGCATTTATCAAATCAGAAACAATCTGGACTCAAACGGTCTTCTATTAAGCTAGGAAAATTGATTAATCTAAATAGTTTTAATCAAAAAAGAAGGTAACAAAATATAAAATAAGAAATGAGGATTTTTTAAAATGCAAAATATAAGAGATCTAGGATCGGAGAGAAACCAAGAAATCTAGGATCCCTCTCTCTACGTAAAAATCTAGAATCCATTTAATCTAGAATCCAGAAAAAATTTAAGGCTCAATTTAGGATTTAAGAATAATTAAGTTTCTTTTCGCGTCTAGGATGACATTCTTCGTAGAACATCTCGCGCGACGTAATCCGTCGGGGTGTTCCGATCATTCGTACGCTTTCTGGCACGCGCCTCGAAAATGGCGTCGTACAATGACGTCATGTAATTCACCGTTGCAGGAGAAGAAGGGAAAAGAGAGACCAGACTCAGACCAGAGTCGGGGATGACCATCCTCGATTGGTCAGCCTGCGAACGGAGGGAGTGGTCGAGCAGTTGCTGGTTCTATCGATCTCTCAAACTCGGCTCTGCTTTACTACGAACGAAGCGAACCAGACAGGTCGCCGCATTGGCGAACGCGAGAAATTCATGGTGTCCCTTTCGCCGCAGATCCTTTTTAATTCCCTGATCTAGGATTTTAGAAGTATCGGCACTGTTGCACATTTTTTTCTTCATCTAGGTTTCAAGATTTTATAGAGATGATTATTCTACGAATTCTTTAGTTTCCAGATATTAGCTTCGCGTTTTGAAATAAAAAATGTTAAATTTTTATAATTAAAAATTTTCAAATCCAGGAATCTTGACTCATCGATTTTTTTCGATCCTTATCTTCTTGTTCTTTGAATTCTTTGCGTCTCTCGTTACACAGAATATAAGACGAGAACGATCACTTTTCTCACTGCGACCGCGTAAAGAACGCGCTCGACAGAAACAAGGGCATCGAAATTAAATTAAATCGAACACCCTCGCTCTGCAAAAAGTGAGGAGTCGACCCTTGCTATCCCTTCACCGGCGGGAGATGCGCGCACACAGGGCGAGTATTGTGATGACCCTTATCAATGGGGGCGGAAGGGTCAGACCCCTCGTCGTCTCTGGAATCCAATATACTTGAATTCGTTGTAAGCCTGGTCGACCGGCGCCCCTCGTGAACTCGTATGCATCGATGAGCGACTATTAATTACAAATTAAACTTCCCAAATCTCTTCGGGATCACCGACGTGTGTCGGATGCAATATTGTACATGTCGGAATAATCACCTTCCTCCAGACCGTTCTTAGACGAAAACGGAAGTTCACTTGTGCTTATAAAAGCAAAACATTTGTTTGCTTCAATTCTTGAGTGCAAAATACAGATGTCACATTTTGTCACATTCTGTTACCACATGTTTCTTGTTTTAATAGGTAGAAAAAAAATTTTGTACATGAAAAGAAGTTCATGTGAAACCCTTAAAAGCGGTCTGTTTGTTTTATTATTTGTTTAAGATCTTTAAGATCGTATTTAAGGGTCTTAATTCTTAAATACGATTATTGTCTGAAGCATCATAAGTCGAACAGGCAGCTTTTAAACTTTTTTGCATGTACAAATTTTCTACCTGTTAAGCGTGACTAAAATCGATGGTCACGATTCGCCGTTAAACATTCATCTCGAAATTAGGCAATTCTCATGTGGTTCTCTTGCCGCAAATACCGGAGGGTGCCTCCAGGATAATATGACAAACATCGGGCAATATTGTTCGGGTTATTCGACACACCATTTACCAAACCACCCCTTGCGTCGCCATTTTCCCTGTGTCATATCGGCTTCGCATGTGCGTCGGCGAAAACGCATATGTACGCGGTTCGCATAAATCGTCCCAGCTGGTGACACTTATGGCGTATTATGCTCGGCATTTGCGATATCGCAGGACGTATTGAATTAGGACATTCTCCCATGAGGATTATACGCTGGCCTTTCCGTTCAGGATTTTCATGAAGGATTAACGACGTCATAGGGATTAGCAATTGATGACCACAATGGATTATCGCGGTTTTCGATGAGTTCCCATTATTAATAGAATGATTGAAGAAGATTTATGATTTTGAATAAAATTTGATTCCTACCTAGAAAATCTCATAATATTAATTTAATTACTCGTAATTTAATTATCGACGCGTTTCTCTTATCTCTACTCCATTTTATCGCGAATTTTACTAATAATAATTTATATAAATTATATATTTTAATATTGTGTAATAAGATAGTAAATACTAGTATAACGTTACTCAATTTTATTTACTAATTGACTTTCGCATAAACTTTAAGGTAACATCTCGCGATGAAATCGTATACCGCATTTTATCATATTCTTAAGAAACGCAGAACAGAATGTTTCCGTTTGTGAAACCTCAAACGCACACACAAATCGGCGGAATACAAAGTTACGGACGGACGCACCTTTATGAATGTTCCAACATTCAATATCGTGATATCAAAGAGCAGTGCGAGATCCCGCGCGAAGGAATTCTCTTTAGTCCTACCGACAAAGAAGTGAGGCGTACAAACTCCAAGGAAACCGGCGAAACGAAACGTTTTGTCGGAAATTGCCAAGAATTTCTTCGCTCTATCTTGCTAAAAAATTTAATCTTGCAAAATAACATTTTAGATAAATTAACAATACAAAACAATGCCACAGTAATTTATAATTTACATAGAGAAATGTACACATACACACAATTTAATGGTATCAAAGGTCACATAATGTATATATTTGTTGGTGTGTATATGAATATATCGCGTTTAATTTGTGTAGTATAATTATGCCTGCGTAAAAGAGAAATTATTATGATCTATCTCATTGCATTCTTTACAATTTAGATTAGAATTTCGAAATAATAAATCCTCGGTTTAATTTCAAATAATAGTTAACTAATTCCACTTTATTCCATTTTATATAATTTCCCTAACAGCACACACGTTCAAAAGATGTTCAGAGGACATCCAGAGGATATTTTACATCCTCTGGATGTCCTCTGGATATCTTTTGAACATGTGTGCTGTTAGGGTTGTCACTATATATTTCTACGCAATAGAATCGATCTTGATCGCGATAATTCTCGAAGTCTGTTTTTCCTTCCTATCCACCAAGCCTTTTTCTCGATCATTTTCCAGCTCAGTGACTCTCGATCAAATAATACTACGCGACGATTACTCATACGATCGTGTCTTTTGTACTCGCATCCGTGCATGTATGTTCGCGCGCCAATACGGCGACACACCATGGGTCGCACGCTGACTTTGAAGCAGGTAGATACGTCCACGTGCCGACACGTGCGTATCGATGGATACAAACTCAATCTCCCGTATCACGTGCTGGCAATTCACGATGTCGAATCGCCGATGTGTTGCACGATAATCGAAGGTGAAACTCGCTCGATCCGATCAAGAAATATTAAAAAAGAAATTGAAAAGATATCTGTGCAACTCTCTCTTTAATACCTTTGATCATTGTACTGACTTAATTCAATATATATACATCTCAACGATGACATTTTTTTTATTACATTTATTTTCAAAAAAGATATTTAATCTTTAATATTCTTTTAAATATTTTTTTTAATTTTTTTCTTTCTTCTAAAATAATTTTAAAATCATTACTTCTTTTAGAATTACGAATCTGTTCTCTCAATTCTAATTGTAAGTGAAGATAAAAATAGTACACAAAGTGTTCCACATTTATATCGTGAAACTGTTCAACGATTATACAGCATCCTCTCTATCCGGACTATATAAGGATGCTGTATCGGCGACGATGATCTGTCGGTTCAATCTTTGGTATATCGAGATAAAAGATAAATTCGGTCGCAAGAGACATGAGATCTTAACTGACCGGTCTCGTGACATCGGGCCCCATCTATCTATCCTTTCGTTCGTCCATCCGTTTGTTCGTCCGTGTTGCTCAGCGGGTGCCATCACCAGTTCTGCACCTTCGCATCCGTCATAACGTTGTCTCTCCTTTTATTACTGCCGATAAATAATTTCATGCAACGACAAGAGACGCCTTTCAAATCAGAAAGCAGCTTCAAACAGCTGATTGCTTGTATAACGTTTACGAATCTCTCACTGGAATCCCGGAAGCCTTTATATGAGATCGATCTTTTATTTGGTATAATGTTGCTCTCGAACAATTACAGAACACTTTAGCAGCTGATTTAAAATCTGAGAAAAAATGTAAAGAAATGTTTTATTTTCTTGTAAGTACTTAATACAATTTAAATTTCAACTATTATACGAAAAGATCAGAAATATTAATAGGTTAAATAAAAATCGTATATTTAACGACATTTCTCTTCTTTTCGTGTTGCAGGACTCGAGTCTCAAGTTCAGGATTCCAAGGACCTCTACTGGTTCTAGGATCGAGCGTTGGAGATCGGCAGGAGGCATGCGGTTTCCTTCAGAAATTCAGAGGACGACTGAACGATTGTGTTTCGATTAATGAGAAAATTTAATGACGTGATTAGATCGTATAAAAATACAAACATAAGAGGAACAAGGACATTGTTGAGCAAAAATGACGATTGAGCGTTCGTCGTTGTCGCTTGTTCATCGTTGTACATAATGTTACCTACGTCTTTTAAGGATCTACTACTAGCATAAAGAGGATAGTATTAGACGAATTATTTGCGCGCACTATTACCTTTATAGTGACTGCTGTCTGAAATTAAAGAGAGATTAGCCATGAGAATGCGACCGAGAAGCGTCTTCAGCTGGTACAATAGTGTAGCGCGATCTAGACCGTCAAGGCATACCTAAATTTTCCAAATAATTATATAATAATATGTCTTCGATTTGTGCTACAAGACATCATCTTTGGATTTCTTACTTCATTAAGAATGCGATGGCTAAATGAGAACAGTCTATAGCATTCGACAATTTATTTATTCAAAGCAAGGTAAGAATTTAAAAACTGTAAGAGAAAGAAAAAGAGAGAGAGAGAGAGATTCTTCTTTCAGAATTCAAATCGAGACATTATTCAAGATAAGCAAATGATTATTTGGCAAATTTAGCTGCCGATTTAAGTGAAGTATTTATTGACCAATGATCTTGCCATATATATAAATATATTATTATTAATTATTATTAATTATTATTATTATTAATGTATCATAAACAATGGGCGCTGCAGATATAAAATCTTCTCGAGAGAGTTAGCGAATTAAAATAGTTATTATCCCGACGAGTCAACTATTATTCTTTGCACCCTAATTGCACCCTACGTACATCTTATCTCTTCATCTTTCAAATCTTTCTCACCCGCTACTTCACCGTTTAGTATCTGTCCGGTATAATCACTACCGTATTACTTACATTAAGCACATCGTATCCATCTCATGTTATCGCCTGCCTAATTGTTAAATAAATAATTCACATATCACATCATTTGCTTCTTTTTCACTTACCGTCGATATCATTTTTCTTTTTTTTTTCAAAATAACGAAAACCAATTTCTCGAACTTTTTTCGATCTTTAGATTTTTACATCTTTAATTTTCTTATATTCTTTAATTACTTCGGTAAATTAATATCGCGTCAATAAGAGCAACATTTATCATTCTTCTTGCTAGAAATATGCTTTAAGTTTATAATTTATTTTTTATTTTATACATTTCTCATGTTTCTTTTTATTGATTCTAATCATCTAGTTCCTAAAAGCAATTTTCCGCCGTGGGAAATAGGATTTCATGTTTTTCGCGGTTCGTTACGCTCACCCTGGTTAATTACACATCCTTGAATTTAGTGATGCTCCAGGCACGGAAAGTTAATCGAGCACGTAATAAGAACAGGAAGTTTAATTTGTTTTCTGCCCAACGGCTTTCTGTCTCGTCTTGAAAAATGCAGGTAAGCGAATTATTGCAAATTGTAACATACAAGTATACTATTAAAACTTTGGTACTAAAACTGTAATTTTTCTCATTTATACATTTCCTACGAAGAAATTATTTTCGATCAACAAAGAGAATACTAAGAGGCATTTTGTCTGCTCGAGGTTCTAGGAGAAAACTCGATGTTCTACATGCAGCTTAATAACTCGAGGGTATTAATTTAAGCCCGTAACACGTGGGCTTGCGCATTTGTTTTCCCGACGTAGGCGGAAGTAACGCTAACGAGATGAGAAAACGAGCAATTAACTTCGTCACTTCGGCCGAGGAGGAAACGCGCAGATGATCGACGCGCGCGTTATCACGTGTAAAGCATATGCTGTTCGTAGTCCGCGTCTGCTTTAAGATAAATTGTGTGTGTATGTATATGTGTATAGCCTTTAATAAATTATCACTACTCGAGTTTTTATCGGGCATTATATTAGATTCAGCGACATTACGTCAAAAAAAGAATCTTTAAGACGGTTTTGCTACAAGAAACCAGTCAATCTTAATTTCATCGGACAGAAAATAAATCTCTCTTGTTTTTCAACATGTAAAATACAAGAATCAAGTCTGTTTTCGAGATGTAAAAATACGCGCAGTTTTCTTTTTGTTTAATTTTCTTAATCCAAGAGATGCTACGACAAATCAATAATATAAAACTTTACAATTTTAGCATCGTTTTGCGATATATTAAATATTATATCTTGAGATTCGAGTGCATAAATATTGTTAATAGTATTTTGCAAAGAATAATTCGAGTATTTTTATTGTGTCATGTATAACAGTGATGTCAGCTTATGCGCTATAAATGTTCTATAAAGGATCGCGTTTTGTCTGGCAATTTAATATCGTCGACCTTAGTCGGGACATCGCCCCGGCAGCATACATAAATCAGTCTGTTCCGTTTCTTCTACCATTTCGTATGATCCCCGTGTTTTCTTACGCAATCGTGCATATGCCGCGGCTAGACGCGGAAAAACTACCGACAGGAAACCACGTGAGACCCACGTGAAGAACGGCGAAATGCCGAGCTTCCTGGTTTCCATTGCCGTTTCTAGATATATTACTAGAATAATTTTATTTTCTCTCTTTGCGTGATGATAAAATTATATATATAAATTATATTAAAATATATTAAAATCACAATTGCAACACAAAAATCAATTTATATTATCAAATAATATTTAACATTTTTATAAAAATAGTTAAAGCTAAACATAAAAAATAATTTAATTTTTCATCGATGATAATATCATCTTATTTTTAATTCTCTTATTTTACTTATCAGATTAGTGAAATAAAATTAAAATTGATCTAATAAAAATCTACATCGTTAAACAGGATGTTTGATTTATCGTGATTAATAATAGTCCCATTATTTTTTGTATGCAGGATTTATGTGACGCTTAAATTTCAAGATGATTTTCGGAATATATTTAAGCTTTGCTGAGCCTATCGCGCGCGAGATAACTTTGCGTTTACTAAAAAAGTATCTTTTGTAATGTGTCGATTTTGTCGATTTTGTTTTGCTTTAGTGGTAATTAAGCGTTTCGTAATGACGACGGACGTTGTTGCCTCGTAATCTCCGATCGGGTTCTAATTTCAATAAACGGTAGTCACTAATAAATCTAGCATATAATAAAATAAATCCTCGCGCACACGGCAACAACTTAGAGAGGTCCTAGTCTTGATTCTCGGATAAGAAGAAAACGACCGATACACAAGGTGTTCATTCTCTTCACGTAATTGGAATTGATTTTCTATTAGCAGAAATTGAATGAAAAAATTAATTATGAATAATTGAATTACATATTTAATGCTATTTGTAACATAGCTGAAAATAGTATAAATAAATTCCAACGCCAAATTCTTCAAAGAGTTTAGTATGAATGAGAAAGATAATAGTAGAAACACCGTGTATATACGGAAGACGAGAAGGCTGAAGGAAGATGGAGAGAGGAAGAGAGAGTAGAAGCGAGATTTATTGCCAGACTCTAGAATATATCATGCTGTTGTAATTACCGAACTGGCTTTTGTTTGGTCGATAGTTTATTCACTGTTCCTATTATGCCCGCGATAGGATCGCATATGCAAATTTATTAACGCAATTGAATTTTCTTCTACAACGTCGAAAATTAATGTTAAAAATCGAAATCAAGAAATCAGAATATTGAAATAAATAATGACTTCCTATGTACGTCAATTCTTTTATCTTCAAAAAATTTAACTATTCTGTATATCTGTCAAAGAATTTACAATTGGAAAAAAAGGTCACACACATAATGTAAAAAAAATTTGTTAATTTTCGTAAAATTTTGCTTTGGTAGAAACATTGAAAGCATCAAAACAATTACGCGATAAATAATCAAACACTCTTGCGTGGATCACCCCTCAAATTTCGCGGTAATTAAATATCAAATACATGTGAGCTCCCCTCTTTATTGTAACTCACTGGGATAATATAAGGGGGTCGAATCGTCGATATTACACCAGCGCAATAAATGGCTCGACCGTGAATATGAATATTAATTTTTCTTTGAACTTGTCGACCATTTGTCAAAGTCCAAATTTACCGTCTGTATAAATCGAGCAATTTTGATGATAACGGAATTAAAAAAGTTGCGCGTCTCCAATCTTTCGATCAATTTTAATTATGGAAATAGTTTTCTATAATTTTTTTTTGCTCTTTTTTGATATGTTTCTTTCGTTTCTTTGATGTTATTATATTACTAAATTTTTCTAACAAATATTTCCAACTGATGTAGGTGCAGCGAACAAGAGTTTTTGCACGTGGCCCGATGAAGAAAGATGAAGAAATAAAAAATATCGGAAGCTTCTCTTCTATATAGATTTACTTAAATTCCTATTTTACCCAAAATTACCATCGGCCTCGATGTACCTTCGTCTTCACCCTGGACCCCACATGATATCAGCGTCTTCTCCCACGAGGTAGATTTATGATCGAGGAAATATAGGATCTCTCTCCTCTCTCTCTTCTCTATCCCGTCCCTCTCCTGTCCTCCTGCCACCAGCACGCTGTCCACGGTAGGAATCCCCTATTACATAAACGAGCCGCATGTTCTCTCGTACATAGAACAGGAACATTCGGCTATCTCTCGTGGCTGACATAGGCGTAGATAAACGTATAGATATAATCGGCCACGCTGACAGAAGTCTCTCCCTCTCCTTCTCGCGCAAGAGGCTACCTGCCGCGCGGGATGTCTCTTCAAGTATAGATCGTAGACGATCGCGGTAGAGATCTTCGTATAGCCAGCCTGGATCATCGGGGAATTAGGGAGCATGATTCGAGCATTCCACGGCGTCGCGATCCTCGAACTGAGGAATGCAGCCGGTCAACTACGATCGGCAGGACATCTTTTCCAAGGACGGAAGTCCGGAAGCCACTGGTAATATCCGCATTAAGCTCGTTACACATTACGATAGAATAATCTTGCAACAGATTTCTCACGAAAGTGTACACATCTTATAGAATATAGTAATGGCAATTAATAAACTAGAAATGTACAAGTAATATGTTCTCTGTTAATGAGATTTACGTAATCAACAGATATATATAATAAATCATCTATCGCTCTATGAAATTCGCAGTTATCACACAGAAAGGATTTACTTATGACTTATCATTTTATTAATATTATTTACTTTGATCGTAGTTTGCTCAATGTTTATTTATAATTTTCAGAAGATTAGAATCAATCAATATTTGTAAAAGTCGCTGTTATAATTTGTTTACTGCGTCATTGAGACGTCGATGAGATGAGAAGTAAGAGGTGTCTATCTGAGTCAAGGGGGTTGTCCTTCCTCTTTCTCTCGTCGTCGTGCGCCAAGGAGCCGGCAAGCAGCTGCGGAATGTCTTCATTAAAATACTCGGGCTCATCATTTATGCAGAGCAAAAACGCAACGAGGTGAGCGTCTCGCGAACGGATCCGACATCAACGAGATTCGCACTCTATTCGCGGGCGTCCTTCGATTCCATCTTACAATTAGATCGCTCTAACGATACAGACGCTTTCGTTCTCGTTTATTGAACAATGTAGAATATAATACATTTTTTAAGGTTTGCTTAAATTCCTAAGACTTTTTACCATTTTATTTTCTCTTAATTAAAAATTGAATTAAATTCTATTCTTTCTGCAGCTTTATAATTATTATACCATTAAATTGAAATTTTAACGTTTTTAAATTAATTATTATTACTTTTAATGATGATTTAAATGTTAAAAGTTAAGAAAGCAAATTAATTAATTTATACATTAATTTTCTATATATCATAGAAACAAGAGTACAAAGTTCGAGGATAAATGTGTGAGTGTTGCCTTTATTTGTTTGATTAAAAAAGAGAATTCTAAAGCAGCGGAATGATTTATCTCATCGTGATTGTTCCCGAAGCGCATCGGCATAACAATAGTTACGCGGGTGCATCGTCAGGCGCACGTGGGTTCCCTTTAAAAGTCCTACTATGGGCAAGCATCTCGATCCCTACTCGTTTTTCCGGTCACGTCTCATTTGGCGTATTCAGCGTGTCGTTAGGGTTCGCCGTCCATTAAAACGCTCTCGCGAGAAGGCAGGTGCACAGTGATTCGCGAAAAATCACCAAAAATCAACTGCATTATTAGTTAAATCGAGGGTCCGATTAAGATTCTCTCGTCTATTCGCTTCATCCAGTTTCGTTCGCTGAAATCTCTTAATGTTCGTTATAAAATTAATAAAAAATTATGCGCTTTATTCAAATTCCTGTAACTTAAAAAAAGTGATTTCCGAATTAGTCAGAAAATATGTTCTCTGAGCTCGATGCGAAACTCAGCATTGAGTTATGATCCAAGGATCAAATCTCGATCCGATCGTGATGCGACGTCGTACAGTCGCGCGCTCGACAAAGGCCGAAAAAATTTTTAGGAATGCCGGCGAGCATTTTTCGGCGGTGTCACCTCAGAGAGGGAAAGAGGGGGGGCTCGCTGCTTCTTCTCCCACCCTTCTGTTTCCCCCTCACGCGCCCCCATGCGTGTGCTCGTTTTGTCTCCCTCTGTAGCTCCGTGCTCTCTTCGTTGCCCGACTTGTCTAGGCAGACCCTCGTTATCTACCTGCAGCACGGGCCCAGGGGGGCCTCGAGCAGGGCCCCCGTTGTCGGGGGCCTGTAGGCATCTCGTGTTCCCACGGGCTCGGGCTTCTCTGACGTACGATGTCCCGAATGTGCGGCTACAAGGCGTCCTCCTCTATTCGATATCGTCGATTTTTTTCTCCTCTCTGTCGATCCTCTCACGCATTTCACCGGTTCCGTTCTCGTCTCCCCCTTCTCTTTTCTTCCCCTTTTCCCCTTCCTTTCCCGTACCTTTTTATTTTGGAACTCGCGAGGAAACCGGTAGCCCGAGGTAGTCGTCGTCGGCGATCTTTGAGCGACTTCCGGATCTTTCGAAAGGCTTCGTCTTTACGATTATGCGAAGAAGATTAACGTAGAAATATAAACGTGACATGTCTACAAGCCAATCAGTATAAGCTTTGTATGATAATGTTACAGCTTGTTGGACTCTATTAGTTGGGATCTTTAATTATTATGTTTATAAAATTAAATAATGCATTTTCTTTTTCAAAAATGTTGAAAAATAGAACGAAACAAAGACATACAAAAAATGTATGTAACTTATTTGGCCATATCTATTAATGCATCAAGCAAGTCGACACACGCACAGGCACAGTACTTGTTTAACAAATGCATCGGAAGTGTACATAAGTCATTGCGTGGATACAAATGCAAGTTTCCGTTGTCCAACTGTCTGATATGCATACAATGTCACGATTGCCGTATGTCCGTCCCTCCGCGAAATTTCGGTAAAGTTCGCGTTGACGTTGATTTGCGTGCTTCGATAGACCGATAATCGGTGCGAAAACTTCAAATTTGCAGAACTTTAAACTATTAGTATCAATTCGAACATGTATTTTTGAAAACATTTTAAAAACATTGATGATATATATTGATAAAAATATATTTACGTAAAATATCTATACGGTAAAAGAATAACATATTATATTGAATATATAAAATAAGGTATATTTTATACAACATGATTATTGAAATTTGTTTCGAAATATATTAATTTAAAAAATTTTTACATTTTTATTGATATATTATATAAATATTTTTGGATTTTGCATTTTTATGATCTCTTTTGGAGTAATATTATCTCAATATTATCCAATTGAGGACAGCAGATCGTCGTTTAATTACAATTAGATAGGTACGGGTTCAAATTCGTGGCTTGCGGGTCTTCCTCCCCCATTTTTGATCCGACCATTCCACCATCTGGCCTGCGTCATCAATATCATGGCAGCAATAATTATTATAGCAAATGCCCAAGATTTCTGCAATATTAATAGAAAAGCAGATATTCTTTAAATTATTATTTTATTTATATTTAACATCTCATTATCTCGTTTTATTATAATTTTAAAGAGAAAAATTGCAATATCTTCAAATATATCGATATCCCATACTTTCCAAAATCAATTCACAATTCACAAATCTAGAAATTTTTATTATAGAATGCCAGATTTTAAAATTTTTATGAGTTCTTTTACTTCATAATTTGTCTAAATAATATTAATTTTCTCGAAAATTTTAAGACTTAGATATTTCAAGATCTTACTATTCCATACTATTTAAATATCAAGTTTTTTTTAAATTTAGGATTTGAAAAGAAAAGCACACTGCACAAAACCTATGTATGTAAAAATTAACGTAATATATCGTGACACTCAGAAATTTGATACAAAAGCTTGCACAGGTTTTTCTTTCTTCCGAAGTAATCGTTCGATACAATCTCAAAATCAACACTATATAATTATCGGACTGATTATTAATCGGATTAATGATGAGCACTTACGTTGAACATGATTACTGCACTTTTCTTTTCAAACAACCTTGTTCAGTTCGCGACTTTATTAGTGCTGACATTGCTTCGGATTTCGACGAACGTATTTATACTGACGGCAACAGCTGTACAAATAAACGTGCAATCGCGGTCAATAATTAATAAAGTTGATTACGTCCTTTCTTTTTAATTTGCAATCAATGGAACACACTATCTCTTTTCAAATAAAGTTTAACAAATTTTTTATAAGACGCAAATATACAGAATGGTAAAAAAGATAAGAAGAAAATAAAATCTTGGAATTGTCGCTATTATTATAACATATTTTTTCGCAGGTTAAATTGATTAAGAAAAAAAAAAATCCGGAGGAACCACAATGATGTCAATTCGAACCGAAGTCGACGGCGATTCTATTGGCGTTAATCGGTAACTGATCTCATGCAAATCTGCAGTAGCACCTTGAAGATTCAGAAAGAAAGTAAGAGGAAAAAGAAGAGCCTGAGAGAGTCCCTTCTTTCTCGGCCCTCGAGCGTTGTGCCCGAGATAAAATCTTCGCTTGTACCGCGCTGTCTTCGCGCTGGATCCCAAACGATCTCAAACACGATCGCGTTTATCTCTTCACACAGCACGACGAATCGCCGGTCGCAATTAGTTACGTCTTTCTATTCCGCGTTAATCGATGTGCGCATTGATGTTAATAAATTATATTAGAGTTAATAAAAAAGTGCATGTGTTCAATATTCATAAACATTTACATCTCTCTTTGTTTCTATGCATATATGTATATTGCAAGACAAAGGAATATTTGTCATCGGATCATAACTGGAATATGGATCGAGTATAGCCGTATTTGCGATGTGTGGAACGAGCCTTATATAGGATCAACCATTAAGAAGGGAGGCAGAGGGGGTGAGCCTCGTTTCAATGTTCATCTCTCGCGAATCCCGGGCCGCGCGCTGGTCCAGGAGGCGATCGTATTGTACGTCGCCTGGTACGTACGTATCTGAAATACTCTTCGTCCTCGGTACAGCGGACAGGAAATCGTCGTTAGGCCCGGCGGAATTCAACGAGTGACACCACAAGTCACCGGAATTTGAGCGTCGCATAGCGTAGGTACCACGCGAGTCGCGAGCCTCTTTCCGTGTTGGATTCTGATGAATCCGTACATCTCATGGACTCTTAGATACGCGAATTTGGCAATTGATGCGAGCGGCTCGAAATGAGAGATCACTGATTTTTCGGACTTTTTCTTAATCATTTAACCTGAAGTGTGTGTGATGCTGCGAATCTCCGATGGGACTTTTTTGAAGATTAAAAAATCCGGACATCGACACTGTTTTACTCTCTCGTCTTGAAATATGTAGATATAATTATTTTAGACATTTATTAGATACAAAATGAGAGAAATATCTCGCGTGTACTTTTGCATATAGATATTTCGAATCGCATAGAACACTAGTACACATAAAAAATTTTAATTTTTTTAATTCTTGGATATTTTTGAGACTCATGGATTTTTAAATATTTGAATTTCTAATTCTTTTATTCTTCTTGTGAATTGTTTAAGTACTTCGGCCTTCTTTCGCATTCCTGCGTTCCCGAGTTCGCGACCTCGTCTTGCTTGAAAGCGAGGGTATTCCCGACGAATCCTTCCTCTTATTTTTATCCCGCAATGAACTTCCGAGTGGCGGCGGGCGAAGCGCGGCGCTTTTCGATTGTCGATTTAACCCCCCGCTCCATTTCGAAACCGCCGACCCGTCCGTCCGTCCCCGCACAACCCCCTGGTGTGGCACCCTGCTTTTCCCATCAATTATTATCGTCCTTCTCGTCCTCGCAGGGCCGACGTCGACTCGGGTGTAGGCGCCCTACGATTGGGTGCCGGGACGCCCGGCATCGCCATGGCAACCGACCCTCTTCGACGAGGGCTGCGCAGGGGGATGGGAGAGCGAATAACTCGCGAAAACACGTAAATTAAACGCACTATGGGGGTTGATGGGGCGGAATGGGGCCGAGTGGGTGTCTCAGACTGTGAAACATAGCCGTCATAAGCGGATATTAAAGCGTCCTTCCTCGGGGCAAGGTCCTTCCGCAGCCCTGAATCGGCTCGTAAACGCCAAATAAAAATTTTCATCCCCTTCCAAGAATCTTTCCGTTCCGCCCTTCCCTCTGGTGGTGTTTCTCCCTCCCTTTCTATTCGTGATAATGAGATGAATCTCCATGAGGTGAATATCTCTGAGGATTTGTTTCTTTTCGTTTAAACTTCTTATATCATTTCTCGTAAAAGTTAATGAAAGAATCATGAATTTTCAGCCTATAAAAGAGCAAAAAATTTTCTCCCGGATAAACTTTCCCGGATAAGATTTCAGATTCCATAGTGTTTCAAGTTTAGATTCAAGTGTCGCTTTCGAGAATGGAGAGAGAATAGATAATTTCTTTTGTACAAGATAAATATATTACAGTTGTTAAAATATAAATAAAAGAGAACTCGCCTGTGTCTTTATTTTTCTTATCTTATCATTTTCTGTAGTGGCGAGGTCGCTCTATGCAAACGTTTCTCGCTTGAATATTCGCGAAAAAAGTAAACATTTGTAAAAATAATTAGCTCTCTTGACGTAAATTATACTTTGCGTAAAAGAATCAAAAGATATGTGTGTGTTATATGTGTGTATGCATGCATAATCAGTTGATCGAGTATGACGCATTCGGTACTCGTCGCCGAATGAACAGGTGTCCCTGACCATTTGTGCGCATAGATTACCGTCACTCGTCGTCTCGGCGACGACGGTATACTTGCGTTGACAGTTCTCCACAGTCACCGAACGTGCAACGCTCCGCCGATCGAACAGGTGACCACCGGTCGTCGAAGAAGTCGACTAATATCGTCACAGTTTCTGCGCGACGGGCGACACGTGGACACAGTGCGATCCGTCTCCTTCTTCGGATTCCTCCGCGCAGAATGCGTTCTCCATAAATTAACTTCTTAACTACGCCATTACTCGCCGCGCAAGAAACGTCGACACGCTTCGATCGTCAGTATTTTCGGTGTCGTAATGTATAATATCGTATATCTCTCTTTGCGCATAATTATTGAATGTGCGTCAAATAATTTCGGACAAGTTTGCAAACTCTTATTCCTTCATGATCATCTTTCGTGACCTGTTACTTTGGAAGAGATGGATTTCTATCAGGAAAAAAATAATCGAATCTCTCCGCTATCAATCACTGATACATTTTCTGATTAGTAGAGCACACGAATAAAAAACGATCAATATTCTGAAGTAATATTTCAAGATTCTCGTAATCTAGGATCGAAGGAGATCCCAAGAGATGGAGGAAAAGCGAAGAGGGAGACGAAGCGAAGTCGAACACGGCGTGATTTACGTCGACATGTAAAAACGGCCGGCGAAACGTATTCGAAATAATGTCGCGGAATGTCCATATATTTCAGGGGAACGTTAAACGTTTACACAGCAGACATTTAACGCACATTGACCGCACGGTTCGTCTTCGCGTTGTCAACGCTGGCTCGCGCCGGTCGTTATCGTCGTTCTCTCCTCCCGTCACGAAAAGCACACGCGATATCTTTACAACGATGTTTCCGTTGACCGTTCGTGCCAGGATTGCATCGTAAATGCAACTGAAAATTACGTCTATGTATCTCGTGTGTGACATTTAATTTGGTTTTGAATTCTCAATTACATTTCATACAGAATCTGGATACTTTGAACTCAACATTACTTCGATTCATTTTATGATCTTTCTCAGAGATTTCTTATTTTGGCCTCTTTACAAATTCTACTCACTTTTCTCCTCATTCTTCCTATTTCGACCTAGAATCATCACTGCCATATAGGTAAGTATATGTCGCCGTTTACATTCGTCACTCAACTGAGAAAAACGGTAAAGATTGATCGTAAGTAGAGAAAGCGGCGGTAAGGAGCGTTCGGGAGCAGATTAGTGGTTAATCGAAGGGCAATCTACCGATGAGGAGTAGGCGAGGGGTGAGAGAGGATAGAAGACGAAAAGGCTGATGGACCAGATCGAAGGACGCGAATTGCATTTCAATGGGCCCAGCGCGTACGTAAAAGCGTTTCGTGGATTCCACGAGGGTAAAAACCCTCGACGGTCGTCGGCGAAAAGGGCCTCAAAGGCTGTCGGTGTTTTCGCGATAGCGAGCGAGCTCCGTGGAATGCCGGGATCATCGCGCCGACTTTTCGGTTCTCGAATGCAAAGGAAAGTAGTTCGAGAAGCACGGATCTACGATGTCTAGGATTAACGATGTTCGGAATTTACGAATTCGCTACAATTTTGTGTTGCTAATCCATAATAATCGAAGTGCGAAAGAGATAAATTATTGTTTCCTCGAACGAGATGTTTATCAGTATAAAAATCTTATTAATCGTATGTAGGATATGGAATTATATTCAACTTTTTATATAAGCGTCAGAAAAAGATCTTTAATCCTTCTGATATCCTTTTTCTTATACGCGTATATCTTATATATAAATCCCTCTCTCTTTTATCGAATTCTCTCTATTCGCTTTTATTTAAATAGTCTAAATAATTATGCATTTTTAATAATGCTTGCAAATATTTTTATATAAAATAAAAAATATCAAAGTATTTTAAAAAATAAAATAAATTTTGATTTTATTTTTTATATGCAGTTTATTATACACTGATGTAAATGATAGATCATTGCCGTGGAGATAACTGAGCAATTTATTCCACAGATAGCAAATAATTAATTAAATAAATTTTTCTTAAATTATTATAAATCATTCATCTACGCTCCGTTATTATTTCAGGCTTTCTCTTCCTCTCTCATTCTCTTCATCCTTTGTTGTTTTTAACACTTACTTGCGAAAACACTCACGCGCGCACAGTAATTAAAAATACAGAATACGACGATCACACGGAACTTTGCATGCCATTCAAGACATTAATCGCACACAAGTTTATATTGTACTTTATTACATTTCGATGAGAGAAAGAAGCAAAAAAGCATCATAAACCTCAACCATTATTCGGCAATCACTCGCCATAATGCTACCTACCTCTGTTGTTAACAAATACGCTTTTAGGATCATTTTAATATCGCACGTTATAAATGGACAAAAAAATTGATCATGCGAGACAAAATATATTCGCAAATATATTTATAGATATAGTAATCTCTTACGAATATTGCAATAAAACTATTTATGATCTCCTGTCGCTTCGATATGTCTAATCGTTAATAGCGAAAGTTAATTATCGCGCGAGCTGATAATCTACTCGTAATGAATAATTGCAATTGTATTTCGAGAGATAATAATACGACGACATGCAAGGCACATTATGCCTTCTCGCTCGTGCAAATGACAAGGCCACGGCTTCGTAAATATATACACTATGATAGCGAGTTACACGTCGCTCATAACAAAGATCGCGCGCACACAGTTAATTGTCGTTACGAAAATATTTAACGCAATATAAAGTAAATTCATGCGGCATATTTTTTATTCCCTGAATTTCTTAAAATTAATTGTGCATTGCCAGTGCAGTATCAGTGTAGTGTCAGTGCGACATCAGTGCGGTGTCAATACGATATTAGTGCGGTATCATTGCCCATGTCAGTGCAATCTTCATGCGGTATCACTTGCACAAGTTTAAATGTATTATTAAAAATTTATGGTAGTTCTTCTTGCGTTTCATGCAAAAATAATTGTTAAAAAATTTTATTTTGTTTTTATTAAAAAAAACAAAAGTTTACTTAGATGAGTACATATTTATATGTATATTTTCTATTATTTCTTTCACTTTTAATTTCGTATGAAGAATTTGATTAAGGAATTGCATAAAGGAATTATATAAAGGAGTTATTAAAGCAGTGTATGTGTAACACGAAACAATGAGAATACCTTTATACAATGTACTATATATATATATACACACACACGGTTCTCTTTCGAATTAGCGCAATGAAAGCATTATTTTTATCTGATCTCTGGATTTACCTTAATTTTTCAAATCAATCTAATGAGTTTCTAATTCATTTTAAGACTGCTCTTACCTAGAACATGGGGGGGGGGGGTGGGCTTATATTTATCCTAGAATTTATACACTCTTTTAAGAACGGTGAAGCATATGGTCCGACGACGGACCTCAGGATTTGACGCTCGAAGAGTGCGTAGATAAGGCACTTAGATTTAGGTGACACGTGTTACGAAAATACACGGTGAAGGACTGGCCGGGACGACAAGACAGAATTAGAAGCGGAGAAAGAGAGAGGCGCGACGTCCGACCGTTTGTTTTACGGCTTCGCCCGTTTCCACGACATCGAGCGCAATTTTTCTCTCTTGGCGCATCCTCCTCCTTTTTCTCATCCCCGTTCTCTATCTTTTTCTCCAGCCTCGCCCGATCGAGACTCCTTTATTCCGGAGAGAGCTCGTATCCTGACGTTGTATGCCGACCCCGGTGGCGGAAAATTAATGCCCGCCTTGACGTAATTGCTCGTGATACCGTGATAATATTCTCGAATCTTAAGATTTATTCGGAAAACGTAGATATAAAGTACAGAATACATGGTACACACGGTAAATCGTAAAGAAATTTTTTTTTATTTTTCTTTATTCCTTATTCTTAAATAAATAATTTTCTGCAATAATATTGTATTAAAAATTAAAGTGTATTTCGTGAAATTTTATATTTTTTAATTTCTTTATTTATAATTATATCATCAACACCATCGGTGTCATATCATATTTAAACACCCTTATAAGGGACAGACAAAGATATTATTGGCGTTCCATTTACGGCGCGTCCGCAAATTCGTCAACAGGCACTCCGTTTAAAAATAAGACGTAAGAACTCACCATCCCTCTGCCGAGGACTGAAGACGCACTCTGGCTTATTGGCGTTTCTGCTCATTAGGATAACCCAGGGGGTTCTCCGACGCGATAACTCATTCAGCTCTGAGAAAAAGTAAATAGAGCGAGAAACGGAGAAGCGCGCCCACGCCGGTCGGGAATTCTGCGAGCAACCGAGATTATCGAAGAAACGTTTTATTTTTGCTTGTTAATTTCACGTCTCGCTGCCGTCGCTCGTTTATCTCGCGCCCTTTTCATAATCTACATGTCCCTTTTGGTCTCGACTCACTCGAATTCAAGATAGTTCTCGTATTCCAAAATAATCTTTTCTAAAGAATCAGCGCGCTCAAAATCTGTCCAAGTTCATGTATAATGTTTCTCATGAAAATTTCTCGAATATATTCGTCTCGTATTATCATCATCAAGAATGATGATAATTTTGCAATATTTAATATAAACGTTGCAAAAATTTATTTCATACTCGTTTGTTGTATCATACAATTACTTATCTGTATTTTCAATTTAATAATAAAAGTTTTATTGAAATTAGAATTACTAGGAGTGATCTGTTTTTAGCGGGAAGCATTGAAGTTATAGAAATTTTTCTTAGATAAATTGTTTTGACAAGTAAGAATCTATGTAACGTAGAGGAATCGCCGGAAAGATCATTATTAATGCTGCATAATCAATCAAATAGTATATCATAATCAAAAAGTTTGTAATCAAGATTGTTTTATGTAATCGAGGGAATTATTATAAAATCAAAAAACTTGATATGATTGCGATGTAGAAAAATATATATGGCAGAGTTTCAATTTTATTCTTACATTAAATTTATCCTAGAAAGGTCTCGCTATCTTTTGAGATATCTTTGCAACATTTAAAGAGCCCGATTACTATTGACAATCGATTACATCTACAACTAGGTTTACTTCCATGCCACAAATCGATACGAGAGAATTAGTACCAACATAGGATTGCTCATTCTCTTGCATGTAAATAGTGAATTCTTATGAATCTTCTGTTGTGATAAAAAATTAATATCTGTTAGATTATGAAAAAATAGATATTTCTCAGAATCAAGAATGAAACAACAAATGTTAACATTTTATCATTAGTACAGTATATTATAAAGATCACTATCGTTCACGTGGAATCTGTCTGTAACGTAGAGATCTGTAAACCTTTTTAGATGGTATTCTCTTAAACATTGTTTATTATTAAATTTTCTTTTCTTTAGGACTTAGAATTAGTAGTGATTAATTTTGTTCAATTACATGAATTTGTAATAAACCTTTAAAAGGGCTGAAAAAAATTATTAATCTTTCATTTTTAAATTAATAAAATTATAAATAGTTTATGCAGAAGAGAATATTCTTCTAAAACAGAAAATTTATTTATAGAATAGAAAAATCAATACTTGCAAAATTTTCACAAATAATTTCCCTCTTCAAGTTTAAGAGTTAAGAATATAGATATTATTATAGAGTTGGAAACGGAAAATTAAAAGGCACATCTATCTCATTGAATAATAAAATAGTTTATTTCTTATTTCTCATCTCTTCATCTTGACATGAGGCCACTTCTGAGAAAACTGTCGGTAGAACAGAAAAATCAATAGTCTGCAACGTTGCCGCGTTGAACATGTCAAAGGTTGAGTGTCGTAGTTTTCACGAGAAAGCGATTTTCGTTGCGGAGGGTGAGAAAAAAGTAAAGGAAAAATTCAAGGAAGTCTGATCACACGTGGGTCATGACTACGTCGCACATCGCGAGTACGTAGCTCGAGTGTTGTAGGTTCTTTGCGATTCGTTCTGTGTGTTCAATGTTGCGTGAGACGAGTGTTGTCCGACAGACGTATTGTTAATGTCACGCATGTTCTTCGGGGAATGTGTGTCTTTCGTGTAAATTTTCTTACATTTATATCGATCACGGCGAACAAATTGGTTGATTGGATAAGTAATTAAATTGTTACATCCAATCAAGATCTTTGAAGAAATTTTGAAATCTAAGAAGCAGAAAAGACAATTTGAAAATCCAATAATATTGAAAATAAAAAATGTTAAAATAGGCTCAAGGATTTAAAAATTCCCAGGATGTATAAAAATCAAAAAATACAGAATGTAATAATATTTCCAAGAATCTTAGAAACTCAAAGAGTTAAAAAAGAATTTCAAAATAAATAAGCGAATTCTCTCATGGACCTACAGGTCTATCTAAAAGCACTGATACTTTCTTATCGATTTTTTTTGATAAGATAAATGTCTGAGATTTCAAGTCAAGTTACATATTGTAGCTATTTATAGATTAATTTGTATGGTATTCGATAATACTTTCAATTGAAATTATTAGACATTTTCTGATTTTCAGGATATCAGCATGAGTCTCTGTCCACGGAGACGCTTTCGCATCACTCCTATGCGAGCTTTAGCAGCGTTCTTTTTAATGGTCGTGCTCTTCTGGTATAGCCTCAGTCGGCAAGAGATTCCACAGCAACCGTGTAGTGTTCCTGAAGAATTTACCGAGAAATTACATGATCTCGCTTACAGGTCCGTATTTAAGATATTCAGAGGAAAGATCTGAAAAAATTAAGTCACAAAGAATACACAGAATGTCTAGGAAACTCACGCTCTTCGTTTCAATCACACACATTAGATTAAACTGCAACAGTACATAATGTTTAATGACATTTTATATTCTCAATTAGTTTTGTATTAAATTTACATTGAAAGAAATGTCTTTCTAATCTCCACGCAATATGTAAAGCTTACGACTATTAATGTAATATCGCAAACATAAAAATATTAAAATTAAAAATCTTAGAAAGAAAAATCTTAATTTTAAAATATTAGAATTAAAAATCTTGTTCGAACATATGCAAATGGCTTTTCATAATTTTACCAGAGCTCATTTGGTTCTCACTAAGTTGGGCATCGTTCACTTTCTCTGTCTGGGCGGCCTTTGGGGTCAAGTGCGTATAGGCCGTGCACTGCCGTGGGCTCGCAAAGTGGAACTATGCTTGGTGGACACTCTCCGCGACGATGTCTTGATCACGAAGGCCTTTCGAGAGGTCGGTCTGAGTGCAACCTATCTTCACGCGGCGGGAATTTACAGGATACAGGAGCACGAGGTCGGCGAGGATGCGCCCAAAGTAGAAGTGGTTGTTTTCGAGGAGGACGCAGTGGTAAGAAGCGGTTTTTTTCGTGTGAAAAAATTTTTATATTTGAAATAAATTTTGTATTAAAAAAAAGGTTTTTAAATTGAGATTTAAATATAAACGACTCAAAAAGGTGCAAAGATACATTCTTAGATAAAATTAAAGATTAAACTCGAAGATGCGTATACTATTTGCTTCGTTAATATTCATTTCACATTTAGATCCATTTTATTATCACTTTATTGTTTTGTTATTGTCACTTTATTGTTTTGTTATTCTCTACTTTATTGTTTGGTCAATATCCACTTCATATTTAGATCCATTTTATTGTCACTTTAATCGCCGGCTGCAACTTCAACGATTCTTTCTTGCTTTTATGTCGAGAGCAGTATTTGTATTCAGTAAGGTTGCGCTTTATGTATCTGGCACGCGAATGTCAATTCGACGCTTTGTGCGCTATTGCCTTTATATTTCCATGGAAGATCTAAGAAAACTGAAATATCCACGATTTTTATGCACTCTGCGTATTTCATATATAGAACAAACAAAGATAGCTCCTTTGGCAGCGCGTTTGTCTATAAACCGGCGATAAACGTTTTATTGCTCCTTATTTGTAAGAATTACGACGCAGATTTTCTGACAAGTCATTAACTTGCTAAACTTGCCAAATCCATCTAAATTTTGGATTTACGAAGCGTATAATGTCTAATCTCACTGAGCCAAATCTCTTTTAATGTTTTTTATTTAGGATAAAAAATATTTTAAAGATGATCCAAAAAAAAGAGAGAAAGAGATATATATTATAGAACGCTAACCGTTACACTAACACTTCGGAAAGATTTAGTCGCGCGTTGACACTTATATGACACTTGCAGACACAGATGGTGAGGAGGGTCGGCTGGACCAGAAGGGTCTTGCCTCCGGATTGCGAGTTCTCGCCGAGTCTACAGTGCTTTCCACCGCAATTAGTAATACCACCCTTGCCGGCGAAACAATTTGGCGGCCGACTGATCCCTGTGCCTCGAGAAGGTATAGAGTTACAGAAGTATCATTATCCCAACGACTGGTGGCTAGAGATCAAGCCCACTGATTGTACCGAGCCCCAAGAGACGAATGTGTAATGTACAATCCTTGTGGAAATTAATCCTAGTGCAATTAGAATACTGTCTTTATAAAATCATAACATTTCCTATGATTTCCTGTGATCAGGGAATAGATCATCTGAGTAAGATTTAAGTATTGTATGCTTCAGTTGTGTGTGGTTTGAACATAATATTGAAACTGAAATATTGAAGCTGAAATAACTGAACGAAATAACTGAAATTATAACATTTCCTATGAGTTCCTATGATCAGCCTGGATAAGATCTAAGTATTATATGCTTCAGTTGGTTTGAACATAATATTGAAACCGAAATAGCTTAAACTATTGAGAGAAAAGAGGTTGGCAAATTTTATTATAGTCTAGGTATTTTCTAGAAATAGACACGACGAGTAGACGAGGTGCGTGTGATAAGGATGATAGGAATATGAATTTGTTCTAATTGTTTATAGATTTAATTTAATTTGAAAAAAGGGAAAGAGTGAGTTTGATCTGCAAATTTAATGTGGCGACGCGATTACTGCTTATAAAAAGTATTCAAGTGTCGTTAAATGAAATCTACTAGTAGTATTATTGGTAATGACTGATTGCGCTATAATTATCGTAGCGATTATATTATTAGAATTATGAGCAGTGTCATTTAGAATTAAGTCACATTTTCTAGCCGTTTTTTATTCCGAACGTTTCTCTATCATTGCCATTTTCACCATTTCCATTTTTATATCTTGTATTTTCTCATCTTTTTTTAGATATATTTTGTATCTATAATTAAATAAGAATTTTTATAAGCTAAAAATCTACATTTACAGCAGATAATTAACTAAACAGACAATTTTTTTACGTATCTGCAATTATTTATGAAATCTTTTAATTCTTTAGGCTAGGAATTTTTAAACACGTATTTACTACCAAAAGTGCTGAGAAGATTTAAATACATGTGAATTATAATATTCGTACATTCTTTGAAGCGTAAAGTACTATATTTAATCGTGAAATTATAGCGAAAGTAGATACTGTACAATAAGAAGAAAGCAAACTTTAGTTAAAATATACTGTTAACTTTAATGTAATGTTTGTTGATTATATACATGTTTCTTTATAATACTTTTATGCGTTAGACACGACGCGTTTTCTAAAAATGATGTACTTTGTTTAAGCGATTAATTATATATAACTGTTATTTTAAATAGGCAACCTTGTCACAATTTATTATAAGCTTTAATTGCAATCATAATTATTATTTGGCGCAAAATAGCGAGAACAATAATACGCAGTAATAAAATGTATGAGTTATACTTCATGATATGAACTGAGCACACGAATCTGTGCTAATTACGAGTGTAATTATAATAATACATTTCGTAATATTATAGTTACATCCCGAAATCTTCCAAGAGTTGAATAAAAATCTGTACAATATATATTAATGTGTCCTTGAATTTAATTTATAGTAACTATGTGCTGCGCAAAATATACATATATTTTCTCCTATAATTAGAAAAAGAAAGTACTCAAAAACTCGAACACAGAATCTCGATTATGGCATTGACGAAATGGACGGCAGAGCAATAGCTTCATTCACAACAATGAGCACTCTTTCTAAAGAAATCTTCGAAAGTAAACACGTATACATATATCATACATGTTTGAAAGTATCTCGAAAGTACTTTTATAAACGTCCTCATTCACTTTTCTCTCCGCTGGTTTCACGGCTCATCAGCTGTAACTATTCTCGACGTAAACATCTTTTTTACTCTGTCACTTTCTTAAGAGAGTGTGACGTTTATTTTAACAAAATAATATATTCTATAAATTGTATATAAAAATGTATTTTAACTTTAATTTATACACATATTGACGAAAAATACGTAATTGTTCAATTTTGTATATAGAAAAACATTTTATAATATATATTAGATTTACAAAAACTTTTAAAAATTTTTGTATGAAAACTTTTAGTTGGTAATTATTTTACAAAAAAAATTTCTTTTATCTAGCATTCTGGTACAGTTCAATCATCTACACAGATGCGCGTATCTGTAAGATTACAAGCAATATTAATATTCTACAAGTCGAGAAAATAACTAGTACACATAATTTATATATATGTAATTTGCATATGACTCGTTTGCTTGAATATATATCTTTTATATCTCGAATTATTATATATCGATAATATCATTGATTTTTCTACTTAAATTGTATGCCGTTTGATATATATGAAATTATTTGACAAGTCAAATAATTTCTTATTTTATCCATTTGTTTATTTGAGAAAATAAGTACATTTTAAATATATATTTTGTTTAGCAACCTTGCTTCATTGAAAAAAATTGTAATAAATTTGATCTCAGTGTTATGACGACATGTGTAAACCATTGTACACATATATTGCCTTAGGCGATATAGAAGAAAAATGGAAGGGAATATATAAAAGAAAGTCGCCCGTTCGAAGACTTTCGAGTTATCGATTTCATTTCGGTCCATTCAAGTTTTATCCGGCCACGCGAACATTTCTCTTCATCCAAAACCTCAGTGATGTACGAGGATTAATACGTCCTAAATTTTGTTTCGGGAAAGAACACGAATTGACACAATATTAATAACAATCTAAAAGCGACGAATCTTATCGTTAGTGATACCTGTGCATTTTTCAAATGTGTGATATGAAACTTTTATTTGTAAAGTTATTAAAGTAATTAAAGTAGAAAATAAAAAATAAATATTTTAGAGAAAGTGATAAATTAACAAATACCAGTTGGTATAAAAGGAGATGGTGAAAAGAATCTAGGAAATGTCATTCCGTTCCATATACAATTCCATCATGTATTCATTTAATTACTAATTTAATTAAGGTGGATTAAGTGCATTGGAGGTACATTTGTATTAATTAAAGGAATATTCCACGTTATATACGAAAATGCAGGTAAGTTGATTAATTAATACTAAAAAGATTATAATTAATACTAAAAAGAATAAACATTTCCGGTTGCGAGAATCGATATTAATTAAATATTGATACGCTAATAATTATTTCCAGCTATCTGTGATTATTGTGCTTTTTGCCTTAATATTGGAATTAGTGGAATTTAGTGAAACCTACAAAATTATAAGACCATATAAATTTTACAATCACCATTCATGGCGACCACCACGATGGCATCCACTTCCAAAACCCCGGAAACACTATCATTCCAAAAAAATACAACCGCCTAAATATCACTCTTATGAACCAGATTATCACAGGTAAAACCATTATATTTGTTTAAGAAAATTTTATCTTTACTTAATAATTTGATAATGTTTTGTTTTGTTAATTGTTCTTTTTGTCGTTTACTTTCATTATTATATAGATACGCACCGCATTATGAGGATTCAGTAGATACATATGAAGATGACAAACCTTATGTCATAATCATACAATTTCCACAAAAAAAGGAAAAGAAGAAGTATCACTCTCTCTCTCATCAGCGTCAACATATTATAGATTCTCCGCGAGATATTGATTATATTGATGATGATGACGACGATGATGAATTGAAAGTATACGAGTTAGATGACAAAGGAGTGCGAATAAAAATAGACAATTGATTGTCGTTACTTGTTTTGTAACAAGTATTGCAATTCGATAAACTAATTAACAAATTCTAACGAAATAATGAACTAAATTTTCAGATTTAATATTTATGTCTTTTTATTTGTTTGCTATATTTTATTTTAAATGTTAATGCATATTTAAAAGATACTGCTAATTTAAAGATATATGCTTATTTAAATGTATAATTTATGTTATTACTCTGAAAATATTCTCTGTATTTTTAAATATGTATTATGTTTCATTTATTGAAATTGCATTTGTGATTTGATATTTTTATAATTTTTCTATTTATAAGAATATTAATTTTAAGAAATTATATAATTTTTATTTGCAATTACTGAATTATTCTGTCATAAATTATAATAATAGCAAATGCGAAAGTTAGAATCAGGATAAGTTGACTCATTCTTAATATTACACCTCACATTTTTCAATGTAGTTTTTATATATTTCTAACATAATAGTCAACGAACATATTGTAATCGTAAATAATAATAATATACAATGTCGTGATGTTGATGTGTCGCTGCTGCAGTCTCCATCTCGCGCAATTTATTTTGCTTTCGTTTATTCTCTCTTGACGCAACGTCGACAAAGATCACTCAAATAGATCCATTCGTATTTTAGGCTCGTGTCTACGTCGGAAAATAGATCAGTCTTGCAAAGAAGTTTTCTCGGAATTCAAATTAATCCTAAAAACACAATTCGAAAAATATACTGCAATAATTAATCAAATCTAGAGAGATTACTGCAAATTTATATTATTCAAAACTAACAAACTTACAATACCAGTCAGCAACTCAGTCTTTTCAAAATTTCGATTATTATAAATATATAAAGTTATTATATTTCGATGTGCTATATATATATCCAGTTGTTACAAAAGCAACTAATGATGGAATATTACAATGATGTCTCGCCTGATTTGACGAAAGTAACTTCTACTTGAACAACGGCGATCCTTTCCGACGTGCGCCTCTTGGAACACATTCTTCACACACTCCTTCGTAACGTTACAATACTCTACAGCCATTTTTTGCATTTTTTTTTAACATTTACACTCGACTCTACACAGCCGTTTTAATTAATTTTATTTCCTTCACGTGTTTTGTTTAATCGTTTGTGCGTCTTTGTTGATCTTCTACAGCCTCGCTCTCACACGCGGCGATTATATAAACATAGAAACATACAAACACACATGTTTTTTTTTCTTCTACGTTATGCACGACGCATATTTTTTCCGTTTAATCTGCGTGAATAATTAAACTTTGTTTTATAATTTGTATCTCGCCATCAACTACTTTTTTCGAAGCACTTTATTGCAGGCTTTTTTTAACGAAGCACTTATTGTTTTACTCCTGGGTTATTCGGCATGTTTTTCCATTTCACTTTTCCAGTTCTTTTGTTTACGATTTTTTCTGTTTACTTATTTAACGCATTTTATATTTGATTAAGGGAGTGCAAATGGAATTTTTTTCTGTTCGCTGGATAGAATCTGCTGCGTGTTTTCTCAACATATCACATTTATCGCAAATGCGCATTTTATGCACTAATTTTATACAACGATCCCAATTTGTGCTATTCAGATGTCTTTCGCTAATATAATAAAATTTTATTTTTATATAAAGGGTAATAATGTAAAAGTACACATAAAAATTCAATAATTTACGGAGCGAATGTTTGTATAAAAAAATAAAAGGCTTCACGGAAGCCTTCCAAAACAGGAAATCAAAAAAACAGAAATCGTATAAAATACCGAAAATGTATAAAACAAATAAAAATCTGCGTAAAATTAGGAATCTTGTAAATACAGGATTTTTTCCGAAACCAAAAATTGTCACACGCTTTAACGGAGGACACCTGAATTCACGCAAGCGTTAGGATTGATTATGCGTGTGTGATTACCGCGGCAGCTAATTAACGCACGTGTCTCTTTGTATGTGTATATAATCAGCGTTTCTCTGAAATACTTAATAATTATATCCGTTGTAATCACAGTCGATGTAAAGGTGTGTGTACATAGAGGCGATGCTCATCGATACAATATATTCTATATTTAGTCTTTCGTTCACGAGTTTCTTCATCGCTTACTCCACCTCTCCGCGTCAATTCACGAACGATTCACGTTCCCTTTCGGATCCCACCTCAAAACTCCGACGGATGTCCCGATCCCCGGAAGGACACCGGAATTGTTTCCACGGCCGTCATTGCAGTTTCGATTTCACACGTGCGTGCGTGTCTATGTAAGGCGTGGCACTTGCAGGATATGAAAATCAATGGCACACCCCAAAACTGCACCCGCAACAACTTCATTTTCCCGCGTTTTCTTGCGATTACGCGGTACCAAGAAGATTTCCATGGTATTTCAAAAAGCATACCGAGATCGTACCGAGATCGTCGCATTCTCTCTTCCCATTCGAGGAGGTAGGCCATTCGTTGATATCGCGCGGAAGTTTAAAGAGCGAGTTTTGCGGTGTGCTTCAGGATGACAACGAGACCACGACGGGGCTAGGCAGAGCGTTGCGGCGACAGTGAAAGCAGAGGCACGCTGGCAGGACCTTCCCCGTTAAGTGAGCGTCATACCGGTGTCTCGAAGGTCACCTGGAGAACATAATTATTTTATAAATTCATGTAAAATTGCACGAAAGAAATCGATTTGCAGACGACACGTGGAATTATTTGTTTCAAAATGCGGATCTGTCAATATCGCATTGACAGATCAAATGCAGTAAAATAGCAATTTTTATTTAAAGACTGAAAGATATTTTTTATTTTGTTATGCACGCAATATATTACTGGAAACGCGCGATATATTCAATCGTATCTTGGAATCGACAATATATTATTGTCAAATTTAAGCGAGCAACAAATTCTTTTCTAGTAGTTTACTCTTGTAAGTTTGCACGTGTGATTTTCCATCATTATTTAAACTTGTTTCGCAAGCAAATTGGATATTTCGAGAGCAACAAATTAGCAATAAATTCTTTTAGTATTGTTGTGTACAATTTTGTTGCTATATATATATATTGTTCCGCTAACTTAATCTTTCTTTAGCGGAACATTATATAAAAAAAAAAAACTTACAGAGCAACAAATTTTTTCTTTGGCAACTTTTTAGCAACAAATAAACAACAAATAAAAATATTAATTAGAATTGGTTCTGTTTATTTTGTTCCGCTAACTTAAAAGACGTTGAAATGGATCAATGGTTTGTTATTTCTAAATCGATCAAAGCCTTAATAAACGCAAATATATGGAGAAACGTCTATAACTAAACGCATAAGACAATATAATTACAGTGTTTGGATTGGAAACTATAATTACGGTGCATTTAAGCACACTAGAGAATTCATGCACATTTGCTGAGCATATTTGCTTGAAGTGTAAGTCCACAAATATTCCTCTTGATATATCTAGGTGTATGTAGCTTATATATACACTCGGAATGACAATCAGAACTGCTGGCAGTAGCTCGTAATAGCGCAGTATATGTATAATTTGATTGTTTGGAGGGAAAGCGTTAATGATGGCGCGCGATAAGAGGATATTGTTCTCCTCCGAACAATATCATATATTATTATATGTGACATTTCGTTTATATGTATCAAGAGAAAGATTTAAATAAAATCGAAATTATTAACTTTTATTAAAAGATATTTTATACTTAGTTTAAAAACATAAACTGGCGTCTAATTAAAAATCTCTAAAAAGAGATTGTTTGAATGATAAATATATGATAAAATATTGTATGCGTTTTGATTAATTTGTTTTAAAAATTTGCACTGCCCTTTGCTTTATTTATATCTAAAAATAGTTGCTGCATCTCTTTTGCGCCATGGAAAAGGCACTCAAGCCACTATCTTCATAATGAGGTCAACGTAATGAAGTCAAAGAATGACATCGACCCACCTCTCTAGCCCCTTTTCTCGATCGCTTCCTCTCGAGCTTCGGTGTCTGAGGTAGCAGGGTGTAATCGCCGCTAGCACCCCCGCTTCGTTGCCGCGCCACAGGGGGGTGAGATAGCGCGGGTGCTCGCGGAGGCGGCGAGAATTGAACACCCTGCGGCAGTAACGAGTAGCCGAGGTTTTGGCTCTGAATGAACGGCGAAGTCGGCGGAAAATGGTTGGCCACCACCGGCTGCCAATATTGATGCGAATTCCGGGCTGGGGAATTCTCTGAAGGGGAAAGGGCAGAAAAATTGCAATCATCTCTTGATACAATTATTTTCTCTTAGCTTTTCAAAATCTAGCTTGCGAGGACATGTCGATTGTGAATGACCGGTTACGTAAATCGAATTATTGAAGATTACGGCGAGGGGGAGATAATGTGCTAAACTGTATGAAGTAAATGTGAAATGACGTGAATGTATATCGGAACCTTTGCAACGTAAAAGATCAAAATTCAAGGTCTACAGAATACAGAGGAGATATAGAATAAGGAAATTTTCATCTAATACCCCAGAGAAAAAATTACGACACTCACTGTCACTACGCGAATTGCTGTTTCGCCTCTGCGCCTTCCAGGTCGTCGATCGAACCCTTCCGGCGCTTTCCGTGTTAACGGCATCGACGCTGACGCTTCTCGAGACACCCCTGTAAGGATTCGACGTGGCGTTCTCACTGGCGGTCGCGACACCAGCGAGCTGCTCGTTAAGGGCGTACAACTTGGACGTAATGTCCTTACCGATGAGGGTGTTGAGAACGACCTTGAGCAGCGGCCTGTGCCGGAGCACCCTGAGCAACTTCATTCTCGTCCAACAGATGTACGTGCTAGGTTCCTCGGCTCGTATTGTCACCTGGAAGACGTCGGCGTCGTTTTCGTGCATAGCCTCCCATTCGGGTGAGTCGACGAATTGGTAAGCTCTGATATAGTGCAAGTGTGTCCCGTCGCAAGTTACCTTCAGTCTGGAATCGAGAGCGAAATTTAATATCGAAACTGTACGCGACGAGCGACTTTTCTACGCCCGACAAAGAAATATTGAGTTAGAATCTTTTCTCTCCAATATACAATAATGGATTAATACAGTTAATAAATAGATCAATTAAAGAATATAAGAAGATCTCTTATAGGATCCTATTCTTTTCGATATTAATTTCACTTTATGAAAATCATAGAGATAATAGAAAAAAGTATTAACGTCTCTCTATATTAATTCAGTTTTAATTAGTCTTCTATTTGGACCAGTCTTCTTTTACAGAGAAAAACGTCTTTTTATTCGAAAAGAATTAATCTTTAATTAAAAAGGATACTCACTTCCCACGTAAAAGAATGGACAGCCTTTTATCTGCCTGCGTGACTCCTTCCGTCGCGTACGTCTGATCGGAATCCAGCTTAAGTATTCTCGCCTCTTTCGCCAGCTCCTGGAAGTGTTTCTTGCTGACCTTGTAGGGCTTGAAGAGCTTCAGGTAGAGCTCGGCTAATTCGGGACTGAGAGCCGGGGGCAGGAATCGACAGGCGAGTATCAATGAGTGAATGCCGTTCAGCAGACCGAGGGCCAAGCACCACAACATAGCGTCCAGGGCGCATATAGTGATTCCGGCCCAGAGAGCCGCCAACATAAAGCCCGCCGTGAGAAATGTGCGAAGAGCTAAGACGGAAGCCTTGAACGAGCGCGGCACCAAAAACGCGGCCGCAAAAAATAAATTTGCTGCCTGAAATTAATATAATTAATACTAAATTTTTTAATTCTCTAAAAAGGGAGAAAAAGATTTCTAAAAGGAAATATGAAAGCCATGGATAATCCAATATTACACAAAAAATTTAAAGGAGATGAAATTTAACCCCGCGGCTACATTTAATTAAATTTTATTATTCACTTAATTATAAATATTAAATTTAACTTTAATATCTCCAAGAGCGAATTTTCACCTGGAAGAGCTTGTGCTGAGCGGCCTCCCATTCGTCGCAGTAGCCACCCGGTATCAACACTGTCGCGTTCAGCCTCTCAGTGACGTTGTTGACCTCGGTACCGTTCCAGACGTCCAGCCACAGTTCCGTGTAGTTGAGATCGTCCAGCGAGTAGCCGCCTAAACTGGGCAGACCGCTATAGTTGAGGGTATAACCCTCGCTCGAGTAGGTCGCCGCCGATGTCGACGAGGTGTTGAACGGCGTCGTCGTCGAGGACGAGAGGAGGCTGCCGCCGGCCGTCGCGGGTGAATCAGTCGTGTTCGCCATTTTTTGTCGAGGGCGCGTGACACGTGCCATCACCATCGACCTCTGCAATATCAAGAGCATTGGTCTCCTTTAAATATCGATCTTTGAAAATGTATATCTGTCAATTCCTATTATATATGCGTGCTATTTAAATTATTTTCATAGTTGTGAAGAGATATGCAAGGTTATTTTGCAAAAATCTTATAGAGAATATAGTTATAAAATCATTGTAAAAAGAGAAAACGATTCTCGATAATAAGAAAATCAAATACTGTAGATTTTCGAGAAGATAATGTTAATATCACGAACTGTGTATTTCTTCATCGACTAACGAGACTCTAGCCAAAATCTAAAATCTTGATTGCCAAACGAACACATTAGCGACCAATTAAGCTGTCGTATTTTGAGTCAGAAAGATTTCCTTTGTACGAACAATTTTTCGATATCCGCTAGCCGTTTCCGATACGCTTGAGCTTCGTATCTGAGCGCTGTAGACATGTATATTCTTGCCCTTAATATATCGAAATTACAGTTAATCACTGACTGTCAGATTTACAATGGAAGCCGCAAACAACTGTGCGATTAACGTGGAATATTGATTCGACTGTTCGTGATTTGGGATGCAATATCTAAGCTTTATTATCTTCGAGGTCGCGTTGAAGGGCTGCGTGACTTTAGCATTTCGTTTCGCCGCCGGCCCAAAGATTTCGCGGGATATTTTCTGACCAAACGGCGAAAACCTCAAAATAGCATGCAGTTAAGGATCGATTACGTCATCACCCAGAAAAGTCGATCTTATCTGCTTTCAAGCTGAGCTGTGCCCCGAAAATGCGCGAATGACTTCCAAACCGCGAAACCGAACAAAACCTCTTGGCACGTGCCGGCTTATAGATCTCTCCCTCTTCCAAGATATATCTGCATAACTTTTATACGATAAAACAAGATATCAGGTTTTATACAAAACCAATTTCACATAAAGTCCATTTCTTGCTGCCGTTTTGATCCAACTATTTCATGTGATTTCTTATACAAGCTAAAACTAGCAAATTGCGTTCTAACAGATTTCTCAGATTGAAAAGAATAATAGCATGCAATTCTTGTTCACAGAATTAGAAATTAGGCATCTAACGATAACGAAAATACTGATATCTACCTTCACACGAAAAAAGAGAGAAAAAGAGAAATATATATATGATAAAAAATCTATCTTATAAAAAAATTACATAGATTAAAATAATTTTATATATATCCCCTCTTTTTCCGTAAAGAAAGCAATCCATATCGTTGATTCAGAATCGATTGCGATTTAATAAAAACGTCGTTGGCTTGCGCAATCTTGGAAAAATTAATAAAGAAAATAAAATTTCGCAAAGAAAAATTTTGATTATCTCTTATTGAGAAGCACACTGCTATCGATGCGAGCTGCGCAACCAGCTAGAAACAGAAATGCCATTTAAAGTCCTTTCCGCTGACACAGCATGCGCCAATAAGCGTAAATCCGCTCTCGGAATGATTCAATATTATTATTCGATTTTCGATATTTCCGTCCGAGGTGGGCCGCTGCCACGCTTTCATCTAACGGAACTACATTCCATCGAACGGAAATTCGTTAGGACACTCTTTCCGGCCTGATTCAACTACCGTACAATAGGTGTAAACTGGAATCCAAGAAAAATCAGAGAATCGTAGGAGACATAAATTTTCATGGATAATTATAGAAGATTCTGACTGTTTCTTCTCTAAGTTGAATATTCTTTATATTTAACTGCAAAAGAGACAGAGAGTGACATATGCATCCAGAATTTATATCCAAAAGAGTATATTTAATTAATTATTCCGGTTTATGAATGAAAGTTTCATCTATTTTTGCAACATTTGTGCTATATCGTAAAGGGTGTATGCAAATATAAGTACTTTTTTCTTGTGAGATATTTTTCTCGTCTGAAAAGAATTTTAAATTGACGACCGAGATTCTCCGAATAGTCAATGTAGAATTTGTATTTAAAATAGCGGTTATATAGGTCATATTACATTGCGAATTCTGGAGCTAATTACATCTAGGGCAAACTATTATACCGTTAAAGCTTGATTTATCTCTGTGATACAGTCTAGTTTTCCCTAAACGTATTAACTTAATTTCGCGTTCGTGCGATCCCTAAAGAGTTAACGTCTGCCTGCTGCAAGGGCAGCTCGTCCGTTTCGTTATGCAAATCCTAATTCGCGGCTTAGACCGCGCCACGATACAAGTTTGATCGTATCTTGATATCCTTTCGCTTAAATCTCGTTGTGACGTGAGCCTCGCGAACGAAAACGCGAAGTAGCCAGAGATAATCGGCTTTATGGGCGAGATTTCAACTACAGATTTCATCAGTTGCTGCATCTAGTTGCTATGCTGTGTGAATTCCAATTATCCTAATACATTCCGTAAACATTTTGAATAGAATATTCTAATCATTATATAATCTTTTTCTATTTAGAATTTTAATTGGCATTATAAATAATTGCAAAGACAAATAAATAAATATTAATAAATGAGGCGCCGCGTCACTGGCTCGATCAAGTAGTATGCTACGCGCTATGGCACGTCGATTTCCGAAGACGCGCCATAACGCGTAGCAGACTACTTGATCGAGCTAGTGACGCGGCACGACGCGGCGCCTCATTTATTAAAAATATATAAAAAATAGAATCTATCGATTCTCCATAAAATAAAAATTTGTACACTTTCAGAATGAAATGGAGAATGAAATAGCATTATTTCAAAAATTTTTAAAAGTGTACTTTTTGGTAAAAAAATTATTAAACATTTCAATTATTTATAACAATTGTAATTAGCAATTTCTTATAACTTAAACTATTTTTATAAAAAAGGTTGTCTCCTTAGCTTTAAAATACATTTTTTAAAACTTCTCTGCGACAAATATAACCAGAGATATTAATTTTTTAAATTGACAACTTCTTCATTTTTCAAGAAAATTTTGTTGTTTATAACTTCTGCAAAAAGAATATTTCGAACAAATACAAAAATACGTATCTCCTTATTTTATGTATATTTTACGTGAAAAAAGTTTCGATTGATTTAAAAAATGCGAGATCATTTCTTGTCCGATTTGACGTGGAATTACCTATATTTATGTTAGAATATTTCACGGATGTATTAATTTGTTTAGTTGCATAAAAAATATTACAGTGATAAATAGTATAAACTAATTTCTATATATAAATCTTGCGATTATTATAAGTTGAAAAAATTGAATTTTCTTTATTTATCTATTTATCTATGTTTTTAAGGAGATTCTGAAATTTCTCTACTATCGTGCGATATTACCTCTATTGTATTCCAGTTCGTGTTGATCGATTGATTCACTCGGTGACGTTACAGAGGCAATTCGAAACGAACGAATTGACCGAAGATGCCTCTTAACAGACAGACGAAAAGTTTCAAGGTCATCGTGCCGCTGTATCGACTTAGCTCGTATGCTAATTAAGCACGAAAGCGGAGGAGAGGCTTTCGTGACCTGCCGTGCTCACTATCGCCCCAGAAGACTTATTCGCGGGTTCTATGTGGGCTCGGCTGGGTCAGGGTAAATCACGTGACATTATAACAGGGTGTGGTGATTTACGCTAGGCTCTAAAAGCTGCCCTGCAACGTGTGCAGCTTGCACATTTACGATGTGTCGAATTTTTATTCGAGCTCAGTCTCGGATTTGATTCTGAAAAGAATTTTTCAGAAAAAAGTTTCGCAAAGGGTCGATGGTGAAGAGAAATACATAGTAATTTTATTGTTAGAGTCACGCGATTCAAACATGTTTATATGTATATTATACACGATATGCGTTAAGTGTGTCTTATTTATCTCGACTACTTTAAATAACTGCATGTTACATTTTGTTTTGCTTTAGATTTATTTTCGGTGTTACAAAATTAATAATTTTGCTTGAAAGAAATGAATCGAAATTGGCGAAAGATCAATGATTAAATGGAAGAACAGTAGTATTTCAGAAGATTAAATAGTGTATGCATTACATGTTAAATTAAACGTTATGTGATATTTTCTCCCTGATCGCGTTTCTATTCGAATTACATTAATTGGCTCCCCTCGATTTGAGCCAACAAATTAGCATCGATAATGTATCGAAAAAAAACGAAGAAACCGATATGCTCTCTTTTATTGCTTATGCCGTGAGTCCGTATGTAAATTAGGTCTCCTGAAAATATGAAAATAATCTTGTCGACGGGCAAGATATGGCTTGCGTGACGACAAGCTTCCTTGAGATTTTACTTCCGTTTGCCACTTTGTTCCGACCTCGAAGATGTCGGCTTGTGGTATAGGAAACGTTGATTTCGCTTCCACTAATTGCAGTATATTTTTAGAAGAACGAAAATATTTAAATCGGGAAAAAATTTAAACATAGATATTTAAATTATCCATACTGTAGATATAAACGTGCAGAAGATACATTTCTCTTTATAATATATACATTATAAAAAAAAAATATTAATGTGAAAACGGTCGCTTAAAAACTAATTCTATATCATTCTATTATCTGATGTAAAGTCAAGAAGATTAAAGTAGGTAATAAAAATGCAAATGAGAAAAATGACTAAAATCCAACAGCGATAACGTTACGTGACCATTCTGAAATCACTCTGGAATTACCGAGCGAACACATTCTGTCACTCCCGATTCGTTTTACGATGGACTGCGGTGGCTTGTCGGACAGCTTTCGAATTAGATTAAAGCCGCATATTGAGAGTCCGAAGTCAACCCTTTACTCTCCTATCTCTCGAATTCCACTAAAATGGTAACCGACAAGTCATAGAAGACAGAAACTGCGGCGCTTGATCGGACAATCCAATTTATGCTGATGAAATTACTTATTTCTTATGCTCTGCATGGAAATGGTTCACTCATTTCCGACCATCACTAGGATTCCCCGTGAGCCATTGTATCCGCGATTTCTCTCCCCTTACATTGAATATTATTGCATTTATTTTATCTGTGGCTTTATCAGTACATATAATATTTTATTTGGAAATTTATGGGTATGACTTGACAGATAAATAATCTTTGATTTTATGTTTCAAAAGACTGCACTAAGAATTATATTAAAGATTAATTAAAATTGGAATATTTTAATTAAAAATTAATTAGAAACAGTCACTAATTATTATTTTTTACCGTTTTATTTTTTAAACTGGAATTTAAAAAACATGTAAAGTATTAAATTGTATTATTCCTGCGACAAAGTTTATTGGAAATTAATGATTGAACCAAATTGATCCACATAATAGATTTTAGATTTAATAATGAAGAAAATAGTGATACAAAATTTAAAAACAGAGCAATGTCCGCAAAAAATGTAAGTAAATCTCAATTCTTGCAAAAGCCGTTTGCCGTGTCATGAAGATCCTCGCTGGAATATGCTGGACTTGCGTTTGGACTTGCGCCGGAAACACTTGTTGCCCCGTCAAGTTTATCGTGCGCGAGTCCATCGCACGTAAATTGTTTCGTGCGATTTTCTCGAGCTCCGCGTCTGGAATTCGCGATTACTTTATAAATAAATCGAAATCATATGTGACAGCATTATTCTTTTCTCGTCTTCTGCACATCGCTATTAAATGACAACCATAAACTTTTTTTCTCAAATTTTTCTCAAGTATTACAGATTAATTACATTAACAATGCTTGATATTAAGTAAATCGCCTTTTATCACGTACGCGTAACGTCATTTTCTACTTAAGTGAGTAGTAAAAGGCTTACTACTCAGACAAGTAGTAAAACCCAACTGTCAAGCATAAAATTCTGCCCGACTTGCGAGGCACGATACTACTTATCATATAAAGTGGTAATCTTAACCCCAAGACGAGAGAAAAGGAATGAATACAGGGTGATGCAAAGAAATTTTCGAATTTTATGAGATGTGATATCGAAACGATTTCAAATAATGCGTATCAATGATACGGCCAAGAAAAGAAAAGAGAGTTAATTCCCCAAACTATGAAGGTCGATGACTATGGTGTAAAATCCTTCGATAGGGCTGTCTCTTCCCGTAGTAAATACAACAGCTGAAAGCAACTGTCTATAATGTGGCGCGTGGGGTTGGCGCGAGCGCCGTGCGAAGAGAGAGAGGGCTATCGACCCTTTTGACGGCGACGGAGGAACCACGCGGTCTACTACATGCAACCCTCCTTCTTAAAGGCCGCTACACACTGCGACACACGTGTCGGCAAATCGACTGTATAGCCTCCAGTTTCATCGAAACGTGATCCGAATTCAAATTCCAGCTCGCAACGAGACAGGCGTGTCCTTTTTTTCTTGTTTGTCCAAAATGAAAAATATTGATACACGGCTTACGTGCAGTTGCAGCCTTCAATATATGAATGTTGCGTCATATTGTGAGAGATTCGAAAGCGTATCGCACACACTGACCAGTTTTATAAACGTAAAATTCTAAATTATTCAAAACATTATATACTAATAATATTATATTAATTATACTATATTAATAGTAATTTATAATTATATCAGATTGCGTGGAGAACAAATTAAATTATAAATTACAACTATTTTATTTGATTAGATTATAAATTTATACATACCTATATTATTATGAAAATCAAATTATACTTTTGATATTTTCACAATTAAGTCAGCTTGCGCGATTCAGAATTAAAGGCATTTTCTTTTACTAAAATATTACTCGTCTTCGTTTTTCTTCAACAACTGGAAGATAATGTTCGGTTTCGCAGAATTGTTACGAATTACGAAGTTAGCGGCCCGTTACTTGCAAGTTTCGTCGCCTCTTTGCACGAACGTAAAGCAACAGGTAAATGCTCTAACGTCGCATGTCACAATTAATTCCTTTTTTTTTTTTTACGTCGAGACAACGCGAACGCGACCACGATTAGAGAGATTATCACGTAAGATAGAGATCTTAATGACTGAAAAGTGTTTAATTTCTCTTGTAACGCGACTTTTTATTTTTGCAAAAAGATGTATTTTCTTTCATTACTTACAACTTACATCTAATGTTTCAATTGCATGTCGTACGATCTCTTAACTTGAATCGAATGACTCAATTGTTACCACATGCTGTGTGATTCATTTAATTTATACACTAATATCTTCTTACCTTATGGTGGATAAGCGATATGTCTTTTGAAGTGCAGGATGATACACCTCAGTCTACTGTGAGTATGCGACGACAGCAGCGAGCATGAAGATGCTGGGCTTCCTCTATCCTCGTCGAAATCCGCGATGCGAACGAACATCATTGCGCGCGATACCATCGCAATCAATTACTTTTTGACCTCGGTAAAAGCTTGCTACGCAAGGAAAGGATCTCACGTAGATCTCACCACAAATAGAGTCACAATAATTATCGTGAGTCTGCTCTAATTTGTTTTTAACGAAACGTTTCTTCGCTTTCTTCGCGGCCTTGTCGCAGATGCCTGAAACATTACACGGATTTGCGGGAATCAACGAGAATCCTTCATTGAACTATTAAAAAGATAAACAAGCGTTACAATCTTGTCTCTCTTGGTATTACAAAGTTTAGACGAGTTAACGCCAGTTAGTTGAATTTTCATGATTAACTCGCGCGAAGTGATTATAAGCGCCAGCTACTTTGTCATTAATTTGAATTAGAATTTCATTAATAAACGCGAAGAAGTATCTTTTTCTAATTAATGGTTAGATTTTTTTAGTCTTTCACGCAAAATCAAAAAATGAACAAACATAAGAAAGTCATTCTCTTTTAAATTTATTTAAATTTAAATTTCAAACACACTCGAATCGTTTGAAATAAATCAGCATCAGAGTTTTATTTCTCAGTTAATTTAAACTAATGAGTTTTTGAGAAGATTCATATTTCTGTTATACATTAATTGAAAGCTCTAAGGATGCAAATTTTACAATTAATTTGAGTTTCAATTTGAAACAATTCAAGCTTCTATTAATTTAAAATAATTTCAGAATATAACTTTGCCAAAGAAATGGGAGAAAATGTCATTATGTCATCACAAAACTATCACTTTTAAATAATCGTCACATTACTCTCGTCGTTATTACAAAGCAACTCATTACATACAGACAGCAAATCGAATAGATATTTTACTCTCATCCATCATTAATAATGTTTGCTTGTCAATTGTTTCATTTGTAACTTATTAAACTCTACTGATTGTGACATGACATCAATTCAAATGACTATTATCATTCTTCGTAACTTTCGTGAAACTCTTTAAACGCGGATCATTTCCTTCAGCGTTTCGTAAATCAGAACATCATGTATTTTTGCATCAGCTACAAACCAATTGAAATCAATCTTCATAAACTTGTCTATACAGGTAATTAAAGTGGCCAAATTAAAAGATATTTTTTTTCTTTCACAATATTTAAAAGCCAGCAACTATACACACACACACACACACACGCATGCCTTAAATGCATCACTTTGGATCAATAGCAATCACATATTATTCATTTTTACTCTCCTGAAGCTTTTTGGAAAGATATTCTTGCCACTACATCGAGATCAGAGCAACTTACACGAATAAGGAGTACAATCGCTGATTCACGCTACAGTCTCTCGTGAGTCAACAACCGAGATGCGTGTTCTCATCATCTCATATTATTGATCAATAACATTCACACATCACGTTTATCAAAATTCTCTCGTTTACGATTCTCCATGAACCTCCAACGCGATCATACGCCAACAGAAAAATTAGATCATCGTCAACATTCTCTCCTCTGGTAGCTTCGCTGGAAGCTGCTTGACACTCTCTCGTTCTCTCTCCTCCTTCTCTCTCCTCCTTCTCTCTCTCTCTCACACACACACACACACAACACACACACACACACTCTCTCTCTCTCTTTCTCTCTCTCTCCAGCATCCCTTGTTCTCAACGCACCGGATGTTCCGTCCGCTCGTCAGCAAGGGCACAGCGACAGCATCATTAATCTGGAAAACGGATCGTATCCTTCGCTGGAGCACTGTTTACACGGCAGGATTGACGCCATGGTCACTGCCGCGAAAAGCGATGGAAAGCGGTCCTCGGTGGCGATGTGTCCTTCGACCTGCCGATGGTGGCGGTGGCGGTGACGTTCTCCCGCTCTCCGTACGGAATCCTCCTTGTACAGCAAGGACACGACGTCATCGAAGGGAGAACGAGACATACAGAACCACGGCGACCGCTCATACGCTCATCTCCGCGCGGAATCTCCGCACGCCGATGTACGCGCGGAGTACGCCAGCCTTGCTCTCTTGTTGGTCACCCCAAGCGGAGCTTCTCTCACCCCCTTCTTCGTCGCCCCTTCTTCACTTTGCCCACCTGCCCACCTTCAACCCCCTCGCGCTCGCTCGATCGCTCAAGCGCGCCGTTCCTCTCGCACTTAGCCACCCTGATCCGAGGGCGCGAAACTGTGTGTACTCCGGGGGTTGCGCTCCGTGCGATGATGCGCCTCTGGGGGCTCTCGCGACACTAAACCACCCTTGGAACTAGCGCCACGCCCTCCGCGTAGATGGCACCACCGCTTGTTAACCCTCTTTCCGAAGCCGAAGCCGAAGCTGTGAGTCTCATTCGAGAGTCCTTCATATGGTCCTTCATATTTTCTTCTGTTACTAGCGAAGGTATTCTTTCCTTCTATCTTTTTCTTTTTCTTTCTTTTCCCTTCTAACTTATAAGTTTCTCCTATATGTGATTTCTTTTCTACTTGAACTTGACTCTTTTTATGATGTGTGTGTGTGTGTGTGTGTGTGTGTGTGTGTGTGTGTGTGTATCTATGTGTGACATGCATAAAAGAATATAAATTTATCAAAAAATTATTTCACATTTCCTGGAAAATTTAACAATTGAATTACAATTGCAATTAAAACAATGCAAAACAGACATCATACAATTAATAATAACAAACACACAATTTTTAAAAATATATAAATATTTATAAAAATTTATTTTTTATTTGTACATTCTTTCTCAGATATTCTTTTTAAGAATATTTAGGAGCTCGTAAAGGATAGAAGCATAAAATAAAAGTCGATAAAATGTTGAGATTAACGAGACGCTTTTTGTTAAGTACTGTATGTTTTTATTTATTTAATTATAAATATGTTGCTTTAAAATTTGATTAAATATGTTATATGTAAGTATTTTTCTTATATTTTTCGTAAAAATCTGTTTAATAAGAAATTCTAGATTCTTGTTTAGCTCGATCCTTTGATCGAGCTTGATATTTACAAACATTTTATAGGCGCATTTGTGTGCATTTACTTATAAATATTAGATTTACTTAACGTTTTAGCTTTTTCCGAAAATTGATTAAAATATTTTCGTAAGCATCGTTTCTTTTTTTCTCGGACCAGAGTTTCCATCCTCCGAGTTCGTCGTTAAGTTATTTACAAATATGTACAAAGCATTAAATTTACATTATATGCATACTTTTCGAAAGCTGCCTTCGTTGCGAATTTCGTTGCTGGGCAACAAACCTACAAAATATATCGTACAATATTGCGGCTAGTAGGAATTATATTCTTTGATGAATTCTGTTACTGTTGATGAATTTACTAGCAAAAATTCAAGGGATGTCTAATTATGAGATTTTTAGTATTAAATACTTTAAAATTTAACCGTCTTGACGGTTTTATTAAAGTCCAACAATGTAAACGCGGAATTGAACGGAAGTAAAAGCGTACGCTCTTATTTACCGCCACCTTTTTTTATCGTTAGTCGTCATATGACCTCCAACAATCCGTGTTTTTGTAGTCGAAGAGCTGTATATCGTGCTCGGCGTCCTCGGCATCGCCGAGCAAACTCTCGTAATTCGAGTAGGAGGCGTAATGCTATTCGTCGTCAACGATTTCGCAGCTGTGATACTTGCTGGAGGAATCCAACCAGCTCTCCACACCACTGGAGGCCAGGTCATCGCAGGACGGCAGCTCCGGAAGAGGTTCCATGTTCGGCGCACCCTTCTTCGTTAAATTATTCACCGCGCGTTCTTTGGACTTGACGCTGCTAACTAAAATACAATCAATTAATATTAATACAAATCAATATAATAAAATATTTTAAGAGATAATTAGTGTTGATTATTATACAGAATTTAAAAAAAAAATAATTTGGATCATTTATTTTTATCCACTGTCTTAGATAACAAATACCGTTGTTAGATGTCGGTTTAATTTCTTTCCTGCGAATCAGTGCCTGTCTGTAAGCTCTGGGACTTCTATATTCGGTGTTGATGCCTAAACCAGCGCTAATCGTAGGAAGACGAATGTCCAAGTGCGATCCCTTGTCTGTAACTATCTAAGATATTGATAAGATCAAAATAAAATTGGAATAAAATTTGGAATAAAATTTAAAGAATAAAATTTAATAAGAGATAACGTATATTAAATATTTTATTACATATTAATTAAAAGAATATATGATTTCATAAACATTTATAAAAATATAATAAAAAGAGAAACTAAAAATGTTAAAGAAGAAAAAAAACTTAGATTCTTACAAAAATTCGAAGATAAAATATATTATTACAAAATTTAATTTTTAGTATAAAAGTTTACAATTTTATTCTTTTATCAAAAAGAATACCTTGTTATTCATTGCATACAGCTTCGTTGCGATATCTCTTGCTACCAGCGTGGTTAAGATAGTTGCAAGATAAGCTTCCTTCACAAGCAGATACTCCAAGGCTGATCTTTGCCAAAACAGATATCTGCAGGAACTCGCCGCTATGATAGATACCTGAAAGATTTAATTTTACTTCGGATTTTTATTTTAATTAGATAAAAAAATAAATAAAGTCATACTTTAAATTTATCATCGACAGAAGCTCGGGAACTTTCGAATTCCGGTGAATCCAGGAATTCGCAGGGCAATATGGGATGTAGAAAATTGGTATCGCTCAAGACATTGACTTTGCCAGTGAGGAGCAAACCTAATCTATCTGTTCTCGTTAGATTTTGCATCGCGTACGCCTCGCCGGCATGAAGAGACATTATCGTCGCAAATTCTGGCGATACTAATCGCTTGAATTGCAATCGTGAAACCTGTGTTAAAAAGAAAAGCGAATTAATTCCAAGATAAAATTAAATTGTAATAAAAAATTATAATAAAAATATATATATATTTTATTTTTGAATTTTTATTTATTTCACGCTTTCGAAGATGTATCATATTTACGAATTTACGACATTATTGTAAACAATTTACTTTGAAAGGATAGAAGAGCGTGTGATAAGCTTCTTCCAATTCGGGATCAAATTTGATGGGTCTCATCTGATAAACGATGTAGACTAATTGACCGATATTGAGCAATAAAAAGCTGAAGTTCCAAGAGAAGATATCTGGTGCACATATCACGTGCCAAGCCCATCCTGATAGCAACATAAAACCTGAAAGAAACATTGTAGAATCAAGAAAAAATTTAATAATTGCAAGTTAAGATTGGAATGATAGAATTGCATACAAATAACTAGTAGAAAATAAAACTAACAATAACATTTGCAAATTACTTCGCGTTCTTTCAATATAATGTATTATTTTGGGACAAATTTCTATGAAAATACTTTACACAGAGAATTTGCATTATTAATTACTCACCTAGGATTAGCACTGAATGCATGAACAAAATCCCCTTTCTAGAGGACGGCGCCGAATACGACAGTGCGAAGCAGAAGTTTGCCAACTGGAACAGAATGTGTTGCGGCTGTTGCCACAAGCAGAGAGCAGTGTTTCCTTGAAAAGAATGAAAAAGAACCGATAGATTGATTTATTGCTTTTCATAAACTTTCTATTCACATCAACGCGGCAATATTTCTGCGGGCAATAACTTTTCATTCATACGACAGACGTCTCTCGTTACTGCGCTTTTGTATATTTATAAAGAAAAAAAAAATGAGAAAAAGCAGTTTGTTTGTTTTTTCTCGTATAATTTTACGAATAAAAAATTTTGATATCTCGCGCGTATATGAGGTAGAATAAATCTTGCTCCAAAAGATATAAGGATTATCCGTCTCTCGAACTCACCGAGAGAAGTGATGTTGTACGATGACAAAGGATCGTGCCCCAAGCCAGGACTCATCTTTCTTAGAACGAAATGCACTATTATGTATTAACAAAGATATCAGAATCGGCTGTTCATGTTCACTGATATTTCTCGGATAAGAACTCGGTGTGTTTTCACCCCTTGCACACGCGGACGCTGAAGGATATCCTTCAGGGCGCATGTGCTAGCTTTATAGGATCGATATTATTTCCTGTCGGTCCGAAGGGATTAAAGATGACAATTTTGCAATACCGATACGCGATAAAAGAAAATTGCAAGGTAATGTGTAAGAAGAATAAATTATTGTATAATGGAAAAAATAATAGAGATATATTGTAATATGTTTTTTAAGAAATTAATTGTTAAAGTAAACTTAAAAGGGATCTCTCTGACATTTTATTATCAGACTTTTGAATTCTTTCCAATTTTGACCATTTTTATAATATTTTAAGATCATATTCTGTTTCTCGTAACAATTTTTTAAGTGAATTTCTAATTCAACTTATTGTTAGAAAGCTGTGTGGCAAGATAATTAAATGTATAGTTTGAATTTCTTAAGAGAGAAGTAAAGAGATAGAGAGAAGAAAGAGAGAGAGAGAAATGAAATAAAAATATTCTTATATTCTTATTAAGAAGTTCAACTTTTTTAATTCCGCTTATTTCAGCAGGAATATTAAACCTAAGCCAGGTACTAAGTCATTTTGACATTAAATTACATCAAAATGTATACTTTTGCTTCTTGGAAGAATTTTATATGATAGTTTAATTAATGAAATGAATGAAAATTTTATTGTTCTTTAAATCTAATCTCGCACTATCTCTACTTCTTCTATCTAACACACACACATGCTATAATTTCTCCTATTCTTTTTTTTAAATTTAATTAGAATAACTATCTAAAATTAGATAGTTTATTTATTATATTATATAATAATTATTATTTTTTATTATACGAGTATAATTATCTTTTTCTCTTAATTATATCCTCGATCTATTTTAATCAATTACAATCTTGCAACAAATTTATTAAATTTTAAAATATGATAGACACATATACGTAAAGGCAGGGCCAAGAAAATTTCTCTATCATGAAATAAAAGTAAATTAAGAAAACGATAATTATTAAAAAATAATCATTTATTCCTCCATGCACAATTTCTAATAACATATAAAATATTCTAATAACATATAAAATATTCTAATTTTTCTCTATATATTGATAATTATATTTTTATATTTCTTATACATATATCATGTGTTGTCACAGATTTTTTTTTTTTTTTTTTTTTTTTATTGAGCAAAAGTGAGGCTTTGGCAAGCGTGTTGTCACAGATGTCTATATACTACTAGTATAGACATCTGTTGTTCAAATTTTCAAACGACTAGTGATATTTCACCATAGGACAATATTTTTGTTTTTCGACGTTTGCAACATTGACGCGCACTTCCGTTCGACCGGCAAGGCGCTGAAGTTACTACGGAATCGATAAAGAGTTCAGAATGGAAGCCAGTCATAAACAGCTTATTTATCTTCGCAATAATCGGCCGCCGCGAGCGCTTGCGACGTGCGACAAATCATTTTGGGGTTTCAAGTGAGTGCAAAGGAAAATGCGCTGTTAATATCAGAGCTAATTAAAGCCCGACATTTGTTCCTTCGCACGATTAAACAGCTGACGCATAAGTTTACGCGTTTCTTGCGCGACTTAACCTCCCAGAAGAAACTCAAAGTACGTCTGTGAAGATCGTTTTGTTCGTCTAATATCTATTCGGTTACTTTGATGGGATATTTCTTTATTCGGATCATTTAATTTTTTTAGTTTAATTTTATAATAATTTGCAATACAACTTTTGTATTGCAATGTTGAGTAAAATAGTTTTGATCAAACAGAAAGTAGAAAGAGAACTTTTGGCAAATACTGTTATTTTCAAGGATTTTTTCTTGTAGTTGCAGATGATCAATGTTGGAAGGATGGTATTGCAGATCCATTGCCAACAACAATGCAGATGCAGAAGAGGAAGACGATGAAGATAGTCCCGAGGAAGAAGTGCCTAACTATAAGGATCAGTACCGCAATCTCAAAAGGAAGCTGAAATTTCTCATTTATGTATGCAAGGAACATTTTCGTATTTATTACTTTCTTTGTCTTTCATATTATTCATTTTAACAAAATATTGCATTGCAGGAAAATGAGTGTTTCCAAGAAGCTCTGCGTTCTACACAAAGAAAACTGCTCAAGGTGAATAGAGACAAGAGTTTCCTATTGGATCGGCTGCTGCAATATGAAAAAGTAGATGCATCATTCAGTGAAAGTGATGAAACAGAGTCATCGGATGAGGAAGTTGTTCGTCTTGACAATTCTAAGAGGTAAGCAAGTTATATATATATATATATAAATTTAAAAAGAAAGGAAATTTTATATTAAATTAACAAGAAATTGTCAAAATTTATTCAACTAATAACTTGTTTAACTTTAATTATATATTATCATAACAATATAATAGAAACTTGTGTCATAAATATGATATGATAGAAAAAATATTGCAGAAAAACATAATTTTTATCTAATTACAATTATATGTGCAATTTTTAGGAAAAAAGTTGAGATGAATATCAACAATCATACTTCTCATCATTCGTCAATGGTCACAAAACCACTCAGTACCAGCAAGAAAAAAAAGAGTACACCAAAAGCTGCTAAAACAAATAACACACCTATAGTAAGTGCGCTTATATTCTGCATGATATATTTAAAGACCAAGTATAAGTAAAAGAGTATTGAAACTGGTATATATCTTTATCAGGTACAATCCTCAAATAATATGGTTCCAATGTCTTTAATGTCTGATGGACACATGACACCTGAGGAAGTAGAGAGACATTTGGAATCTCGTCAAACATATCTGGAACTCGTACCAGAAAAAGCACCACCTACAGTTCCAACGGAAATGTTCAGTAATGATCCTTCCTTGGACAGGTAAGCCTTTTGTTCTGTTAGTAATACATTTTTTTTACCTTTTTCTATGTTTTTTGCATCTGTAATTAAACACGGAATTATTAAATTTCTAGCGAGTCGAATGAAATTGGAGAACTTGAGACATCCCCTAGTAATATGGGAGAAGATTGCCTCAGTGTGGACATGATGGCGGAGTGACAAACATTCGTTTATAGTTTACTCATTAATTATTACGAAGTGCACATAGAGTTACATGGCTCTTCAAGATATTCACGCGACTAACTCAATTGTATCCACTATAACATAATACAAATTTTTATACACAATAATAAAGAACGCTTCTCGCTTTAATTCCCTTTTCTAAGAAGAACATCTGTGAGTTAGGATGCATCTGTCTTATGTTTTATGCAGTTGTTTGTTTATGAATATAGTAGCAGAAATTTCACATTCTCACTATGATTGCAAAAAGTAATTCAGTTACTAGCATTTTAGATAGCATAATTTCAAAAATAGAAATAGAAATCGAATTAGAACAAGAAACGGCATCGTATACAAATCAATCAGATCTGGAAAATGCTGTAACTTCAAATAAAAGGAGCAAATTATCGTGCGATTCAATGGAAGATATAAACTGTCGCATTTGTTACGACCCTAATCAAGAACTGCCTGTTATATATCCATGCAAGTGCAAGGTTCGAGAGAATGAAATTTTGTAATTGACAATTCAAAATATCCAAGAATTTTGAGACCTAAAAATCCAGATCTAGGATGTAAAAAAAAAAATCAGTTTTATATATTTCTTTTATTACATCTTTAATAAATCACACATATATTAATTTATGGAATGACTTATTTGATTTTATTGATCAGAAAATTTTTATATTTGGAAAAAATGTTTCTCATTTCAATAATTATATAATTACAAATATGACAACTGCGATTAGGGAACGATGGGTGCAATCCATCTGAAATGTTTGGAACGATGGTTAGAAGAGAGCAATAGGAATAGTTGCGAATTGTGCGGCTATGAGTTCCAGGTGGAACGAACACCTCGTTACAAGATTCTCCGCTCCATCATAGTCTGGTTGTGCCTGAGTCAGGATGAGCATCAGATGTACGCTCGCAGTGTGAAGGCCGATTTACTCAGATGTCTCGTAGTCATTCCCGTGACCATCGCGTGTTCCTACATCTGCGTAGTCGCTGCGGATTTTTACGCAATGAAGAATTACGACAATTTCCCACCCGCGCGATGGACCACCTATTCCCTGTTGTCAATGATGGCGTTACTGATCCTGTCTTTCTTCGTCTGGATTTACATGGCATTACAATATCATCAAAAAGCATGGTTTTACTGGTGGCAGAAGTCCAGCATTGTGAAAGTAGTCAATTTGAGGCTGAAAAATGCTGCTTTAGAAATTAAAAACGAAAAACGCAATATATCGGAGATCTGATAAATCTGGATGTCGAGTTAATCGAAGAATTGATTAAGAGGCCCGTCGTTTAATAGAGATCTTCCCACGACTCAGCTGCGATATGTAAATGCGTACTTTGCTGCTGTCTGAAACCTTTTTCACCCAGATCTGAAAAAAGTGTATATTTTGCGATGACGTGCGACTTATTAAATATCTCGAATACTTACTGCTTCAGTGCCAATTGCCGAAATATGCGCCGCGAACCTGTTAAGATCTTTCCCTTCGACATAAACAGGTTGGCCACGATGAAACCTGTTAATAAAAATTTAATCAATTTTATATTCAATATTTTTTTATATTTATGAAAAATCAAGCTTTTAATATAAAATAGTAGTATAAATAAATTAAAAGTACCATCTTCGTTCGTATGACAATTTGCCGTCCTCTATTCGAGTTTCCACCAATGGAGTCTCAGACGGTTGTGGTATATGTTGAGATGATATATTTACTGCGTTGTAATGTGGTAAAACTACTGTAAACAATTATAATTATTTATTAAAAAATTTATTTCTTATTTTTAGCCTTTACATACATTATATATTTGTCCTTTTACGTTTATACATAGAATGTCTAAAAATTTGTGTAACAGAATACTATAGTAGAAAAAACTAAATAAGATAAATCTTGCATGATTTATTCCAAGCAATAGTTTTTAAAGTATAAGAACTTAAAACTGATTAATTACAAGCTATGGTTAAGTACCAATCAAAAATTGCTTGAAATAAAAAACTAAATTTTTACTTAATTTTTCAAGAACTTTTATACTAGAGAATATTCATGAATTTTGAAACAGCTTGTAGATGTGCACCTGGTTTACGAATAGCAGTGGACGTTTTCGCGCGATTGATCGCTTTCAAATCGAGTTCGATCTCTTTCTCTTCCAACAGATAATTTACTGATGCCGGAGGTGGTTTTCGTCGCTTTTCTACTTTTTCAGGTACTGGATCATTGGGACGTCTGCGTAATTTTCTCGTCATTACTGGCTTTACCTAATTAACAAACAAAATAATAATGTTGAAAAATATATATTATTTCAGCAAGGATAATCTTCAATACCTCCATGGAATCACCAGTGAGTTCCATTGTGTGACGATCTGTCTCAATTATTTTCCTCTTTTCTTCCATATCGGTAAGCAGATTTTCCTTCAGATCAATTTTTTTCTCTTCAAATTCTTTCACTGCTGCTTTCTTCTCTAATATATAATCTCGTTCAACCCATTCTGTCAAATAGTCCCGATAAATGATATTCAATCTCAATCTGATAAAAATAAAAGTTTAATTAATCTGATTATTAAAGTTTTCCACAAATAATTATTATTTATTAGTAACAATGACAAATTAATTACCGTTCTTTATACTGTGCTTCTAGGCGTTTTAATTTGCGATTATATTCAGGATGTGTCCCATCTTTTAATTGCTGTAGCTGCTTTTTCAAGCTTGCTAGCTTGTCTTGATACATCCTGAAAAATTGAATATACAAATACATTTCGAGCACTAAATTTATTGTTGATATATGACTGTGTTTTCTGTAAGCTTACTGTTCTTTAATCTCTGTGTATTCTTCGGATTTTCTCTCTCCCATATCGGTTTCGCTCGCTTCCTCGGTATCTAAAAAATTTTCATTAGTTTTATACAAATATTTCGATATTATTTAAAGTGTGTTTATGTCATAGAGAAACTGTATAATTCTAAAAATGAAAGTTTAAAAACACAAGAGATAACAGAATTTATCTTAGCCTCATATATCATTTTTTATTATCACAGATACCTTCATCGCTATCATCTTGCTCCTCGGCATCCCTGTCTTCTTCCAAGAATTCCTCGTTGTCCTCGTCGAGATCATAATCGTCTTGACGATCATACATTGTGCAAAATGATGAATCTTGATAAGACATGATCATTCATACCCGTACAACACATCCTTCTATTATTGACAAGTCGCTTATGGTTATGTTAGGTTAAAGCTAGGTTAGGTTAAATCTATTTTACGATCACACCGCGCGCGTCGTAGCGATGCAAAACTGATCACGTGTTCACGTATGGTGATCACGTGTTCGGTACATTCAATATGGCTGCCGTGCGCGAAAGTGCGCCAAACGTGCGTTCCTTTGTAAACATCGGAAAAGTATTAATTATATAATCGGAAAAGTGTATATGTATATATATAGTGATCGGTCGCGGGTGTTTGTATTCTTGAATATCAAAAAATGCTGCGGTATTACGTAAAATCGATCGTTAACTTATAATGTCGCTGTTAACTTCACTTTCGCGCCGATGTGTGCTCGAGAAGCTGGTACAGCTGAGGGAATCGTCGCTTTGAAAGTATATTGTTGCATCGAAGGATCAGAAAGGTATGTAAGAAATCCTTCTAAAAACTTCTTGAGTTTTTGCATTGCATGTATATGATGTATATATGTATATGTACATACATAGAACAAGACATATATTTATATAAAATTTGAAAACGCAAGAGGTGCGTTTCTCGAACTGCTTTACTCGATTAAATAAATAAATTTATTCATCAATCGCGATCGCTAAACTGTTGCATGCAAAAAAGATGAAATAACAGACACAATGAGATTTGAGTAAATCGTTTTACTAATGTTTATTAATAAACATTTCATATAGATTAATTGAATTTAATATAATTTAATACGTGTTGTTGTTGTTGTTGTTGTTGTAATCGTCGCAATTACAGTTTATCGTTATTTACACTATTCAGTATAAAATGCGAGTTCGAGATTAAATCATCGTCATCATCGTCATCATCATTGTCACACCACTATACTGTTTTATTATTATTATTATTATTATTATTATTATTACGACTTTTTTCCCTTTTCTCTTTTTTTTTTTTCCTCGGACACTATCTGTCATCGATTAATTAATTATCAATGCTTGTACTCAGGAAAATGCGTGGGGGGCAGTAGGGCAGTATTTTCGTTATCACTAGTGTTGTTGGTAATTAATTCTTTGGGGGAACCATTATTCATTATGTTACAATCTAGACTAAAGTTATCGTCTAGTGGGCGTTTGTTAATATTAGGCAAGTGATTAACATCGATTCCACGAACGTCGCTTAGCGTTTGCTGTTGGGATTGAGCAGATTCGACCTCGGCGTTGTTGCCAGCGTCGGGGCTGTTTTCGGTTTGTGGGGGGGATGGATAATAGCCGCGCTGCTTTATTGGCAGTTGTTCCACCGGCAGTTGGTGTTGCTGTTGCTGTTGCTGTTGTTGCTGCACCGGCAACGGCATCGGCATCGGCATCGCGGGTGGCGGGGGTGGCTGCTGCGGCGGCCGGTGCTGCACTCCTCCTCCTCCTCCTCCTCCTCCGTCCTCACTAGTCCACCGGGCTACTTGTTGTTGAGCTTGAATAAATGCATCACTAGAAAATAATAAGATTACACGAGCCCATTGGATCTAGTCCACCGCCACTAATGCTGCATTCGAACGCGGGACGTAACAACATTCAATAAAACCGGGAGCCAACCGGGAGACCAAGTCGACCTAAGAAGCGGAAGCTTCGGTGCATACGTGATTATTCTGCAGGCTGTTAGTTGTATTGGTCGGATCAATGATATACAAAAAGAAGAAAAAATTTATAGCACAGAATAGGAGAAAATATAGAAAGTGTGTCTTATACTAAACTGATATATCGGTCAATTTTTAATAACGTTCTTAAAAATTTCGATTAATTAGCAGCTTCTTAAAAAAGTAACAGTTGTTATGAATAATTTATACAAAATGCAGACAATTGGACTTATTATCATTTTTATCTATGACGCATTTTTATACATTTGACTAATTTCATAAAGTTCCTCCATAATTTATTCGTTATATAATTTTATTTTAATGAGCTCGCTCTCTAAATTAAATTCAAGAATTTGTCTCTAACTTTAAAGAAAGCATCACGTATACACAAGAAGTAAAAAGTTAATTAAGACATTCAAAGCGCGCGTGCGAAGCTTTACGATTCATCACTACAATTGTTCTATTTAATTAAACATTCCTTGTACACATTATCTTTGAACATACTAACGAAGAAAAACTTCAGATAAGGATAAGTGCGTACATCGGTCACAGTGTAAATTAATTGATTGAGAAATGAATTGGAAATGTTTCTTACAATCGCTTGAAAAATTGAAAGATTCGTTCTGCATTTTAATTTTGCAAGTTTTGCAATACAAAATACTAGAAGCGGCATGCGCGAAATTCGACCATAATTGTAAACTTTATCAAGTGTCCCAGATCTGTTTACAGAGAGTTAACTTTAATTAAATAAATCTGAAAAAACACGAAATTTAGTTATTTGAAAAATACAAATTAACAACGTTTGATCAACGCTATTTGAAAGAATATCTAGGGTAGATTCTGGACGTACTCGATCGAGCTCACTGGCCGAAAATGTGTGTTGTTATTGTTCGATTGTTTAGAGTAACATTCACACAATGCAAAAGCGAACGAAAAAGCGTGCAGACTTTCATGTACATTTTGCTTTTCTCAACATCTTTTAAATTACATTATTATTAATAAACATTTTTAAATTAATGTGAATTTTTTGATTAATTTGATAAGATATGCAATTGCGGAATTGCAAATTAAATTGTATGCCGAGTCCATTTATACTTTACGTAAATTTCAAGTCCTCTTCAGCTAGTAGTAATAATTTTTATAATACAATTTTTTACTTGAATATTTTCTTGATGTATTCTTGAAAATATTCGCGATGTATACATAACAATACGTAACAATTATACATGTAACGAGATTAAAAATACAGTTTTGTCTAAATCTTAATCTAAATTCCTGCTTTTTCAAAATGCGCCATAATTTTTATATTGTTTACAATTATTTCGGTGTCGGCTTGTCAATAATTTTGATTCTTTTTTTTTTTTACAAACAACAATACATGCACCATCCTTATCTGAGATATGCGCGAGTTATCGTGGGACTCGTGATAGTGGGAGTGATGTAGACGTGAGCCGAGAGATAAGTCAATATCAGTGAATAATCGCTACTAGTGAAGGAGCCGTAGGATTTTTCGTGATGCAAGAATCTTGCGATACCTTTCACAATCGGGTGTTTCACCCCTAGTATTTGAGCCTCTGTCAGGATCGGCAGTTTCATAGATACCCTCGTCCTCGGGGTGCATTTGATGGGAGTGTTGATGGGTGTGTTGATGGTTGCCGTAAGGACTTCGAGACGTCGGCTGACGATATCTACCGTAGACGAATCTACTAGCGTCCTCGTCGCGGCCGCGGCTACATCTTCTGCTTCTATGTAGGAAATCTAATCAATTCTCCTGCATAGGGTCTACGCGACTTGCATTCGTACTTTATCTAATTGTAAGACGTTTATCTGCTCTTAAAAGTTTATAATTCCTGTCCCTCTCTTGTGGTATTTGATCAATTAATTTAGAATTATTTTATAATTCCTGTCCCTCTCTTGTGGTATTTGATAAGTTAATTTAGAAACAGAGAGAAAGATATTAATATTTAATATTTATATAAAAAATACTCGGGGCGCTTATCTATTTATTTGTTTGTTCTATTTCTTGTATAATTGATTCATCATCTGTGTGCTTATATAATTCATAATATAATCAATTATTTCGTTTATATTTTCTAATTGTAAAATGCAGCAACAGCGACATTCACACCTGTAGTATCGGTAAATCAATTTTACTTGACGTTGAAGGATTCATACAATTTCACTACTCGGCGCCTAATATTTTAATTGTATCGCAATTAATTTATTATAATCAAGCTCGTTGCGATTATTTAGTATAAACAGACTCCGCATCATACCTCGTGTAAATTTTCTCCATGTAAATATTTATTATATATTATATACTAAATGTGTATCTTTTTCCGTTATCCTTGCGCATGTTTTATTGTAATCTACGATTTCGCAAAACACATCGAATATAGTGTCTGATATACATAAATAAATGCGTCGAGTTTGACAGCCTTTTGATGCGTAAGATAGAAAAAGCAGAATAAGATAATAAGTTAACCCTCTCATTCTATTATAATTATTTGAATATTTCCATTATTTTAATACAAAATGCATTAATTTGCATATTTCTTTATCTCTATTTTTTGTTTTTTACGCATTTACTTTGAAATATGTTGTTAGAATTGTAACGTCAAATTTTATAAAAAAGTTTAACTTCATTTCTGCAAGCTGATCAAAATACATATTAAAAGTAAAGAAAGTAATGGTTTACATATGTAAATATAATTATATTGTATGTGTAAACCTTTATTCTCTTTACTTTTAATGTATATATATGTATATGTTATCAAATACAAAAATTATATAAAAATTATATCTCAAATAACATATATTAATTAAGAGAATAAAATCAAATCGATATAAATTTATAAAAATGTAATTTAGAGATATTTACAAAATATTTATAAAAATATATTTATAAAATATCTTTTGTGACAATTTGCAATTAACATATGAGAGGGTTAAGATAATATAAATTGGCGGAAGAGAAGATAGTAAGCAATTCACAGTGAGAGTTATAGCAGCGTGTGAAATGTCTGCTGACAATAATCGTGATTAACAAAGTATGAAAAAGCTCAGATGTATTTAGTCGATTGTTTCGGTAAGTACACATTGTTGAAAATTGTGAATTGAAACGAATATATCTATTTTACAAATCATTACTAAAACATCTAGAAATGTTTCTTGTGTATTGTAATAAACATCTTCGAATAGTTCGAAATTATGATCTGGATACTTTTTTAGAAATTTTCAGGCTCTTTGTCTGAGTTTAAAAGCTTGTCTAGTATAAGCGCGCGTGTTTTTCTCTCGCAAGTTCTTACCCTTGAGATGACTCGCTACAGACAGAAGAATCGATTCTATAGTGTCGATCCGGGTCGCCCTCGGATATTCGAATCTCCTCGGATCCACTCGGACTCATCTGGCCAGTCATGTAGGGTCTGATGACAGGTTCAATCATTAATATTTAATTTCGAGAAAGGTTTAAATAATTATCACATTTTATAAAAATCGAGCGGCTGCTCGATGTGTTAAAATCAAAGAATTTAAAGTTTCGAATTCTTTAAAATTTTATTTTATCTGAGGCTCTAAAATCGATATTCGAATACCACGTATTTAAGAACCTATGAATCAAAGTCCCTGACGATCTAAAGCGATACCAAGGAATTACTATTATACGTAAGGATTATCTCACCTCGTGGTTGCTCGATGCTCGAGTTGACGAATGAGATCCTCGAGAGTGCGTATACGAATAGTGCCGCATGGCGGTTGCAGCTCCACGTCGTCTTCCTCCTCTTCCTCCTGTCCATTGTCAATGCCGTTGTCCTGGCCATCGGTGTCCTTGCGGTAAACATCAGGATAACCACATTCGGCCAACGATTTGCGTAGCGCGTCCTCGTCCAAAAGATTGCTGCTGCCCGACGGGGTGCCTGCGAGTTCGCGACGGCTCGCCGCGTTCTTCAACACCTCGATTATGTCCTCATGATAGCCATTCAACTGATTCAAGGTCCTCTCGACATGCTCGATTGCGCCTCCTGGACCTAGTCCTGGCGAGCACGTGACTCAAAGTTACCGCTCCATAAAAGAGAATTCTCGGTGGTGCAGTTTGCTTTAACTCTTTCTTGCGCAATCCACATCTCTTCTTCGGAGATTTATAAATTTCTCTCTCGTGTGTATTTGCATATTAATGCCTTATTAGTTTTCATAGAATGTAAAAATTATTATGCAGATTGTACATAATAAATTTATCATCTAGGATTATGCACATGAGAGAGTTAAGTGATTGTAAGGTTCTTTAGAAGATTCTTTTTCAAATAGTCTTGTATTAACCCCTTATATCTTGGGATGATATTAAATCCTAAAGTAAATTTTTAATATTAATATGTAAAATTATATATGCTAAATTAATTTGTTTCTTATGATGAATCAGATGATAAAAATGAAATATATGAAAATTATTGATTTATAAAGGGTTAACGTTCGTGAAGGGTCGATGCAAGAAGTTCGATTTCGCAAGGAATCGAAAGATATAACTGAGCATGTAGCGTGCGCAAGATTGTAGATTTTTTAGATATTTGATTGCTTGGATCCTAAGTTACGATAAATTTAAGTTTTGTCAAATTTAGCACATCTTCATAATAGTACTACAGTAAAAAATACACTCATTGATAAAAAAATTTAAGTACCTAGAAAAATACATCCAATAACAACGTTACATACCAATAGTACGGCAGTAGTGACAATCATGCACTTTGGTGGATGTTCTTGGCGTGCAAAATCATTCAAACTGAAATCGTTTGCACATCTACCTGCGACGAAATTATATACCAAAGAACCCAGGAAGTTCTTTCGTTGTTATTGGATGTGTTTCTCTGGGTGTTTAAATTTTTTTTGTCAATAAATGTATAGATTTAGCTTCATGATCAAAAATATTTCCCTGATCAGAAAAAATGCCAAGAACTAAATATTTATTCACTTGATTTTCTTAGTCTATACGTGTCAAAAAATAGATAACTATAATTCAACATAATTTTTTAAATAAACAGTTTATTAAAACTATATCTTCCAAAATAAAATCAAAATATTTAATACTGATTATTATTCAAAATGCTCAATAAACGATGAAGAAGTATGTTTTATAAAAAAGTTCTCTTTTTGCGACGATTACGCGATACGAGGCTACGTAATTATTCGCATAATTTAAGCTACAAGTTCGGCTAGCTAATTGATCTTTCGGCTCGCCGAAGTTCGAACTCCTTCTAGCTACTCTTCACAGGATATCGTGAGTCATTACGCCCACTTGTTGTGTTACAACTATCTGGCATTACAATACCGTAACCGTGTTTCTTTAAAATTCCCTTCTCAGGCAACTTTGTGAGATTGTTTGGTGGGAGATCAATGAAAGAGACAACCTCCTCTGCTCCCGTACCATTATCTTCCTCCTCCACGCCGTGCCTCTTCGGCTGCGGTTTATGCTCCCTGAAAAATCGATCAGACGTATATCGATGTTTATTTTTATCATTATTTTCTCGATACTTTGCACTATTTTCTGTTCTCGAAAAAATGTGCAGTAACTTAATCGAATCAGTTTTTTAAAAATGTGTTCGGGCGTTTATCATAAAAACAAAAGCTTTAAATCTTAGTTTCTTGTGTTTCCATCCCATAATATTATAATTTTTATATTTATAATAATATAACCTTATGTGTTACATTACATAATTTTAGAACTAATATTTATCTCATACCAAGTGCAAAACCAAAATATGCGAAAACAAATCTGTAGATTCTTTGAAACTGATGTTATTACCAGGGTTGATTCATCACAGGTTATAATTGAGAGCATTTGCAATGTGTGCTACAATTTATTGATTTTAAAATAAATTGTCGATAATTGCAGTGTTATTATTGCAATCGTCTTATCATTGTCTGCTTGCATCTGTCTGATTGTGAAAATGAATGGTGATAATATTTAATGATATTTAATGCTCTTTTGCGATGAAATGCCAAGTGAGAAATTAATTTTTGATGAATATTTCGTGTACAGCATCGTTCATGTTCAGCGCATAATTAAAAACTAATTATAGTTATCATCTGTACACGAGATTCACTAATTCTATCCTACGGAGAAAGAAAAATATATCTTAGTGACAACGGGACATCCCGTGTATAAGTGCACTTATCATGCAATAAAGAAAAAATTCTAGCGGGATAAAATAATATCGGTGCAAATGATAGCGATAAGCGTGCGAGGATCGAATCGTTCATATTTGGTTCGACCACAGCGTGTGTGTTGCAAAGTCAGCTGAATTATTGAGATTGCGATTGTGCAGAAAATGATTTCGTGCGAAATACGAGAAGAAAAATGAAAGAGGACTCCAGGTCGGATTATTTAACAAACGTAATTAGATGCAGAGAAGAATCGACTCTGTACATTGCGAGAAATTTGCGAAACTGTAATTACAGTAACGCGATAAATGCTATTTCCGGTGTCATTAAGACGCAGATGGACTGCCAATAATCGATCGAATCGCAATGCTATGGTCCAAGTAAGGAATAAAATCTAAATTATACACAGATGTACTTAATTATGAACAGATGTACAATTTTAGATGGATATTATTTAATTTGGTTTTCTCAAATTTTAATTTTAATTTTAATTTTAGCAATTATTATATCGGCAATTTATTGATTTTTAATAGTTAATAAAAGATAGAAATGATTGTCGATGGTTATTATAATGACAATTATTAATAAAGAAATGTCTACCAAACTAAATTTTTTTTTCAACGGTTTGTTTGAAAAGAAGTCTTCGAGAAACTCTTAAAAAAATCTTTTGAAAAAAAGTTAAAATCTATTTAAAAAATGATTCCTTGATTGGACCAACTGATTGATAGTGAGAAATGACGACGAGACACATGAGACTTACTTGACTCTTGGCCCGTCGGCGGCGGCGACGTTATTCGGGGGTCGAAACAGCACGCGCTGGGTCTCGCCGCGGCTAGAAATATACTAATATAGGCATGCCACGGCTATTCTTATTAACCCTCAACTACCACGTGCACCGTTTGTTTCATCTGCCTGTCATTCTAATTCTAATAAGAAATGCACTTCTTTTTTCGTGTTCTCAATAATAAAAATATTCTTTACATTAATCTAATTGCTTTATCATTTGTTGGATAGTGATATATTCTCCACGCGCGCGAAATTATAATATAATAAAACTTTATTATATTTTACTTAAATTCTTATTTTCTTTGTCAGGCTATATAAGCTTGTTCGTTATAATTACTTTTGTCTATAACATTATTCTATAGACTTACATTGAAAAATTATTATAGATTATTCTTTAATAATCAAAAGATTTAATAATTAAAAAAATATTTCGATTGAAAATTTTAATTATTTAAAAAGATATTTGAAGACAATTGTATATATGTATAGATATCTAGCAGAAATAAGTAAAATTGCTATAGATTGCAATTAATATTTTTTAACATGTTTAAATTAAATTACCTACACTGGGATTAGCGCTGCACTCTTTATAATAATTGAGGGTTAATAAAATTTTGTGAGTGTAATGCCATCTTCCACTTCTTTACTTGCGGAATAAAAAAAAACGACCGAACTAGACTCGTAATTTTCTGTCGTTCGCGCGCTTCGATTTTATTACCGACAGACAGGATTAATAAAGTTTTTTTTTATAAAATCTGAACTATTTTACCGAAAAATACTCGATTATTTCAACTTTAAAATTTCTTCAGGGTGAAAATTTATGAAACGTTACAATTTGATGTCATAATTAAAATTATTATTAGGATATAATATAAATCAAAATAAAGTTTTGTGAAAAAGAGACATATTAATCTTATTAAAATATAATAATTTTACATTTCTACATAATAATTCATTATATCTGGATATTTCGTAATCCTTCAAAAATTCGGTACTTTATATTCAAAAATCTAACGCAATTAACAATATCAGGAAGATCATTACGAAGCGCATACTAAAAGCTTATGTAAAATTGAGGAGTCGAGATTTACCTGAAATAAAAAGGTATCGAACTCCTCGCAAAGTCACATTGATTCAAGCAAACTTCAGCTTATTTCTTAGAAAGCTGCTTATGCATTTTTAGTAATAAGCTCGTTATACAGAATGAGCCAAAAGTACAATCAAAAATCAATTTATATAAAAAAGAAGATTAAAAGAGAAGAGAGAGAAAGAGTAAAATATTATAAAAATTATCTCAAATGTGGTAATAATCGATCACATTTGGCTCTTTCTGTAATTATCTATATTAGGAAGATGCGAACTGCGTTCATCGTTACATAATGACGATGTTCCTCGAAAACGATCGAACGACAGAAGCATTTCGAGCTGCAATCAATCCTACATTATACATCGATAAACGCATGATACTTATTAACATCTGTAGGATGTATTCTGGGACATCGCGATGGTTTAATAAAAGAATATGTTTAACATGCACGTCAAGATTTGCCGATTGCGAGAAATGATGAGAAATATGATGAAAAATGAAACGGGATGTAATGAGATGCTCTTATTTTTTATACTAATGTGTACATACATACATTATGTTAATGTAACTTGTAATTCATTATTATCTTTAATTCGAAACCTTCAATAAGAAAATCGACATCGTTGCTAGTTAATTAAGATTATATTACCATCATGTAAATTATTTTGTTAGCAATTTATTTTTGAGATTTCTAATCTCTCGATGCCGACGATTATATTAGTATATCTTATTTAAATCAACGTAACGTATTTAATTACCACCAAAATATTCCAATTATATGAAAAGAGAAAGAAAGAGAGTTTTAAGTAAAGTATTAATTAAAAATATTTATTGTTATAAAATTTTCAAATTTTTTTAAACAAAAATTGATATACATTTTTTCGCTAAAAGTATAAAGTATATTTAATATAAAACAAAAATCAAACTAGCAAATATTCCGTAATTAGATTTCAGAAATTTATGATATTTTTAATTTACAAACATTGACTAATTTGTGTGTATTTGACCATAAATAACATAATTTTTCCCACTAAAATCCCACTTGACAAATTCAATTTTAACGTTCTCTATATACTTCACCCATTTCTTGCAAAGCTCGATAATTTTTTTGACAAGCTCTTCGAATGTATTAGAATACTCTATAATCCAAAATAGCCAGCGGCTAGCAAAATAAGCAACGAAATGACCGTCGTACCTGTAATGAGGCATTCTGCCGAAAGTGAGGATCTTGTTCACCGTGTCTAACGCCGCAGCTTCCGCATGATGATTACCGGAAACTCCGCTGTAGCTCTTCTGCTGCGGCTTTTTCGAGTATGGCGGGTCGTATTTCTGGACGGTGCTCTTCCTTCTGCGAGAAATTCGCCGATTACGCATAGCATGTCAATTCGTATTGCGGGAAAAAGTGGCAAAGCACATGCAGGCTAGCGGGAGATCCATTTGAAGTATTGGAGAATTTTTTAATGGTTTTAATGATGTTAAGAGGGATTACCAATTGCACCCATTAATATTGTTATTGATTACTAACATAGTTGCCAATGTATAATTAGTTAATTGTAAAAAACTTCATTTTTGTTAGTCATATTAATTAACATCAAAGAGTTACCTGAAGTAACTGGAATACTGGATTTGTGGAAATATAGATGTGTGGAAATTTAAATGTTATTATATAACATACAAGAGAATCAACAAATTTATCGATACAATAAAAAAAATCGACGAATGTAGAAAGAATCCAGATAATAAATGTCTATGTAATACGAATCTAATTCTGAATCTTTTTAAATAGATGTAATTCTTTACACACATATCAAATATAGAAATAAATAACGATATTCTTAATGGTAATCAATGTAATATCAAATTTTAATTAACATTGATTAATGTGCAAGCCTTTGCAATACAGCTCATAATTATTAATATTTAACTATGTTCAATACTTTGCAATGATTGTCCTTGTATTGATTTATTCTGACAAATGAGTTCATCGATGCAAACTTGGCGCTGATAATCCCTCTTAAGCTGGCGGATGAGACTCATCAGAGTCTATGTACATAATTCTGTGATCAAAATTATTACGGATAACACAAAATTACATTAAAAAAATTCGCGTTTTAATCAATGCCCTTAATTTACAATTTTTGCTACAAAGTCAACGAATTCCTTTAGCATGCAAAAGTTAATTCTGAAGCAAAATAGATAATCAGTCAATTGGTACATCCGCAGCCGCCCTTACAGGGATCATCTTCCACTGCAGTACCCATTAACCAATCAGTAAAAAAACAAATGACAGTTTAACTCTAAACAGCATTAAATTCAGCAATGTGAGACAAAATTTCTAACAAGATATTTACTAAGTAATTAATTTATCGCTATTTCGTTATTTCGATACAAAAAATGTAAACGAGAAGATATAAAAAACGATATAAAGATATAAAGAAGATATTTTAAAAATTTATTTAAATTTTAAAATTATTATAAATTTTAAAATTATTATTAAAAAAATTAAGATTATTGTAAACTTTTTTAAGACAGAAAGATATTATATACTGTTTAAGGTTAAATAGATAAGAGATAAGTCAAGCTTAAAAGGAAATAATGAATTATAAAAGGGTGATGTTTCATTTCCGAGTAATAAAACTTAATTTTAATTTTTTTTTGTAAAATAAAAATAAATTTTAATTTTGAAATGTGCGTAATATCGGGAAGTACAATAAATATTTCAGACAACATTGATAATTTGTCTAACTTAATTATCAATTATTGTGCTTAAGGGCAAAATGTCGTAATATTTTTTATATCCAACTCCTCTCATCGCTAGCAAAGGAAATAAAAATTAAGATCATGATAGAGAAGAAAGAATTAAAGTAAAGAAATGTAGAAGAGAAATAAGTACTGAGAATTTAATGGCATGAATATATGCATGTATATATGTATACACATATATGTGCACATATGTATGCACATATGTATGCACATATGTATATACATATATGCACATGTGAGTACATATAATGTGTATGTATGTATGTATATGCGTAAAGAGAAAAGCGTATGCTAGTAGCGAAGCATCATTCTCTTCGAGGAATTTGAAATCAAATTTCTTGACGAGCGTTCAATATTTAAAACTTCTATTTGCAATAATCTTTCAATTAACAATTAAAAAATAAATATTTCTTAAAACAAAAACAATTTTTTTCTGTAAAATGCGTAAAATATATGAGCGCTACTAAAGCCTACAACTCGGGATTCTAAAGAGGATCTAAAAGACCTAATTATATTAATTATATGAAATAATTATATTAAATTGTATTAATTAGAAACTATATTCAGTTTTATCAGAAATATATGTTATAGATAGGTTGATCATCAAATGAGAACGAACTATGTAATCAAATTATATAAAGACATAATAAGAAAATTAGACCTACATATGCCAAAACTTATATCATTGCGCACTATACGTATGTATAGACACTAGCATGAAAGCGACATCAAGCAACGAAACCGAATGCTGAGAAAAGAAGCAGCACTGCAAATTTCCCGAAGAGCATGCCACTCTTAACACACTTTTTCCACTTCTCGCATCATACGTACAGAGAGAAAGAGAGAAAAAAAGAGAGAAAACGACATAAATAGAAAAATGACATAAATAGAGAAAGAAAGGACACAGAGAAAAAAGTTCTACTTGTGTATGTTTCTGCACACTAACCTGAGACAGAGGGAGAAGTTTTTATGTACTACGACTGACCTGTAGCAGAGAGCCATCAGAGCAAATACTACGAAAACACCCCCTACCACCGACATGAGCATACCAACTAAAAATACAGTGTTAGAGCCGTGGTAGTTCTCTGTATGCGTATTGTATGTATGTAATTCGTCGTCATCACATCGTCATCATCATTAGCATACATCATCATCATCGTCATCATCATCATCATCATCCATCATCATCATCATCATCATTATCATCATTATCATCAGATGTGGCGAGCCATCGTTTACGCCGTCATATGTGAATGGGTTATTGTTTGTTCATTTATTTTTTTGTTTTGCAAAACGAGGATTTACACCATTGCAGTTTACGCAGTGCAGGAGGGTGGTTCGATTCGGTATTTTCGTATCCGAGCGTCCCACAGCATGCAGACAGACAGAGATGGCAGACAGAAACAGACAAGAAACAGAGAAGCCAATATCAGCACGTGAAGAGAGACATACATATATGTATATTATTGTATATACGTAGACGATTGCGATCTAACACAGAGTGTTTATTCTTAAAATAATGCAATCGAAGCTGTACTTATATAAAAACACGATATAAGATATACAAACTTAATGCGGTTTATTTTAATATTATAATGCATTATATTGTGCCAAATTTTTATAATTAATATAAAAAAGTAGAATATTATATATGTACATATTTCGAGTTGCGTTTTAAAATGAACACTATATATCATCACTCTAATTACCAAACTTCATAACTCAAAAAAAATGCAGATTCAGCGTCACGTATTTAGCATTGAAATTCAATCATTTTAGTAATAAAAATCTGCAAGTTGAAGTTACAAAGTTTCATAATCAGGGCAATATGGTTATGCTTGACAGATTTTTAGAATTTCTTGATTCTCTGAGAATCAAGATCTGAGAATCCATGTATCTTAGTATTCAAAGACCTAAAATGTTAACCATGTAATAATCTTATGAATAATCCATAGATCTGTAAGATTTCCAAAATCTCAGAAATCAAGGAATTCAATATTAAGGAAGGACATTAAAATCTGCAGATCTCAAGTATCCAAGGATTCAATGATATGTAGATCCGTAGATTTGGGAGAATCCAAAAATCATATTATAATCCTGCCCTCATATTTTCTCTGGAAAAAGACAGCTTCTCTCTCTTGTCAACCCTTTCAGTTTTAAATATTCTCTCGTCAGTTATAATAATACTTAATTATAAGTAAATTAAATGATATAGAGGATAAAATATGTCTTGAACGAACAATTGCCGAAAGAGTTAATCAAATTACTTAATTCGTCAGAATATCGATTTTTCGCAAAGAGCCTATTTCGTTGACTCGAAAAAATCGATTATTCTAACTTGCAAGCGTCCTCCAAATTGAAATTATCAGTAAATAACGATGTCCAATAGGTTGTTCGCTAATCAGCTTCATTCATGCTTTCATAGGGCATACAAGCAGCTGGCACATTGTATAGTTTTTTCGACGTCGCTTTTTGAGGGACGGCCAAAAATTTTATGGAAAGTACACTTTTTCGTTATTGGACAAATTTTATTTATAATTGTCTGACATCTCTTCTTTTCTCATCTTTTGATATACAAAACGTAATTAAGAAATTAATTAAAAGAAATGTCAGCGCATTTAAAGAGACATCACATTTCCCAAGTTTATATTTGTACCATATTCTTTCTACCCGTTTAAACGATTCTACTCTTATTTTTTAATTCACAGCGTTTTTTTCAACACTATCATCGTTGTCCCTCGAAACGCGATAATCAACTAATTGTAAGACCGAAGTCTTCGTTCGAACAACAGTCACGATCATAAATCACTATGCCATGAGCACATCCATAGCACACCACATAGTGACAATATATTATTAATATATAATATATAATATATAAAAAAAGATGTACATATATCTTGTCATGTATGCGAGTGATACAGATACAAAACCAGCTGCATTCTATTTTCATGGAAAATACATATTGATAAAAAATGCTGAGAGAAAGAAAGAGAGAGAGGAAACACACATTAAACAATATTTCAAATTCTTAATAATTAATAACGACTGTTTTAATTAGTGATAAACATACTCAAATACTAAATAATTTAATATATCTAGGACTTAAAAATCTTAGGGAAATTAACTATACATTACCTAAAATATTTAAGATACAAAGTAACTTAAGATTCATGAAGCGCGTAGTATTATAACGTGATGAGAACTAAACAATCTAAAATCCATAGCATCTAGGACAACTATGCTTTTCTGAGGAACTTCTTAGCGAGGAATCTAGGATGCGAGATAACTAGAATCTAAGTGAACTGAAAGCTGAAGTATCGAGAAGCTAAGGACGCAAGCGATCTAAATTGCAAAACACGTAATAGGATCGAAGAAAGTTTCGAGAGATTATTTATACTGGCGGTTCTTGCAACTTATTCAGCAGTATCAAACGGAACAAGGAGAAACCAAAGATAAATAAGAGACATCAACATATAAATAATTTTTCCGCTGTCGTTGTGTGAGCTGAACGCAGCGACCTTTGTTTCTGCAACTCTCGCGTTTATATGAATGTGTGAATAAGAGTAAACACCGAGTAGAATAGGCTAAGAGTGATCGATATCATGATAGAGCATTTATGGCCGCGTGCGATGCCTCCTTATCATCATCATCATCATCATCATCATCCAGCTAGCCACGAATTACGACGACGAAGACGACAGGCCTTGATCTGTTCTCGCTGTTACTGTACCTGTAGCAAACAGCCATTAGTGCAAAACAAAGGAAGACGCCCGTCACGACACCCACCAGGATCACTACCATCAATCCTGTAGAGAGATTGTTGTTGGTGCCTTCTGAAATAATCAACCATTTTATATCCCGCTCATGTGTGTGTGTCCTATTTGTGTACGTGAATGTGTGCATTGTGTCACGTAATGATCATCCTAATATATGAAGATCGTCTCTTTAATCATAAAACTTTGTAACTCCAAAGATTCCGAAATCTTCCTCTCTTCTCGCTAAAGAACTGATAATCTTGAAGATACATCTGATTGAAGCAGTTAGAAAGTTCTACAATTAGGGCGATTTTTATAACGTATTATTTTTATAATACATCGCTATACTAAAAGATATATTACTTAATTTGAGAAAGGAAGGTACAGCGAGTCGGAAAGTACAGCGAATTTAAGAAATATAAAGCGAAAACATATGAATTTTTTTTTTTAATTTAGCAAACTCAGGAATCTAAGAGTCCAAAGTTTCAAATCTAATTTATAATCTTTTTTTTTCTATAAACAATAAAATGGCCTAAAAGTATCGCTTGAGGGATAAAAGCGGGAATGTCGCATCCGGAAGGACCGAGAAAATATTATAAGGATATAATAGGATACACAAAAGGATCCTTCTTTCTCACTCTCGCACGATATATGAGTTCACATACGCATCTGATTTTATGTGCACAGCTGATAGTATGACCCCAAAAAATCTTAACTCTGTCTTATCGCGAGCCTAAAGTCGATTAGGTTGGTCGACTGGGCCCATATTGCTAGAATTGAAGGTACAGTAGACTTCATTTTTATCGGAAATGATATTACTTCCGACCCAAATTTTCCGCCGATGAGAGAGACCAGGGCTTATCGCTGATCGAATGTGGAATCGATTTAGAAAAGCCATAACTTTTATCTGACTATCGATCGTTACTCCCTCCCCCGAGATTATACTATCTTTAAATAGATTTTATTTAGTTTATTTCACTTGCGATTAATCACACACACATGCTTATTTAAAGCTCATAATTTCTAAATTGCAATTTTACTTATGTAACAATTATTATGGTAAATGTAGTTTTTTAAATAAAAATTTAAACAAGACTTATAAAAATTACAACAAATTTAAAGTCGGAGAGCCGAAAATAATTAAAATTTTATAATAATTGCAATTTTCTCTCCTCTCAGCGGATACATCACTCATTATATAATTATGACTGATAACGATTTAATGGAAGTCTGCTGTACTCTCAATGATAATTAATAATAGTTAAATAACTCGATAATTAATAATATGTAAAGTATAAAATCAAGCATTATAACTGTATAATTAATAATTATAAGTATTATATATTTTTATAACGCTTAAATTCTATGATATAAAATTAATGCGAAATATTGGAGTTGTTAGCCACTCCTATTTATTTTCTCTCATATCTCTCATAATAACATTATAAATAATAAATACTTTAGGTAATTGTATCGAAAACTCAATTCAAACATCAACAGCACAATAATCAAATAAGATTTTACGCACAGCACATTTTAAGTGTTCAAATTAATCTGCAAAATGCAGCCGTTTAAACTTTTATTCGCATCTCTGCATGTAAAGAATTAATAGCGTATTAAATAATATATAAAAAATTGTAATCTAAAAATTTTCTACAAATGATCTATAAATTATACTTTAAATTTTAGATTGCATATTCTTTGATTTGCTGTCTCTTTAAAGTGAGTCATCGATATAAGAATGATAAATAATCGTCTAGCAGTAATAAGTGCATCGAGACGATTATTCGATTCCTTTCGGGCAATTAATTTTCCAGAAAGCACGCATGTAGTAAAACAAGATTCACGCTACGAACTCGTATAATAGAAAGTTATATAGAATTCTGGTGTATATTGATCTATATGCTTGCTAGAGAGTTAATTATAACATTTAAAATAATTCTGCAAGAATGATGCCGCATCAATTTCCCGCTTTTATCCTCTATATATACATATATAAAGATATATGTATAATTAACAATTATGAAAAAATTTTGCGTAAGAAGCCACGCAGCTTACCGTAGGGGGTTTCTTTCTTCCCCGATGTAGAATCAGATTTATTGCCTGGTTTAATTGTCGGCGGTAACGTCGGCAATACCGTCGGGATAGGTTGCGGTAAGGAACAGTCCGGTCCGCTCCAACCGGGATAGCAGTAACATTTGTTGACGTTCGTACATACCTGCGATAAAGGAGCAATTTTTGAGCAACATTGCATATTCAAGATTTAACATAAAGTAATGTAATTTTGTGGTGTACTCGACGTGCCACAATAACTTTAATTTCATAAATAATCGTGAAATCAGAAGAGAGAATTAAATCAAAGAGATTCTAGACATTATTATATAGTTTCAATCAGATATAAGAACTCTAAAAATCGAATCTTTCAAGTATATAATCTAAACATATTCTCTTATTTTAATTTTTTAAATCAGAATTATTATTATTTGTCGCTTATTAGGAGTAAATTACTCTAGATTATTCGTCATAAAATATGCTTACGCCATGTCCCGAACATTCGCTGTTATCGTGATTACTAGGACATCTCTCTTGATCCATGTACGGAAACAAGCTTGTGCAAGTTTGATTCACGCAAATCTAGAATACATAATTAGCAACTCATGTAATGCGAAATTAAAATCAACACAAAAGATTATTTAAAGATGCGTGAAGCTACGCATAACAGTTTTCACTGAGTGCGCAATTTTAATATAGTTTATTATTATTTAGCCGATAATTACCAAATTATCGCCGCAAGATGTGCCGTCGCGGACCAACCCCATTCCTGGTATATCGGATCCTTCCACTCTTCCAGTCGTAGCCCTTGCAAATCGAAATAATTGGTATAATAAAGCCGCAAGTTGTGTGCCAAACGTGATTAATTAAATTTTAATATTCGATTTGATTAAAAACACACACAGCAATTTGACTTGATTGTTAGATACTCACTTGCATTCATACTCCTTGCTCTTGATGGAAATTATAGTTCTAGAATAATAATCCTTCATTCCTTCGATTACCGGCTGCTTGCTTCCTTGCTGACATTGAAGAGTTCCGCAACGAACGTTTCTGAAGGAAAACATATTTTGCCTTGACACTTATGAATCGATATTATACATATCTAAACTTACAAATTTACGATTGGAATAAGTTGTGGATTTTTCAATGTAATAATAATTAAATTTTAAATAACATATAGGAATTTATGTTAATATAGATTTCTCTAATTTTTTCTATTTAATTTTTGTGTCTTTTTTTATATTTCTTATTTTTGTATCATATATGTAATAAAAAACGATTACTCACTCCGCCTCGCACTTGACAAAATGACCGCTAGCGTCGGTGCCGCAATGACCGTTGATAGATCCCTTAGAATTGAACTGCTCGAAACACTGTTGATCGGCAACAGTCCCGCCGTAACCCCAGACTTGCTCGCATTGCAAATCTAGAGCCGGACACATCCCGTTGAAGCAACTTCCGGCGTCGTTCGAACACGGGCTGCCATTTTTCTTGTAGACATCCGGCGGACACTGACCGGTATCGCCGGCGCACATTTCCGGTAAATCGCACTCGTTCGTCGATTCGCGGCAGACGACGCCGCGGGCACGAAGCTACAATTTTATGTTGATACATTAAATAAGCTTGAAGAATTTAAATTAAAATGGCAAGACAGATGCGAGAAGAATAACATAAATAACGCAATGGAGATGCAATTATCTGTCCTTTCACGAACCTGCATTCGTCATTTTTCATACACTACTATGCGTTGAAGAATTTTAAATAATTTAATATAATTTAATATACAATTTAATATAATTTTTAATATAATTCAATATATTTTTAAATTGCTTTGGATATTGAAAGATTTCTTTGAGGACGAGTTGTAACGATGTATTTCAATATTAAGCACAGGATATACGTTTATCACTATGCTCGTTAAAGGATAAACGGGGATCTTATCTCTCTTATCTTACCTTGCAATTGCTGCAACAAGGACCGGATGCGCATTCAGCCTCCGTCGTCAGCTTGCAGGTGATAGCATCGCAGCAAGGATCATACTCCTTGCACTCCTCGATCGATCCGCAATCACATTGTTCCCCGTCGTCGATTACCCTGTTTCCGCATGATCTCCTAATCTCCAACTATAACCCAAGGCAGATCCGGCTGATTAATGTTAATTGAAGTCCCCTTCGATCCCCTCTAATTCGATCGAAACGTTAATTAATCGCAAGTAGATTTCCGATTTACCTCGTTTGGTTTGTTAAAAAGGCAGATGCCGTGGCCGCTCTTCAAGGCTTCTATATAGTCAGTTTTACTACACTCCGAAAACTTGTACGGCTGAACGTTTTCTAAGCCGACGATGGATTGAGCCATGATGCATCCGTGCCAGTCGCGACAATTGCAATCGTTTCCTAGAATTTATGACAGAATATGTTATCGCTCCCGGAGAAGGAAATTATTTTCCTGCTTGCACACACAAAAGATTCGATTAACGTATTGAAAATTAAAATAGATAAATGCATGATATACTGACTTCCATCGTCGTGACTCATGCCGATATTATGACCGATCATGTGAGCCATAGTACCAGCTAAAAGATGAGGCTCGTAAGTATTTAGATCGACGCTGATTCCTACGGATCTTTGGCTGCACACGGTCGATGGTACAGCCACCCCTGATTCTCCACCTGAGAATGTCTCACCCCTGCCATCACGAGAATATGTCGAAATATATTAATTGTTTATTTAATAATTTTATTCAATTGTTTTCGCATATATTGGACTATATCTTGAATTTATTCAGAAAACTAGTAATATTAGGCAAAATGAAAGTATTACCAGAATAGAGGAGATATTTAGTGTTTAGCATTAAACACAAGCAAAAACACATCAAAGAAATTAAATGGGATTGAGGAAAGGGTAAAAAATTGAAAGATAAACAATGAACTCACGTGAGCAATTGGGTGGTGTCCTGAGTACTTTGATACATTCTCCGCATCGTATAATCGTTAAAATTTAACAAGGCTTGATCGATGTTGATACCGTTATCGATTTGCGCCTGGTTGCTACCTTTCCAAGTTTCGATGTATATGACGGAGACTCTAGTGTTTAATGTACGGAAATACTGCGAAAGAAATTCACAATTTAACGTATATTCTACCGAGATAAATAAATTACGCGCGTATCGAGCTTACCAAATCTGCGATATTAGCGACTTGGATGGCATCGTGAACAACCTCAGCTCTGGTACTACCGTTTCTTTTGTCAAACTGTATGCACATAAATACAGAAGTATTATATATATTAAAAGTAAATATATATAAATAATAAAATAAATAAATAAATAAAAATATATAAATAATAAAATAATAAAAATATATATTAATAAGTACCATAGCCTTATCGATAATGATGGCAGTTTCGATGTATTTGGTTGCTTCACGGACGTCTCTTTTATATCGATCGGAAGTGGTCTCTGACAGCCCGAAGATGTGCTTTTGCCGGCGGTTTTTTACACGCCACTCAAGATTTCCCGAGTTAGCGCAGCCTTTGTTAACTTTTGTTCGAGCTTCAAATATAATGTGAGGATGTTTCTGCTAAAAGAGAGGCCTGCATATAGTTTATGTTCTCGCCGGCCATCTTGCACCCGGTTCCCGACACTCGACATTCCATTTAATTATAGCACGACCTAAACTTCCGCGAAGTTATGTCTAATCTAGTAATAAAATCAAGCCAAATTAGCCAGCTCGAATTCAAAGCCTTTGATTCGGATTTAGTCGCCTCGGCAAATATTATTTCGACACAGTGCGCAATTTGTGTGTGTGTGTGTGTGTGTGATTTGGCACAAATTAGGTTCGTTCTCTTCATGAAAAGTATTAAAATTATTCTAATATTTCTTAGCAATAACCAGGACAATTATTAATCCTTTGTTAATTGTTATTAATAATCTGTATTATAAAAATATTATTTTGAAAGTATTTTATTAATAAGAATTTGTTAAAGAATTTTGATAGTTCCTATAAAAATCACGCACACACAACTATTTTAATATTTCCTTATAGTAATTAATAAGAAATAATTTCACTGACCGACAAATCGCCGCCGTAGAATGGATGAATGACGAAAGTCTCGTTGCCTAAATGAATGACACCGCTGACACCGTTACACGTATGAAAAGCAGCGCTAGCTCCTGGATAATCTCTCACAGTACCATGATAATAACAATGTTCTATCTCCTGTAAGGATTAACAATACCACTCTAAATTTTATCGCCAAACTCGAGTGTGTCTTTCTCTTAATACTCAAGTCTCACGTGAATTTTAAATCTTCCTATTTACTAAGTACTCTGCTTTTGTTTCGTAGCAAGATAAATAATGTAACACAGTATATATATATGCTTGTACATGTGACATTTTTTCCTTTTGTGGTATTAAAATAACTCCGTCATTACTCGATATTTAAAGAGCTTTTTTTTTATCTTGCCCTTTTTAGCGCTCATGTCTGGAAAGATCTCTGACACGGTGATGAGACCGTTTATATCTAAAGCAATTAATTAAACTAAACTCTTTTTAATAGCTTGCAGGGCAAGTAATCAATTATGCAAGAATATACCTTTATTAATAATCGTAAATGTGTCGATTCGTGTCACGTGAACACTTAAGTGTCATTAGATTGTTGCATATAAGATTGTATTTCACTGAAAATGTTTTACCTGTTTACTCATTTGTTCCGCATCGGAAAAAAAGTCTTTCTGTATAAGATTTGGAGCTAGAAGTTGCCTGCAACAAAAAGATTTTTCTGACAAAAACGTACACTACTCTTTTAATAAACATGAAAATGTTTTAATTAAATCTCTCTTACAATTCGAATTATTTGCAGTTAAAATTCTATCAATACGTTAAAAAATATATTTTAATTAATATGTAATCGGAAACACTTACGTATTTAATTCTAAATCTAGGCGAAATTTGTGATTAAAGGCCTTGATCAGAAGGGACGTCCGATGAAAATGTCTCCCTGTCTGAAAATACCAACATTGCAATTAATTTTCATCGTTAAAAATATATTAAGGACAATTATTTGTCTCGAAATTTACATTAATAATTAAATAATTATCAAGATATATTTCTATATTACAAAACTTACTCTCATTCTGCCTCTAGGATTTTGATATCCTCCATCTCCGTAACCTCTTTGAGGAAACTAAATTGCATTAAAAATACATTTAACTATTATATTAATAAGAATATTTAATAATTATAATATTAAAAAGATAATGTAAATATATTAAATTTAATATTAAAATATATACATATATATCAATACATATAAAAATTATACAATTTTCATAATATAATTTTCTATAACTTTTAATGTGTTTAATAATTTTTATTGAATTTATAAAAAGTATCTCCACGTGAAAAACAGCGTAGAAAACAACGTGATTTTACCTTCGACACGCCGACTTCTCTCGTGGATATCCCCATTTTCTCGTGATGCCGTAGCTGTACCGGATAGATGATCTGATAGTAATGGCCACCGATATTTCGTACTAGCTCCTGGTTTTGTCGATATTCGCGTAGTAGTCGTTCGACCTCACCTGAAATCAATTTCCACGTTCAATCGAACGCCCTAATTTTACCCCCCACTCTCTCATCCGTCCCCCTACGATCTCTAATTTTATCTCGAATGGACTTTGGGGAGATTCATCGCGCTGTTGCCATTAACCTGCCCTCTCAACCATTACCGTGGAGATTTTAGTTCATATATGACTCAATAATAACGGCGGTAATAAAGTAAATTTTATTTCCTTCCATTTCCTCTGTATTCACGTATTAGTCTCCTCTCGATTGATCTGATTTCTTATGTATGTAAAAGGGAAATGTTTTCTCTCCTAAATCTCATACGTGACATTGACGTTACGTGCATATTTTTCTTATAAAATTATTAAATAAAATGTAATCCAATATGATGAATATTATATATTTAATGTTCATAAAAATTATTATTGAAATTTTGCATTTTTAAATTAATAACATTATTTAAATTTAAAATTATTGTGTGAGTGTCTGTGTGTGTGTGTGTGTGTGCCACATTTCTATTCATATTTCTTCAAACAACTTATATTCTTCATTGTCATTTCCGTTTATCTCCCATCTGAGAGATTGCAGAACACTTTGCATATGAAGAATTACCATTATCCAGATAGACATCGGTTGTTTGAGAGCTCCTCTGGGCCAATAAAGCTTATTCCACGTGATTCAAGAATCATTTCGTTCTTATTTCAAGAAGTTTGCATGCATGAGATTTGTGAAATCAATTTTTATCTTCAAGCGTGTCGTCCAAACACGTCAAGATTACTCACTAATTAATTTATTCTTTTCATGTCACTAATCATCTCTCATCTTCTTCCTCCCGCCGATTATTTTCATTGCAGAAATGTCGCAAGTATTTTACGATTAATTTAGTCGACATGACTGTCATTATTATATTTTGCTTTGCAATAATATACGTTGCGACGGAGATTCTTTCGCAACGATTTTGATTTGTCATCAAAAGATTCCAACGTTTATTTTTAGACTTCGTAATTCTTGAAATTTCTCGTAGAGTAATCGAATTTTTTTTACGACTGTCGAATTTTATATTCTCGTACAACATAATGCCCGACGTTGCTTTAAACTTTAGTTTTTAATTAAACTCCTTAATTCTCTGTATTCTAAATTCTCTGTTACCAAAGCATGCCTGTAATGTGTTTTCCGACGCTCCCAATTTAGGATTAATTAAATCATAAATTAAATTTCTGTATAAATAATAGATATTCAAGAGTGGTATGTCATATTAAATTAAATTTTATATTATGCCGCAGCAGTTATTGCTGTTTACTCGTGTACGCTCAACATCGCTTTACATCCTAATCCCTAATTAAGCTTCTTAATTCCGACGAATCCTGCATTCAACGTTACATTGTGTAGAATTTTCTCAGCTTTTAAAGCCAGATTAAAATAGAGCTGGAATAACTCGAAATTTTTCTTCTCTTAAGACAAATTTCCCATTACACAATCGTTGTAATATCTAGGCCGGGATTCGCGCCGTCGAGTTCTGTCTCGGTGCATTGTCCCCGTCTAAAATGTAATCCAATTTAAGTTTCGCGTTTCCGACCAATCAGTGATGTTGACTTAACAATAAACCGCTCTCGAGGATTTGTCGTATCCTCGAGGATCAAGTTTCTAACGAAAGTGCTGCATTGCGGTCCTTCTACTTTACGGTGGTTTGTTTACGCAGAGCCTTATCCCGCAGCCGTCGCAATTGCGCAAAAATTGCGGTAGCAAATCTTTACAAGTTTTTTGCAATAGTATTTTAATTACGTTAACCATAGATTCGTTATGTAAAATGACGATCGAACTAAAGTTCAATTGTTCTGTTAAATTAAAATTAATCTCATAGAGAAGAAAAAAATCAATTTAAAAGAATCAATTAAATCAATTAATTTTGATGCTCATAAAGCTTTGCTTAGTAAATTTCATTAATTTTACGAATTAGTTGATTATATATTTTAAGCTATGTAATTATTATTTATGATAATGATAATTAGCGGTAATTAAGCTTAACGTTAATAATTTTGGGCTAATTAAAGTACACGTATTATGTAGTATTATAGTGTTTGTGTGTATTTACTTACCAACGGGAGTTTCCTCTTCTTTCCAAAAGGAATCATCTAAGGTGTAGTCGGCTTCTAAAACAGAGAAGAAAATGTGCGATTTAATAAATAATCTTGATTCTATACAATACATATATATGATATATATATGTAACATATATACATATAACACACGGTGATCATGGCATTCAAAAATAAAAACAATTTTTAACAAGAAGCAATTATTATATAAAATAAATATGTATAACTATACAAAAACTACTTTCTACAATAACCAAAATTGATGTCTGAAAGTGACACCCTGACAGCAGAAGGATCAACAATGTATCAACGTGGCATGTGTTCAGGCATTTTAGTGGTTCACCTGAAAGTTTTAGACGAAACGAACTTTGGCGAACTTCCTCGAGCAAAGCAAACTCTTTGTTGATCATGTTCAAGAAATAGAGGCTCAAAAGAATAGAGAATCAAAAGATTTAAGAAGTTTAAGATTTTGAACATCTTATATTCAAAACGTCAGAATCTCAAGAGAAAAAATCTCAAGACGAATTATTTTTTAGTTTACGATAAATTCTAATTAAAAATCGAGTTTTAATTTAAGTATTGTTTGCAAGCAAGAGTATTTAATGTTAATTAGTGAAATGTATAAAACATACGGAATTTTATTAAATTTTTGCTTAAAATTAGCTTTTATTACCGATTTTGGAGTTTTGTGACATTTAAAAGTATGAAATATTCTTTATCCAATCAATCTATTTATTGACTTTAAAAACATTTTGTTTAAAATGTCAAATATTATAACAGTAAAGAGGACTAACGACGACGAATGTTGAATATTTCAATATTGAAACATCCGTAATGAATCCGTTAATTATGCATCAGTTGCTCGTCATATTATTGTCGTATATATTTACTTAACTTTCTCGTTTATCTGTTACATGAGATTAATTCAGAAAATGCCAATCTTTCTCTATTCGTATATATATATAAAAGAATAAAAAAGCTTGAGTCAACATATATTTACAAGTGGAAGATAATATATCTGATATTTAAGTAATATAAGTAAATTATTCTATTTGTATATATATATACATATATACAAATAGAATAATTTACTTATATTACTTAAATATCAGATATATTATTTTCCACTTGTAAATATATGTTGACTCAAGCTTTTTTATTCTTTTGTATGATTATCGTAAGATCATGCTATGTCTTCCTTTCATATAAAAACCGTCGAAATGACCGCACAATTCATCACATTCTGGATCTGATTGCTCAGAACGTCCATGTGGCCAGCGGGAAAATGGATATACGGCAATATTTACACTTTTATCCTGCGTAAGGACAAGAATAGATAGCGAAACTTTTTCATTTTCCCACGAAATTTCTCGCCTTAAAATTCATAAGACGTGACGCCGGATAAAGGGATGGCGGTTTGCACTGGCCTACTTCCGACACTGGAGCACAAAAAAATCAGCCGTGGGCGAAGTCGGCCCCGAATGGATCGGAGTCAATGACGCGACGACTCTATAACGGCGTTTCTTAACCCTCAGGAGCCCTTCGCCCTTCGGGCCTTCGTGCGAAGCCGGAGTACCGCTCGGTAAAATTTTTTTCAATCAATGTAATATTCATCGACGAGCGGATAGTCTTTAAATATTTTACAGTAATTGCCCGAAATTGTCATAATTTACAATCGTACACATTTTTTGTGTGAAATACGTAATATCAAAATCTCTGAAATTTTTTGCATGGATGAGAGCAAAACAGTGTGAAAGATGACGGAAGTTCGATCGCTTGACAAACTTGATAATTGAGTTATCTAGAACTTGCAGAGCTCGAAGGACTCTGATATCGCTTAAGTTTCACGGTATCATTTGTGGCGAAACACAGGTGCATCTCAAGCACTATATAAATCTGCGCAAGATTCATATTCAGTGCATACGCACACGAAGAGTTTAATAATTCAATTATTTAAAATCAAATAATCGAAAGCTTGAAAAATCTCTGAATAAAAGATCCAAGTAATTTGAACAATATTTGAGAAGAGAAATAAGTACGCAAGAGGGATAAAGCGTCCCCAAGGAAACCTTACCAGATTCGAAATAAGCATCGTGTTGCCACGTATAGAATTGAACAATCGGTTTATCTAGAATTCAAAGAACAGCCGAGCTTCAAAGGAGAAATCCTGAAATCCCCTAAGTTTCGTAGCATATTCGCGAAAAGGGTAAGAAACAACTCGTAAAAATGAGATCAGGTTCGAATTAGCTCCGTTGCATTAAAAATTTATTAATCTAGTTTGAATTAAAATAGATCAATCCAATTATCTATTATTGAAGTTTGGAATATCTCTGAAAAAGACTGAAGTTTCGAATAATATATGGGAGAAAAGAGATAAGCATGTAAGGAAGATAGAGAAGGTCCCCGGGGAAGGTTGAAGGCATCGGACTGTCGCGTATGGGACTGAACAGTCGGTTTATCTAGAACTCGAAGAGTTGAGCTTCAAAAGGAGCCCAAGTTTCGAAGCACGCTCGAGAAGATAGGGCAAAGGGGCAACGCGTAAAAGAGGAAAAGAAAACGAGAGAGAGAGAGAGAGAGAGAGAGAGAGAGAGAGAGAGAGAGAGAGAGAGAGAGAGAGAGAGAGAGAGAGAGAGAGAGAGAGAGAGAGAGAGAGAGAGAGAGAGAGAGAGAGTGAGATAGTCCTGAACAAGGTTCGACTAGGTTCAGTTCGGTGGCATTGCATATCCCGGCACATCTCGCAGGTGCAGGGCGTGGTGCCTTGTCGGCAATATCGATTACAAACCCGGGCGGTTGCGCATTCACGTCGACACGTGGACGTGGACCGGCAGCCAGACTAAATTTGTGTTGCCCTATATTTTAGGTTCCCGCACTCATCTGCCTCTCAAAGATTGATTGCTTTTCCCTCCGTCTCTTACCTTCCACCCTTCCTTTTCATTCTCTATGATCCTTTGTCTCTATCTCTCTCTCTCTTCTTCTTCCCCCTCATCCGCTGAGCCTAACGGCGTTGTACCGGAAGTTACGACCCTAGAGCCGAAGATTGAAGTTCTAAGGTTCAAGCGCACGAAAGCCCAAGGATGCAGAAATTCATGAGAAAGGGTTCAAGGATGTAAAAACTTCTTAATATCGTGAGTTATAAATAAAAAGATTGAAGAATCTATTTATCTAACAATAAGCCAAAAAATATGCTTTTTCAAACATTGTATCTTCTCGGCTTTTTAAACGGCTTTTTTTTGAAAAACTTACTTTGAAATAATTTACAAAATTAATTAATTCTTAAAACATTGAATATTCCCAAATTGAGAAATTATTGCAAATATTTGTAAGAGCGGTTGTACCTATTCTCGTAAAAGGCTGAAGGTTTTTAGAAAGTTGGAACTGCACGTTCTGAGGCAGTGGAGCCAAACTCACGAGGTATATGTTTCCGAGTTCCTAAAATTTCTTCGCGACTCGTTACCGGAAAATAAACTTTCTAGGATGGAGGCTTACTTCGTCCGTTCCGTTGAATTCATTTTGTACAAAGACCACATTACTTGGCAAACGCCTTAAGCTTAAACTGCCTCTTTACTTTAAGGCCTCTTAACTTTATTGCCGCAGAAAGCGGCAGCTGTCGATTCTTTCGTGGCCAAGACTCTTCCCGTCGACTCATATTGATTTCTTTTCACAGTCGCGTAAACTATTTCCGCGAAAAAAATTGTTTTATTCATAATAAAGTCCGCGAATTTAGAATCAGCTACATATGTAATTCTTCAAGTCTCGTAGTCTAGAGAAGCTCTCTCTCTCTATATATATATATATATATATATATATTCTAAAAAAATAAAATAATCTGAGCATCGAAAAAATCGGAGAATGAATAAAGTGGAAAAATCATAAATATTACAATCTCTTATATAAAAACTTTAAAAGATATAAGAAATTTAATTTAATTTAATTTAATCATATATAGATCTCTATGTTTCGAGATAGAAAATATAATTAACGTATATTATTTAATTAAACTTTATTTTATCGATTTATTATTATAACTAATTAATGAGTTATTAAACGTGTTTTAATAATGTGACAAAAACTTTTTTAAAAAATTATATTAAATCAATTTTTATTAAATTATTTTATTAAATTATGTTATTTTTTCTCTCCTTTTGAAGAAGAAGCAATAATCTACACGTGCCGATAAAAATAAAAATCGTCGAAATTCTCGACACGATTGCACGCAAAATAATTTCCTCCGAAATTATCGGCGGTATTGTCGTCGTGTCCCGTGTGTCCCGAAATCCCGCGATTACAACCTTAAATCCACGCGCAATCCCAAATCCGCAACATCCTACTCTCTCCAGATTCAAAGGGTTACGTCTCCGCTTAATGGAGCCGCGCGTACGTTCGAGATAAATTGCCGGCGTGGAAATCCTTTTCCTGTGCAAACTATTTATCCCGAAGACCGGCATGAAAACGTTTCTCGATGGGATGAGAAGCGGTGAGGATAGCGAGAGGAGAAAGAGGAAAAGAATGAGGAGAGTGCTGTGTGAATGGCGGATTGGTTGAAACACAACTTCCAACCCCTTCGCTCCCTTCTATTTACTTGCTTTTTTTATCTTAATTCTTCGAGACTCCTCGCAAATCCAAGAACTTCAAGATTTACGGATTAAGATTTGGAAAATCTAAGAGTTAGAGGATTATTTGATCCTTGAAATAGATTCTGGACTGTCAAATTTCTGAATGTTTAAATTTTTACATTAATTTTTAATCGCGTGCAATTATACACGTGAACGAAATTAAGAAGTGGAATTCCGAAATTGAAAAAAAGGAGTGAAAACAGTCCTTTATGTAATATTACAAGAAGAAATCTGGAATTCAAGATTAAAGAGGAAAAACGACATTAAAGTCATTTTAGAAATGCATTTTTAATTTATTTTTTAAAGTGATAAAGTGCATCGCATAATTATCGCGCATTAACTTGAAAAGTGAATTAAAATGAAAGTGCATAAATCTGTGTTTGTAGCTAAACTTTTCCTAGTTGTGCCAGTTTCTTTCACTTCGGCTTTTGATTTCTGATTTGTCCCGTCAACACCTCGTCGCGCGCGAGAAAGATCTAAAATCGAATAAATATGCAATCAAATACGAACGGAGATTCGCTTTGAACCGCCTTCTCTCTCGGAATTTGTCTTCCTTTTCCGTGTTTGTCGCAACTGTTTATTTCCTACATTTATGGAAGATTGGCGAATCCCACGCTGTAGGTTGAATAAATACTTGTATATACGACATCTCGGAAATACCGACAGTGCATTCGTCTACGAATTCTTTGATCAATTTAAAATCGCTCGTATAACGAAACTTTCTCCAGATATTATATTTTCTAGTTTACAATGTTAAATATCTCAATAAGTAGTCTGTTAAAGTTTCAGAATAACTAAATCTAAATTTATGCTTTTGTCTCTAACAAAAAATTGACTTTAAGCTCAACAAAGGAATGCAATTTCGCTAATGTTTCTCATATTTTGTGATATTCTTTACAGAGGGAAACATGGAGATATAAAGAGAAAGAATCCTTTTCAAAAATAAATGTGGGCATTATTATATTTGCGTGCGAGTTCGCAATCAAAGTAGAAACTTACAAAATCCACGTGTAATAAAAGACCTTTAATGAACGACACAGGTCGAAATTCGCCACTTTTCCTACAAATATGATGTACCGACATGATATCAAATTCTCCCAGCAGAACAAAAATGATACAGCAGCGGTGCGTAATTCCAAAGGGGGTGGATACAATGATTAATTACGCCCAAGTGGGTCACTTTTCCCTTCACGCGATGACCTCATGCACGTAGGATATCACGCATCTCTTCCGCGGATTATGGCTCTCCTAGCTGAGATGAAGGTTTGCGCGCATTCGTTTCAGATTTCAAACGCTTTGCCACTTCGAACATCGGTAAAGCGTAGGAATTCTAAAACAAATACCACGCTTTGCGCTTGTCCTGGCCTGCGCTCCTCTCTTCGACATCTCGATCCTCTCTCGCGTCGTGTCAGGATACGATTCAACAGCCAAATCCTCTGATTGCCAAACTCGACGACGTCAGATCCTTGGATTTTCGCATTTCTTAATCTTTCGTTTTTTTTTTGTTTTGATATCTAAGTTTTACATTTTTTTAGAATTTTAGAATTCATATACATAATTTGATTTGTAGAATTCTCTAGAATTTTCTAGAGAATTATAAAAATCCAAGATATCAAGCTAAAGAATCAACAATCTAGCGAATTCTTTCTGTTTTATGCCATCAGATGTTTGCGACTTAATAGTTTATATATTGTTGAAATTTAACAAAGCAGACATTTCCGCCATGGCAAACCTTCCGCGTCGTCATATTTATCTCTTGTCGTAACGTCCTGTCACTGCCGTTTGCCAGTTCCCACAGTATTCGCCGCGTATCGAGATAGAGAATGATGATGGTCATTCCCGAAAAAGGAAAATGGACGAGACTGGAGGAAGGTTCTGGGGGAGTCAGCCGGAAAAGCGGCAGCCAGGTTCGAGCGGAATTTCTCAGGCGTCGAGGACGATTTAAGAGGACATCCGGGAAAAATGATCTGCCATGAGCGTAGCAGTTTCGATCCCGAGCTACGATTCGCGGCTAACTCAAAAATTCAGAATTATTACCCTGAAATAGTTTTATATATATATATATATATAAAATACACAATACATATATAATAATTCTGAATAATACAAAATAAATTTTTTGTAAAACTTGGTTACTGTATGATTGGTTTGCGATATAGACGTTTATTATTTTTGCTTTTAGTACTATTAATAGTTTATTGTTTTTATACAATATATTAAGATAAAATGGTTCAATTTTCGTTTTAAAAATGTTTATAAATCTCCTGATATCGATATGCTATACATTTGTATATTGAATTGCATTTGTACTGCATATTCAATCTAGATATTAAATTAAAAATGCTGTAATTCGAACATTCAGCAGTACAAAGATGATGAATATATGTATAAAATACAGCAATAATTAAAAAAATTATTAGATATAAACTCGAACAGAATGTTTTAGACATCAGAGCGTCTTAGGGAACACGTGGAGAAAATGATCCGGAAATTTGCTCGTCCCATTCCACCATAGCATTGTTTGTACACGAGCAAGCAACGTGACACGTCTCGCCATGAGAAAGGGGTGAATATAACAGCTGTGGGACGAATTGATATCGCGTTCTTCCTTTAGCGATAATCTGTTCGAGCAGCTCCCTGAAATTCTTTAGATTCTCGCTCGTCCAAGTCGTCGAATTCTTTTTTCTCAATTCGCATAAATTAACCGAGCAGACAGACATCGCGCCTGCACAAATCTAATAATGCGATTTCGAGGCGAGATAAAGGATGCGCGAAGGCGCATAAAAGAGCATCGTTCGCGTATACAGCATTCACAGCCCAGTTTCGTTGCCGCTTTCAGAGATCATGCTAAAATTGGAGATCTTCTTTTCACCTCGCCACCACGGTGAGGTGAGGTGTCTCGGCCTCTTTCCGCGAGAAATTTAATTTCGCCCAGCGTCCGTTCAACCCCCTGCGCGCCGTCCCACGCTGCCAGAGCTCTCTACTACCCTCCCTGAATTTTCATCGCTACGTGACCAAGTTTTCAATTCTGTGAAAAACGTCAAAATTCACGCGGAAGACAAAATTCAAAGGGGAGACGCAACAACAAACTTGTGTGTGTGTATGTGTGGGGAAAAGACGGCGAAATTCGCGAAGCGTGATCAAATTCGTTCCTAACATAAGGTAGATCGTCCTTTGCACGTTCATTGATAAGCGACGCGACAGGACGCGATGCGCTGGATACATTCGACCTGTTTTATTCAAGATGTCTGCGGCATTTCCTCTTCGTATTATCACACGAAGAAGATGTTCTAGAAGTCGATTGTCCGCGGAGTCGCTCGAGCAAAATAGCCGATATACAATTTACGTTTAAAGATAGGGAAAACTGGAATCAGATTGACCCACATCATGCATTCCAGGGTTTAGCGAATCCATCGTTCTTCCATCACTCGATAACCGCGTAAGATCCCCTTTCCCGTCCGACCCTCTCGCGTCCCCTCTTTCCCCTTCTCTTCGCGTTTCCACCCTCATTACGTCATCACTACCAACGCATACGTCAATGTAGACTGCAGGCGCTCTGCAGTTGACTGCCTCGTTATTTCGCGATTTCCTGTTGATCGCCGCTCTACGACATCGCGGGAGATCGATCGAATAGATATATACGAATGGAAGGACACGCGTGTACGTGTGTATGTAAATCGATTGTCCTTTTACGCGTCTGTATATATATTCGCATGTGCGAACACAGGACTTTTATCATACAATCACTATCGTTAAAATGCAACGTCGATCGATAATCCGGATCGATTTGTAGCTTAGTTGGCATATTAATGCTATTTGTGTGCAATTCCATTAATCGCGTTCTGTCTACTATCGGGAAGGGTAGCAATAGGGTGAAATTTAAAAAACAATTGTCCTGTATCTCCTGTATAAGAAACCTACTTATTCTCATTTCAGTGGAAAACATTTTACGAAAATACAGGATGTTCCAGATTTATCAAGTCGTCTTTTATCTACAAGTTCTTTCATCAATTTGTAGAGCTGATTTTTCCTTAATAAATGGAAAAGCTATATAACACACACACACACACACTTAAAGATGTTCAATCTTTAAAAAAATATCGATTCCAGATTGGTCAAAGAACTTATAGGTGAAAGATGACTCAATAGATCTAGGACATTCTTTACAAATCGGCAAAATGTCACATTACATTGATAATTAATTTTCTCTCTTTCTTTCTTTCTCTCTCTTCCTCTTTACTTCATAAATCTTAGATATTTAAAAAAATATTAGGAAAAAAACTTGAAATAATATACTAAATTATACATTACATTATTACAAGAAATATTAAAGTGCTATATATGCTATTATATGCTACAAGTTTTACAAGGAAAGCAAAGGCGAGCGTAAATCGTAGATAATAGTAGGGGAAGATATACTCACACTAGGGTGATGAGTTAAACGAGTAGATACGTAGGCATAGTGCTCGAATGAATGGGCATTTAATCGCTCTATAGACTATGCAATCATCTACTATGCCGGCTCGCTTAGAACTTATATAGTTCTTCAGTACTTACTAATATTGCGCTAATCATCATCATTATATTACAATTATTATTATTCCTGTTATTATACAGAATACCTCTATCTGCAATGAAAGGAAGCAATCATTTGTTTAAAATATTCTGTACGTACGATCAAGTTCTTGAATCTAAGGCATTTGATCTTCAACTTTTGAAATCTTGTCAGCGATCGGCGATAAATTTCGTATTAAATCCGTGCGCATTATTTCGATTTTTCGAGGAGCTGTCGTTCTATTTCGTCGAACTGCAAAATCGGCCGCGGATTCACGTATTAAAAGCCAATAAGTTAGAACTGGCACGCTGCCATTTCAATCTCGTGGGTCTTGCTCGAGGAAACTCGTCGACAAGCCGTCTTCCCGTTTTACGTCCTTGATTAATTGCAGGATACAAGTTGATTGATTTCGCGTACAACGGGTAAACAAAATATTCGTCGGCTACAACCCCTTCGTTATAGCCGATGTCATTTTCTGTCTCTCGAGAGAGATTTTGATCGATTCTTAGAAATATGGATATATTTAACACTACAATTATATAATTATTATAAAAATAACCAATTTTTAAAAAAATGCTTATATATCTAATATATCTAATAGTATTTCAATTGCGAATTATTTCTTTAATATTGCCATTATTATTTTTATAATCTTATTTATTCATGTATATTGCGCTTTCATGTCCGCAAAGTACTGGCGGCAAGAGAATGCATTAAGGGATGATATCATTTACAAATGATATTTTTCAACGACTACAGATAAATATCATGTAACATGCAACTACTTGTAAATGTTTCATAGATGCTTATACCGCAGCTTATAGCTACAGCTTGAACACATTTTACGATTATGGAAATATCTAGTAAACATAAACGCGTATCTCTCCCCGGAAGTATGTCGCGTTTACGGCCAATTTGATATCGATCTTTCCTTAACGAAAATATGATTAGGCGCCATCTTGCTACGCAACTTGTGCAGTTTTCGCGTTAGTTTCTGACTTTATAACTAAGCTGCAAACGAAAATTTTTATGGAAGTAAGTTTGTTCGAAATTAACTTAAAAGTAAGATTATGTTTTCTCATATTATCATTTTTTAAATTTTAATTAAATTTAAACAGTCCAAGAAAGCTAATTGGATAAGGCGTTGTTATTCCAATCGATATTTTACTCTTCCTTTCAATCACATGAGAAGAGCGTTAAAACTGTCATTAAAATATTTATAGGTGACTCACAACAGGCTGTACATTTTTGAAATCGATTTTCAAGAAGCTTATAAATATTATAAAACTTATAAATATATAAAGTTTATAAATTTTATGGCTGTCACACTGAAACGCCACGATTCTTAAAGATATTTTATACGAATAAATATAGCTGATACCCTGAGTAGAGCATATAATCGAAAACATTTCACAAACACACGACACAAAAAATCGAATCGCTCAATGTTAATGTATAACTCCAAGAATCATTTTTTGTTGAAAATTCTATCCGTGGGAATAATAAAATTATCCGATGATAATTTTTGAAATATTTCGCGGAATTGCACCCTTTTAACATTGCGCGACACAAATATCCGTCTATTAAGGAGCGCATCGTCATCGCCCATCATTGTCGTCGTTGTCGTTGGGAAAATCGACGGCGCGATAAGTCGATGCGACGCGATGATGCATGTGCAAAGCGCACATTCGCATGCTCCGCGGTTTTACGCGGCGACGGCGACATGCAAAGTATGAGCGAGCGAGAGCGAGTGTAATTCCGCGCTATAACATTATGAATAATGCAGCGGTGGGATTTGAAGCTCGACGGAAATGTACGTAACGATTACGCGCATTCCGACGCCCCGACGTCGCGTTTTCCCGCGGCCGTTCCGGGAAAATCCGCGGCGTGCCGTATGCACGGTCATAAGCACCGTCGTTCCGCTGATCTATATTCGCATTTTCCGCCGCCGGCAAATACCAGAATGCGCGAATCTGCGGAATTTACGAGGAGCGCCACGCGCGCGGTCAGCGGTTTTTATTACTTGCGAAAATTAATAAGAATTAGCGAAATTAATAAGATGCTTCTTATAAAACGCGTGGCGACACATATTACATCGAGTTTTCGTACTGGATTTTACATGAATTAACATATTGATTTACATGAATTATATATTCGAATAATTTTTTTATAAAATTAAACATATTAAACAAATTAAAATTTAAACTAGATATTAATATAAAAGCGCATAAAGACGCTTGCTTTATTTATTGCGACGTAAAGTATTTTTTTCGCCGTTCGCTGCTTACATTTACTTACATTATATTTTATGCTAACATTATTTGCGTTTTCCTATTGTAAAGAAAAAACTTTATATGTAACAAAAAATTGCATATGTAACAAATCGTGCATGACAGCGATAAAGGTTCGTCGACACATCGCAATAAGCAAATATGCGCCACAAAGATACATATTGATAATTAACAGGAAAATTAGAAGATATAAAAAGTCTAGAAGAAGGAAACATAATAAGAGATATGGTTCTGAAAGATCTGTGAGATTAAGATTTAACGCTAAGACTCGAGGATCCAAGGACTCGAAAATATTAAGATTCGTGGATCCAAGAAATTAAGAATGTCAAAATCTCAAGGATCTAAGGAATAAAAAAATGTAAATTCATGGATGCAGAAAATTGAATTTTTTCAAGATTCGAAGTCCTAAGAAATCCAGAACGTAAAGATTCAAGAACCCGACAAGTTGAGGGTGTAAGAATTTAACTCGATAATTTAAGAGGTCGAGGATCGTAACCCGATGGGGTGCTCATCCTTGTTCAAGGATGCAGAGAGCTAGCGAGCTCTCTGCAGTATCCTGGGAACGGCGAGGACTCGATCGAGCGGTCTTCTCAGTTCCTTAGATTTTAATGTGAAATTCTCGAATATTCTCAAAGCTTCAAATTTCTAGATCTTTTTAAATTATTACACTTCGCAATTTTTTATATTTGTAGTTTTTGCAAAATCGAAACGTTTTACATTTTTAATTTTATAATTTTATCGAATATCAAATTTCGCAGATCCTGGATTTTTGATTTTGTAAAATATTTTTGTATACTTTAATATTAAGTTAAATTTTAAATTAATCTTTAATCTTTAAATCCCGATATTTGTAAATTCCAGATTTCCTTCATTAGAGATTAATCTAATCTCTAGTTATTAAATTATTTGAATTCTACATTCTTTGGATTCCTCGAATTCTGAGATTGCCAACCAACACGACATCATAGGTTCTTTGACGTTAAAAGCAAACGACGTTCTTCAATTCCGGGGAGAATCTGTAATTCAATGAATCGAAGATCAAAACAACTTTGGATTCAAGAAACATAAAACTTAATGTATCTGGCACTAAAAAAAGAATCTCTTAGACACTTAAAGTTTAAGAAACTGCCGAAGAACTTAAACTAATTAGAAAAGTTTCGAACCTATATATTTTATAAATTCAAAAATTTAGTAATTTAGTACAAAAAAATACATAAAAATATAAACAAAAAATATCAAAATATCAAAATTATCTAATTATATAATCTAAGAAATGAGTTCTCTCTATAACTAAACAAACAACACGCTGCTTGATATGATTACACTCGGCTATCAAGATAAATGTGGTAACTCGATGAATAATTCGCGCTCGCGTCTAATTATAAACCAGACTGTTATCCGTTCATACTAGAAATTATTACAGCGAAATTATTCTAGTTCACCAGGCAGACGCGGTTAGTCAATAAATAATATGGGCCAACGCTCATGTTAAATTAATTTAAATTAGATTGTTGTTTTTTATGTAGATAATTCCAATTAGATAATTCCAATTATTTGCATAAAAACGACAGTTGGGAAATTTTAGATCTTCCTTGGACCCGTAGACGCCTTAAATCCAGTTCTCTTTTCGTGGGTGCTACCTCCTTAAGACTATTAAGCAGATAGGGTGGCCAAGCAAGGTGCGCAGGCAGGTGCAATACCTCCATAACGATCAGCGCTTTACACCCATTCATTCAAGCAGCCATCCGTACAGAGAATCGTAGCTCCTAGTTAACCCGCTGAATAATTTCTTATGTATTTTACCATCTTATGTCAAACGACATGTTACGCGATCGTATTATCTTTCTCAAAATAGATACATCCAGCTTTTCGACAAACATGATGACTTAGTTAAAAATTCAAAACGATTAAAATTCGAATCCGAATTTTATTCATCGAATTATGATTTCTCTGGACCGATATCTCGCATTGATTACACCAGACAAGCAAGCGAACTAAGATAAACTAAGGCAGGCAGGTAAGCAGACAGGCATTACCTCGCTTGGATGTAGTGTCGGCTAAGCTGCTAATAAATCCACGTACGGCAATCACGAGAACAAAGAGTCCACAGTGTAGCCAGAACATGTTTACGTCTTAACAACATTGTTTAATTCCATATTACATGACGCTCGTGAAACACTGCGACGATGGCGGCTGCTGCGATCCCGACGGGCTTTACAGGATTATTCATTACTACGCGCATAATCACCGATAATCTACCACCTTCTTGCTCATCAGACGCGGCACGCGGAGCCAAGTAGATCGGAGCGTAACCGAGCGATACGAAGCGGATCACGGAGCCGATCTTCCCGATGATGGTATACTACCGATCTCGTGTACCGATCTTTTGGATACGCGCGCTCGCGCGGGCGATTGTATATATACGGCGACGAAAAAAACGACAGAAAAACAGCGAGACGGACACGTCGCGCGAGCGGAGCGTAGCCGAGCGAAGCGGAGCGGAGCGGATCTCTCTTACTCTGCCTCTCTCTCTCTCTTTCTCTCCCTCTTTCTGACCGTCTTTCTTTCAGTGTTAGTCAATCAGTCTCTCTTTCTCTCTCTCTCTCTCTCTTTCTCTCTCCCTCGTTCTATTTCTCCTCAAATCATTTTCCGGGGGCTTCCTTCCGGGATTTTCGAGCCACGGGCACCGTCGACCGACAACGAGGAGACCGACCCACAAAGGGAGAGCACACTATTTTCCGGCAACTTCTTCCTCTCAAACCCGGAGCGGATTGCGGCCCTGCTATTCTCGCGCGCGCGCGGCCAGAAGAGAGGAAACTGCCCGGACCGAATCACGCCTCGGCTGCCATCTTCTACCTACGCCGGGAGTCTGGAGTATGAAAATATTCTCCGCTCCCTCTCTCCCGGTCCTTCTCCTCACGCTCTACCTCTCCCTCCGATCCTCTTCCATGTCTCTCCCACTACCTGCTCGCTTTTACAACCCCCACACAGCCCTCCGCGGCTCGCTCGCTCGTTCGCTCGCTCTAGAGTGCTCGCTACATCATCGGTCTTCCTTCTTCTTGCGCGCGCGCGCGCACGCACCCCCGCGCAGCGCACCACCGGCAGCTTTGGACCACCACTTCCTCTTATCGATTCCTGCGCCATTCCGCCTGCCGTCATTCCTGTCAAATCAATAACTCGCGCCGGCCGCGCCGGCGGCTTCCTCGCTACCGCCGCGGGGGCAGAAGCGGCATCGAGATGCGAAAACCCCCTCTGGCTGGGGTAGCGCGCAGGGCAAGAGAGAGAACGAACCCTGGACCAGGTGGCGGGAGTTGCCATGGAGCATCAACCGCCTGGAGATGGTGATCCTACTGTTGACTGGATCCTACAGTACGAAGAGTCGCGGAAAGTGCTGACGTGGATGCGAAGAGAGAGGGTTTCAGATGAATGGTGAATACATGGGAAATAGGAGAAGGGGGGGAGACGAAGAAAGAGAAGGGACGAAGCTGGGACGTATCTCAGAATCCAGTACTCAGTGGAACGCAAAGTTGGGAACGAAGGACTAAGAAGCTTACTTCGTGTCTTGATTCTGCGGATTCTAAATTTTACATAAAGCCTGGTTTTCTTAGACTTTCGTAATTCTCAGCAAAGGGAGAAAAAAAGAGAAGGAGATGAAGTGATAAACAGAGAAATAAAAAAAAAAAGAAAATGGAATACAATAGAAATATATCGCTTTTGCATTTATAGTTATCTTGGGATTTCATTATAGTCATTTCTAGATTTTTAGTCATCTTAAGATATCATATAGACAATTAAAATTGTAATTAATAAAACAGAAAAAAATTAGATCAAATACAAAAGTATTATAGATGCACAAGTACACTGAAACAAAGGTGAACTAATAATCGAGATATCAATCATAGAAACTTCATCTCCAGTTTCGCTTAGCAGAAATGAAGAAAATGCATACGTAAGCCACTAATTGATAGTGCGATCATTAGCGTCAATCAAACAAGTGAACTGGAAAGGGAAGGGAGAGAGAGAGAGTGAGAGAGAGAGAGAGAGAGAGCGAGAGAGAGAGAGAGAGAGAGAGGGAGAGAGAGAGGGGGGGAGAGAGAGAGAGAGGGAGAGAGAGAGGGGGGAGAGAGAGAGAGGGGGGAGAGGGGGAGAGGGGGGAGAGGGGGGAGAGAGAGGGGGAGAGAGAGAGAGAGAGAGAGAGAGAGAGAGAGAGAGAGAGAGAGAGAGAGAGAGAGAGAGAGAGAGAGAGAGAGAGAGAGAGAGACAGAGGGGGAGAGAGAGAAGAGGGGGATGAAGCTGGATTAGGTGACGATAGTTGGAATGGAGCATGAGATATTGGAGATGGTGGATCAGGTGGAGATTGTGGAACGAAGAGTAGAGAAATTATTGAAATGTAGTAGTAATGGTATGCGAAGAGCGTTTGAGATTGCTCTGAGTAAAAGGAGATCTGCGGATGCTGTAGGTACGAAGTAGCTGGAATGAAAAGAATTAGGGACTTGTGAACCAGAGTAGGGTTTCAAAAATTCCTGGAACGTGAGACGCTAGATAGGCGGACGCTAAATAATTTAAGATCTGTAGAACCTAGAATTTAAGGAATCCTGAACTCAAGGTAGTTGCTTTGCAACAAATATGAGAGTGAGAGTAACTGGAGTGCGAGGAATATATAAAAGCGCAAGCTTCTAGAATTCAAGGAAACTGGAAAAATTTATGAGTTACAATATATCCAACATTCAAGGAAGATTTAAGATTTAAAAATCTATATTTCAAGAAATTCTCTATTATTCAAGGAGAAGTTAGAATGTAAATTTACAGAAAACATGCTAAATTTAGGATCCAGAAATCTTTGATTTACTCGAAATTTCCTTAAGATCTAAAACTTACTAATTTTAATTTCAATAATTAGTTTGCTTCTTTCCCTCGTTTATTATTCTTCTAGCATACAAGGACGAACTTGCTTCTTCCTGCAGAATTTGATTCAATTATTGCTGTTTACGTGATTCGGATTCCTGGGAGATTTATCAGCATCAGAATCTTCTTACCTGTTGGTTAATCTTACAGCAGACTGTCGCATGTCTTTGTCTTGATGTCTCATTTCTAAATTTAAACGCACACATTGCAAAAACAATCTGTCATTTAGAGCTGACCCAGCTGTTTCATGTTCGTGAATATCTTCGAAAATCGAATGTTGCGCATGATAATTATTATCGAAATTATTATCGAATGATACAAATTTTGTCTTATTTCCGATAGAGTAACTCGATAAAAATTTCAAAACTTTCTAATGTGTAAATTATTGTAAAATATAAGAAATGCAAAATCGAAAGAATTAGAAATCTAAAAATATGTATACAATATGTGATTAAAGTGTAGTACACTAAAGAATTTACTATAAAAAATTTCAGAACCCCCCCCAAAAATAGGAGTAAAATTAGTAATTGAAAGTTATTAATTTAAATTTTTAGGAAATCTAAGTAAAATTGTGAATTATTATATAATTTCTGAATTTTTCTCTCTGGAGAAGAAAAAATAAATTTTTTTTCGAATACACATTAGCAAAACAAATATAATACGCGTTACTATGAAAGACGATAGAATAACAGTGACACATGCCGAAACTATTTTACAACAAGCGTAATAATCGATTTTGGTTTATATGAGAAATGGGAAGTCAACGACGAGGCATGTGAGAGATTCATTCACGTGTTGATCTAAATATAGATCACCGCGTAGGCTGCACTGCAGACGATTCGGCTGAGGATTATTTATTAATAACAGATAGCGTGAGTGCAACAATATTCTTCATATTTGACATAGACCCTGTTAAAAATTCTATTAAAAGAAAAACATTTTTTTTATTAAAAAATATAAAAATAATAAAATTATTGTTTCACTTATTTATTATAAAAAAATTAATTAATTCCTTTATTTAATATATTAGTTTATATGTACACACTCTAAACATAATTATCTAATATATGTATGTTAAATTTTAACTATAAAAAATAATTTATTGCTCTCTATTTTATAGGTAGATATATATGCACAGCAAAAACAATAAAAATTAGATAAGAAGATACTCGATTATACCAAATATTTTTTTAAATATTTAAATAAATATAGGTCAACAATAGGTTAGTGTATATATATATACATATTAAAGAAAACAATAATTATGCAACAAAAGCGATTATCTGCATAAATTAATTTCTAACAAGAACATGCAATTTTTAGGAATACGGAACGTAAAATAATATAACTATTTTTTAATAATAGAAAAGATTTCTAACGGCCTAATCTCCGTCTCCTCACTTCGTTTTATCTATTCGTTTATTTGTTTATTTATTTATTTACGTATGGTAGGTACATTTCGGCTGTATATTAATCCGTCGAGAGAAACAAATTCGTGTTCGCAGTGGAACTCACTCGCCGCGCGCAGAATTCGCCGTCGCGTTTTCTGCGGCGAGGGAAAAAAAGTAATGGAGAAAAACGCTTTTGCGCCAGCGGAAAACGGAATCAACGTACAGTGTAAAATTTTACCAATTCAGGAGAACAAAAATACTTTATCTAATCGTATCAAATATTGACAGAAAAATGTTTAATTCTACATATTAATTTCATAATTATTACATATAAAATTATGGTGCATATATATAGTCTCGAGTTTTTTAAAAGCACATGTAAGAATTTAAAATTATATATATATTTTAATAGATCTACATAAAAAAGTCCTTTAGAATGCGGAAAATTTTATCTTTTTCTATCTTTCATCAATATCAATTTCAAGACTGATTTGTGGCAACACTCGTATGCAAAAGTTAATAAGTTATAAAACTTACACACAAAAACAACTAATTTAATATTAAAAATTTCATTATTTTAATTCAAAATATACATATATATAATAAAATTATATATATATATTTCTCGCATTAGAAAAAATATATATAACTTATCTTTTATTTTTTTATACTCAAGATTTTTTATGCAATTTATATTTTTCAAATATATATAAATTTTAGATTAATGTATTTAAATTATATAATCTTGAAATAAAAGAAAATGCAGATAGGTAAAATATCTTTGTTCTCTTCGATAGTTTGGGCAAAAATTTCATACTGTGCGGCGGCGATAGACATGCGCGTCAGCCACCAAAACAAACAATTGTAATCTCACGTCATTTTAAAGTGGCAGTCATGTAAAAACATTCCTCTAACATTAAGTAACTTTATAAGCTCGACGTCAGCGCGGAACATTCCTCTTCAACAATCGAGCAATCTCTCCCGGCATTATCCTGCGACTTCTCTACTGATCCTTTTAATAAACGCATCGATTATATCGGTCATGATGGAAGGATTAACCCTTCCTGCGCCTGGCACAAAGTAGGGTCTGTCAGACCCCACGAAATTTACATGTGGTAAACGTTTACAGGATGAAAAATTTCACTTTCATCTTCTTTTGTAGTCTTGATTTACCTATTTTTGAGTGAAAAAAATAGGACTACACATCTTAAGCTACAAATGGCGTGAAATCTGATCATAGTTCCAAGTATCCAGGAAAGAACACCATTACACATATGCCCAGAAAGGGTTAACGAGGAGTGTCTAATTATTCATGATATTCACATCGGAAATAATTTTGCACCGTCTTTTTGTTGGTGAATTTTTTTACCAACGATTGTTGGTGACAGTTCGGGTGTAACTTTAAAAACAAGTAAAATTAAATTAAATTTTCGGAGGAAATCTCGGGATTTAAGGAATGATATAAAAATCGGAGAAAGGATTCAGGCAACCGTGGATTTAGAGGTCTAATAATCCAATTGTCTGCTAGAATCCAAAGAATCTAGAAAGAATAAAAAATTGAGTCGGTGTTTTTATTATTCGCAAATTTGTTTAGACATTATTTTGCAAGAAAATTCACGAACAAAGTGGTGCAAAAATTTGCTCGTCAGAAAATCGCACAGGATAATGCGATTGTCGCTATTGTGCATCAAACTCATATGTAATATATATACATATATATATATATATATATATATATATATATATATATATATATATATAACGTATGTATTGTGTGTGTGGCTTATACACTTGGCAATTATAGATCCTCGTGGATAATCATGGTATTATACGGTCTTTATTATTTACATGCTTGCTGCATACTTGTCAGACACGCACACGCACACTTTCACGCACGCGCGATTATATGAATTGTATATATATGTATATACATAGACACATGTGGTCTACGTGTGTTCTTGTCGTGGGTATATGTTATGCATTTATGTATATATACACATATTATACTCCGTAACGCGATAAAACGTTAAAAAAGTCGTCATCGTCAGTACATTAGTTCTCTCTTTTTCTTTCATCGTTAATGCTTAAAAAACCTTAATTTGCACTACTTGTTTTATGTTTCGTTTTCGACAGTGCACTGTAGGATTGCAAATCATGATTAGTTTATATTATATAGTTTATATTATATATAAATATGCATGGTATGCGAAGAAAACACTCGCGCCATACTTCATCTTAAAAGATAATCTTAATTAAGCGCTTTAAACCTATTCTGTGATTATGTAATAATGTATTTGTATTATGTGAAGTTGCATAAGTACAGTAACTTAAAGTCCAATTAAGTGAATATTTAAATAATGTAAAGTTTCTGTAACTTAAATATGTAAGCATTTTAACAATAAATAATCTAGGATTTAGAAGATTTAAAATTACACACACAAGAGGAATTTTATCATTCGAGAGATCCATAGAATTTAAAAGACATCAGATTTTATAATTTAATATAAAACCTTATTATATACAATTAAATTTATAATAAATCTCTACACTTATCCTAATAAATTTAATAAATTAATTTTGCTTTTGGCACATAATATAAATACACGCGATGAAAAGAATATAATATAATATTCTCGTAATAAAGCCATGATGATGTACGAGTGCTTTCTTGGCATATTGTATACGTGTATATAGGGCAACGTGCCTCTCGCGAGGGAAGACTCCTCCTAAGTACCTCGTCGTGAATAAATCTCGCAGGAATCCCCGTCTTTTGATTTACTCCCCTGCTTCATTGTTTCGAATCTTACCTCCATAAGTTAACGCAATTAATTAATTACTTCATTTATCCATTAATACGAGCTAATCGCTACGCGACAAGAGATGCTAAATGTACTTTGCGATCGATACGAATATTTATACAGAATGCTCCGAAAGTTTTGCGCGACAATAATTAATTTCTCGCGACAAAAATTAATGTCTCGCAACATATATTTCATAAAAAAAAAAAATTTATCCTATTTGATTTCAGAATCATATACGAAGATTTATGGAATCCGTGAATCCGTGAATTATTGTTTAAATAGATGTTTTTTTTAAATCCCATATTTGAAAAGCGCTCAAAAGAAATGCTCAAAAGAAGCATTCTTAATAATTTTCACAATAAGAATTACAAGAGGACATTTATAATGTTAAAGATTGTCGTCGCGAAGGTAAAATACTAGCACCGAGAATTCTCGACTCGCGTTTGGCACATACTTTTGGAACGCTCTGTATAGAGTTTCTTTTCTGCTATATCGAGTAGTGGCTATGTTTTTCTCCCTTTAAAAGTAGTTAAAGGTTATTGTAATATGGTCATGCAGATACATAGAGGTAATCATAATGCGAGGTTGCTTACGCTAGATCTCTCCCTTACGCTGATCGTCAGTTGCTTGCTGCAGATCGATCGATCGATAGGTCATGGAAAAGTCGCGCTATTATGCGTAAAATTACAAAAGAATCGCAACAATATCTCAAGCAACAAATCGCATAAACGGGAATAACATATCGTAAATATTCTTGTAAAATAAAACTCTTCTTCGACATTAATAATATTACACGATCATTCAGGAGAGTGTGTATTATAAATTACTCGATAGATCAGAATCATGCATAGTATAAATATTATCAGGATCATAAGGATTCCAAGATCTCATATGAAATTAGAGAGGGTTGCAGAAAAATTTAAGAAAAATTCAAGAATCTGTGAATTTATGGCTCTTGTTTTAAAAAGATACAACAAGTCTGTAATAATTATAAATAAATCATTCTAATGATTGCTACGTTTGTGCAATACAAGTGAAATATGTGAAATACGAGTTAATTTCTCTTTGCGTATAATTCCAGGACATTGCATTCTTTGCAAAGAATTATAAGACGAAGTTATGTATAAATAAACAACGGAGGCCATGTCCTTAGTTTAGGGTGTATGTGTATAGTATCTGCATGTACCAGAAACAACAGTTACAACTTATAACAATTTTTTTATTCTTTTTATCATTATTATTTTATTGTTATTATTAATATATTATTTGTTGTTGTTTTATTTTATTATATTATTATTCATTATTATTTAAAGTGGCACTACGAGACCAGAAACCTGTAAAGGGTTTTTTTTTCTTATCGTGAAGTAGTTCTCGGGAGCAGAAACTTTTTCATTTTTTTTATTGCAAAAGCATGTGTTCTTTTACAACGAAAAAAATGTATGATCGACTCGACAAATCGAAATCATTCTATTTATAGTTTCCTCCTCCTCCTTTTGCTCTCGCGACCCTTCTCATATTTTTCTGTGATTATCTTAAGTTCCTTCTTCACGTGACCTTAAAAAGTGAAAATATTGAGATTCGAAAATCTATGAGGAAAGTTTGATAATGCGATAATGCTAGAAAAATAATAGAGTGAAAAATAATAGGATTTGAACAATCTAGATACCAAGGAATGCAAAATCCAAGAAATCTAGAATCTTACAGCAACTTATAAGAGAACCGCGGAATTTTAAATTGGAAAATGATCTACACCTTCGAGAAGATCCTCCGCGGAATTTGGAATTTCATATTCGAGAGATCTAAAATCGACGGAAACTGAAATCCTAGATTCCAAAGATTTAAGTAAATCGGCGAACGTGAAGGATCCGAGAGATCTGCAGGATCAATGGCACCCAGAATATTCCTAGATTCCAACAATCTCGGGATTTAATAAAGCGCATCAAAGATAAGATGATCGCGAACGAAGTATGAGATGAGATAAGACACGTGGAAAAATCGTAACACGAACCGAATGACGAACTTAACTTCTTCCTCTATATGCGGGTGCATCCTTTTTTTTTTTTTGAGTCGCCCCAAAATTCGCCCTCGAGCGTTCCTCGAGTCAGCCATAACGAGACGACCCGTATATATAAAGTAGTTTTCTCACGACAGTTCGCTGTATTATTATATAATATATGTATATCTATATATATATATATGTATATATGTATATATTTATATACGCTATCGAATACCTCCCGCGCGTCGTGTGCCATCATCTCTTTCTTTCTCTCTTTCTTTCCATCTCACACACACATACACACAGACACACACACACACACACAGTTTCTCGAGTATACTTACAATAGAAATATATTAAAATTGCAAAGTTTCACATAGAGCGTATCCCCGACACGTATCGATATATCACTTATATAATCATGTAATACATCCGCTAACGTAAATTCCGAATAATTCCGACTATATTTATTATTACACGTAATCTATACGCGCGCATATGTATGCATATGTGTTTTTGAAGCACCGTTCGAAACTTTCAACTTCCTTCCTTCTTGTAAAATAAATTCGATACTTATCGATATTAATTTTTTAGAAAGAGCGCTAAATTAAAGCTTAATAACTTTAATAGTAAAATAAGTATATAAAAAAAGAAGTTAATAAATAAAAAAGTATTAAATACAAAAAATTCGAGAATATCATCTTACTGTATACAGAATAGCTCGTAGGAAGGAGGCAACAATGACGTGTTCCTTGACTCCTCAAATATCTTTGCCTTATTGCCATTTGAGAGCTAAACATATATAAAATTAAAGAAAAAGTTTCCACTGTTAAAAATTAATAGCTTGAAGATATCTTTCCTAAATAATTAGCAATTATCAAGCAAGAAGAAATTATGTAATTACGCACTGATTTAATATTTTAAAGGAAGAGTAGAGAGCTTTGAACGATGCTGTCTTTGTGTATGTGCTCCGCTTCGAATGAAATGCGATTTTCATTCGCGGATCCAATCTGAAATATCGCAGCTGCAACGAGCCGAAAATGAATGAAGTGAGTACTAGATTCTATGAAAATTAATAGCATATTAAGAATTGTGCGGATTTAAAAAGAATAAACAAATTTTAAAAAATAAGCAAATCGAAAAATTAAATATTGATAAATTGTGTTAATTTAGGCAATTTATTATAGAATTTGAACAAACTTATAAGGGAGACATTATAAAATCTTAAAAAATTGAGATTGACAAATTAATTCATTATCTAAAAAATAATTTAAATAATTTAGATTATAAAAAATGTGAAATTTAAAGAAACTAGTACCCAGATGATCGAAGATCGGAGAATCCGGAGGATCCAAGGATCTTAGGCTACGAGAACATGTTTCACAAGTCTACGTCGGCGAGAATTTACGTCGGCGAGAAACCAACAGATTCATCTCCCATTGTTGTCGCGTCACTTTCTCATTAACTTTGATGTCGATCTTTGCGCAATGAATCGTCCGCGATGTTCGATGAATAAAAGGCAGCCACGCGATTACATTTATCCATATTTAATATCGATAGTGAGCATTCTATAGCGATCTGATGGATTGTTACATGTACTCGCCACGTGTTATCCACCCGCTGTTCGAGATCATCGATCGTTCCTGACGTCGACGATCAATCTTGCATCTTCGCGAGATTTTCACATTCTTGACCGCGCCTATTAAAAGTGTAAATTAATCTTTTATTGCAAGATATGTTGCAGAATTTTATTTGAAAAAAATATATAACAGATTCATTTACTATGCTAATTATTTATAAGTTATAAATTCTTAAATGTACCGCTCAAGAAAGTTAAAAACTTGAGAAAAATTATAATCTAAAAATTGTAATCTATAATCAGAACTTAAAAAATTTAGCATTTAGTTATTAAAATTTAAAAGGCTATTTGCCTTAGAACTTTTTATCCGTAAATCTAAATTATATATCTTAGAATTTTTTAGAATATCTAGTTAAAATTAAATTAATCAAGATTGCGAAAAAGTTTACAAAAATTACATTTGAATCCTGCAATAAAAGATTAATTAACGGCGCATTATGAGCGAAGAAAAAGAATTATATCATTGAGTTTAGTCGAGTCTCAAATCGTTACTCATTGTATATATTCACATCTTTTAGTTCATTTTCTTTCCCCTCTCCTTCTTCCTCTATTTCTCACTCTTTCCTACTTTGTCTCTCCACTTTAGATAGGGCAGTGTTGTGGACGGTTACGGAATCGGTGTCCGTAATCCCAAAAATGTTTCCTACAAGTATACATGCTAGTTTTAATAAGTACATATTTCTCAACAACCGTCTTTAGAACTAGGTTTTTAATAAAGTTGTATCATATTACATGATTCCATTATGATGCGCTCTCCTTCTTTTCCTCCGTTTTGTTTTCTCTTCTTTTTTTTCTTATTACGAAACATCTCTGGAAGAGAGAAATGGCGCTTTTCATCGATCTACCCTCTGTCATCTTTCGATCTTAGAATTTTCCCCGCAACGCGAATGTGATTCGCACACGTCGCTTACTTTTCGCTTTTTCATGGTCTTTATCTTCGATCCAAGGATTTCATGAACACCCCAAAAAAACTGAATATTTTTAGGCTGTTCATAGATTCATATGCAAAGTCGTCGTAACTGATGGATAATTGATAAGATTTGGCACAACGTTACTCATTTTTGTAAGGACTTTAGAAAATTGATCTCTATTTAATTTTTTTAATTCGAATATTAATATTCGTAAATGCGAACAAGTAAGTGAAAGAAGAAACTAAATAACAATTGCACAGAATTTTTTAATTATTATCTATCTAGTTAGCAAAATATAGCATTAAATTAAAATCTATCCTCCTCTTTATTCTTCTCCTATAATTTCACCTTGTAGCCAGATGCTTTCTGTGTACAAGGAATCTTGTAAGCAATTGTGTAATAATTCGAAGAACGACTTAGCATACAAGCTTAAAAAATCAAAAATATATATATATATATATATGTCAAATTTAAGAAATTTAAAATTTATATCAAGATCGCGTGAATATACGAAGAACTTAAAATCTAAAGAATTTAGAATTTATAAAGTCTGCGATTCAAGACATCTAGAAGATGTTTAAATCTAAAATCTGTGCGATTTAAGGTATCTGGAATCTAAGGCACCTAGGATTACAGTGTTTAGAGTCTGTGGAGATGTTTTGTAACATGTAAGATCTACGGCGTTCAAAATTTAAGGAATTTAAACTATAAATTTATCCGAATAAATTATTGAAATCCGAAAAATTATAGTATCTCTAGTAGTTCAAAAAAATACAAGAATCTAAAATAGTAACATTTGAAAATTTTTTTCAAGAATTTTGAAATCAATAAGTTCTAAAAGCATATCCGAACCTTATGAATCAAACGTGAAAGTATTCTTTATATAATTCTAGAACTGAGAAATTTTGAGAGATTTCTAAAAAATTGTGAGATTAATATTATAAATTCTAAAGGTAAAAAACTTAGGTAGAATCTTAAAATTCTACAGCATCATAACATCGGAAATTTCTAAAAAGGAAATTTTTTTTGGAATTCTGTAAGAAGGAAATTCCGAGATCTTAGAAAAAATCTAAGAACATCCTGGTAAAGCTTAGAAGACTAGATTTAACGAATTCTTAATTCACACACACACACCAAATCTTAAACGATTTTTACATAGTTATATATTATTCAAGAATCGAGAAATTCTGCGTTAATTCTGTAGAACTTTCATAGATGTATTTGGCACAAGACGACGCTACTTCATTTCTTGTTCTTAAAAGAATATTTGGCAATCCTAGGAAGACTCAAGGGAGGAAGCTCTCGGGGAGAATCCTTGAAGAATTACGGAAATTTTAGAAAGATTTCAAGAAATGTTATGACTCTCAGAAAAAAAATCACAAAATATCCGGGAGTTGGAAAATCCTCGGATCGAAGGATGAGACCACATAATGTTCCCCGTCCTTATTTCCGTTTACAACATGTCCTAAGTTAATAATAACCAGGAATAGGTGTATAATCTATCTATCTATCTATCTAGTAAAACAGCATCATATTAAAGTCTATCCTCCTCTTCCTCTTCATTATCCTCGTTATTCTCCTCGGACTCTTCCTTGTAACCGGGATGCTCCGAAATCGCGTAGTAGTTTCCGTTATAAATCACCCCGAGCTCCCGCAGAACATCGCCCCGGATGATCGCCTTGATCGTCCAGTTGTAGCACTCTTCGCTCTCGCTCTCGCGATCCAATCGCTCGACGTCGAGGATCTTGGAGCTAAGTCGTTCTAGTATGATGCCGATGTCCTTGATGCTAAGATGATGCTTCTGATCAACCGTTAACTGATCGATTAAAAGCAGAAATTTCTCCGAGGTCACGATCTCGTCTTCCATTATCGTGTTCTCCGTCTCAGACTCGGAGCTGTCGTGCTCTTGATGGTGATGATGATGATTGTGGTGCAGATGGAAGCCGGTTGCACCGATCAGACGCGAGCTCGACTCCTCGTCGGCGGTGTCGCGGAAGCGAACGTGACCTTTGCTAAGACCGGGTCGCTTAGTGCCGTCCGACAGGGAGGATGGCGGCTGCGGCGATGGTGTCTGCGTCTGCGTCTGCTGTTGTTGCTGTGCATGCGGGTGATGCGGATGTTGATACTGCGCGTGCTGCGCATCCTGGATCGGCGACGTCGCCACCGACTTATGTACGGCGATCCTACGGCCTTCCTCGTGCAGGGCGCAGCAGTGAAAGTCGCACTCGCCGACGGCGCCGCCGTCAGCTCCGTTCACCGGGCTACCGTTTCGCGCGACCGGCTGATGGATGTGATTGGAGCACTCTGGCGTGTGAATGTGAATGGTCGTGCTGTCGAATGAATTCGTGCCCTGCTTCACTAGGCGGCCCGGCATGTGCGGCTGTGTCGGTTGCTGTTGTTGGGATGAAGATGAGTTTAATAATGGTTGTTTAGTTTGTGTAAAATAAAAATTACGAAAAAGAGAGAAAGGTAAAGACAGAAATAATGTAGTCAAATCAACAGATTTTTGACAATGCAACGGCGCAACGGTGTAATAAATCTAGCTCATGCTATTAAGTAAAAATTAAAAATTAGTCTAAGAATTGCTTTCAGAAAAATTAATTTAGAAAATTAATGAATGTTGTATTGACTCCTTTAATTACATGCGATGTACGGCGGTTTATCGATTGATAAGATTTAAAAAATTGCCAAGAGATTATATAATCTGCAAGGTGAAGCGTTCAATCTAGTTGAGATCGATAAATTTAATGCAATGGTTTTATTTTTTTTTTAAATATCCGGCAATTAATTTTCGCAGAATCTTAAGAAAGTGATCTAGATTACTGTCGCACTAATACCTTTAATTGCAGAGACAACAGTTTTAGAAAATTGCGAATTAGAAAAATTGTCGAACTAGAATCTGAAAAGGGGAAACGCTTGAACCAATATGAGACCTAATGAGACCATAAGTTTCAATACCATATCGTCATGATTTATCACAGTGATTCGCGGGCTGGTGTACCGCGTCGGGCCGATCTCGCCGGGCAGATGCGTCGCTTTGCCATCATAACCGAGCTTGTCCAGGCTAGTCTGAATCACCAAGGACGGCCGCTGAGCACCGCTTAGGTCGACTTTCTTAGTCGGCGAGTATTTGGAGGTCTGGGCATCCTGGCCTGCCTTCGATTGCTGCTGCTGTACCTGCGACGACGACGACGAGCGCTGGTCCCAGTGCAGCACCACTGTGACTCGGCCTTTATTGTCCATGATTTTCCACGATGGCGTCTCATCGTGCAACTCCAACGCGTGGATCGTCTCGCAGACTATTTTCGGGATCGCCGAAATTGCTGGGAATACAGAAAGAGAACGTATTATGAGTTATTGGCGGCTGCGAGAGCAAAGATACGGGTGGTGTTTGGTGCTGCAAGACGTGACAATCAGTGCCGATGATCCATCGCAAGAGTGCGAGATCCACAGATCTTAAGGGAGCTAAAGAATTTACAGATTTAAAAGTCTAAAGAGAGGTTTCGGGTAGTAAAAAAGATTGTAAGAGAATTTAAAACATCTAAAGAGAGCTTAAGAATAGAAAAAACCTACTTGGTTGATCGTTTAAAGGCTTGTGTGTGTGTAAGGATTCAGTTTGATCCACGTGTAATTCAGTTTGATCAATTTTATCAGTTGCCTCGAAGTTAGTTTCCTCAACCAAGTTGCCGATTTCCATCAACCAAAGTTGATCGTTGTAATATCCCCTTTACATAGCAGCGCGTATGATTCTAAAGCAGCTATATATTCGAGGGTTCAAAAATCCAGAAAATCGAGACATTTGATAGTAGAAGAAGAGCTACTTGGTTGATCGTTTAAAGGTCTGTGTAAGAAATTAATTTTTATTTGTAAAATAATTCAATGAGAATTTAATTTCTCAAAAATAATATACATACGTTTATAAAAAAAAAAAAAAAAATACCGTGATTCCCTGGTATCTCGCAATCTCTTAGATCTTTTAGAGACAATATCGTTTTCTTTAGACATTCCTTTCGAAAATTTTCTGTCGTCTGTGTCGCTTCAACCTTAAATCCCTCAACCAAGCTGCCGATTTCCCCTAAGATCGATGGGTGCAATGGGCCTTTTCACCTACCAGCGCGAATGATGTCGACGCCAGTGGGACACCAGCGTTCACCATGTCGCAGCAAGAGCAGGATCGTGTTGTTGCCTAGGGTCTTGAAGTACTCGCCGTCCTCGACTTGCGTGCCGTCCGACTCCAAAACTAGCGAGACATTCTCGTTTTGTGGCACGCCCAGCTTTTCCTTACCTGAAACCAAGGATCGGCCGAGGGTTGAGTGTCAGATGACGTTTAGCATTGCGATAACACTTCAACATCAGCGTGTACGGGCGTATGCATGTGCATGCGTGTTACGTATTCGTGTCCGTTTAGATAAGTGTGCGTATGCCACGTGTCGCTTGTACCGTGTAATCGTGTGAATGACATAGTTGCGAATAATAGTGGTGCGTCCTCGAACGAACGAACGGCGCTTTGTCTCTGAGAAATGTTGCGAGAAATGTGTGTTGCGGGAGCGACATTTTCAAAGGAACTTTACAGATAATGCAATTCCGCGCTGCGATACGCCGCGCGGAAATATTTCCGACCGGAAATATTTCTTCGCTACCGGACAGGTAAAAAGTGTACCTCGAAAAGATGTCGCGTGATACTCGGCAGAAATTATCCTGAACGAGACATGCGTTGATTTTTCATAAAAAATGAATCTGATATCTGATTCCTTCTCGTGATCTTGAAGTCTTCCTTTTTCAATTTCTTTTTTTATAAGAAAATGTTCTCTATAAAAAAAACGATACCTTGTAACCAGTGATCTAATATCTAAATATTGTTAAAAAGAAAAAAGTTACGATACGTTGCTGTTAATTTGTAACATTATGAAACAATAGACGGATAATAAATTACTATTTGAGAAGTATTTGTTCTGATAAATGCGATATTTCGAAAGCATGATTTTAAATAAAGTGCCTTAATAATGACACGAAAAAAGCAGCTTTAATATCTAAATTATGTCATTAACGTAATTCGATTTCTAATTGTTTAATATTAAATTTAACGGCTAATTTTAATATATTCCTCACCGCGGACAATCAATTCTTCGAAATTGCTAACGACCAGTCCTTTTCTTACGTTACGCCAGCTGTCCCATATCTTAAAAGGTCTCTTGGTCCGTAACTCCTGCAATGATAAAATAAGACACAATTAACTTTCTTCTAAATAATATTAATATTATTTACAGCTATTAAAATACATGAACAAAATACGGTAAATAAAGAAATAAATTATTAAATTATAATTTTTGTAATCAAAAAAACTATAAAATAAAAATTTATAAAATATTAGACATAGTTCGCAAAATGAAAATTAAATATCAGGAGAAAAAGAGAGAGAGAGAGAAAAAGTTTTATGGTGAAAAAGGTTCTATGGTTCTATTCTGGTGGAAAGGGCATGATATCTGGCATCGATTAACTTTAATATAGTGAAAAAATGCCAGTGTGTATTGGACCTTAACTCATTGTAAAGTTAAAAATGGTTGACATTTGCGATTTATTATTGACCTTAAATGATCTCCGGAAGTTCATGCGAGTTAAAACGCTTTGTAAAAATAAAAATATTCAACATTAGAAAAAGGGTAAAATAGCAGATTTATATCAGCACTGTTTAAGATATGCAATTTACTACTTATTCGCGCGCACGATTTTATAGAATGCAATCCTGTGCAACCTTATGCGTATTTAAAATTTGCACAAGTTTCCGAAATTTAAATAAGTAATAATTTACCAAAATGGATTTGCCATGCACTTCCTAGCAAATTAAGAGACCTTGCAAATGAGCAATGACTTATACATAAATTAAAAATAATTCGCGGCAAGAAAAGCCGTGTGAAGGCCTGAAGAGGTGACCCCGGGAAACGCTTGTCGCCCAGATGTTAAGTGGGGTAAATAATTTCCCAGCATCCTTGGTACACATAGTGACCATGTAGAACGGCTGATAAATAAAATCTTTGATATAAAACTTTCACTCTGTCCTGAACGAAATTAACACGACAGTTTTGAACTATCAAAAATATTGTGACGAAATTGAACAAAAACGGCAGTACTTTTGACAGTTTGAATCGCCTGCATTTATTGTTCTTTCAAGAAAGAAAATTAAAAATCGAACTTAATTTTTTGTTTAATTTTTAATATAACATCACAACACATTAAAAAATATTGCTCAGTTTATATTTATTATTTATACAAATTTTGTATAAATTTAAATAAAAATTAATATATGATATTAACACATGCAGGACGTACAGGACCAAAAAAATTATCCTAAGTCCATTAATATACGATTGCAACTAATATATCGATAATTAACAAAAAGAGAGAGAGAGAGAGAGAGAAAGAAAAGAGATAGAAGCGATAAAATATTAACATATACAAATAAGAATATATGGAAGAAAATGAGAATCAACATTTACAATTAGATGTGCCCCAGAACTATCGCACTTTAATGCAATTATTATATATTATGAAGAATTTAAAAAAAATTAAGAAAAATTCTTTAGATCTAGTTTCATTTTAAATCCTTCGCATCTAAGAATCTAAAGATATATCTTTTCTCTTAGATTTTGAATATTCAAATATCTACAAATTCTTTCTCTCATCCCCTCTCTCTCTTTTTCTTTCTCTTTCTCTCCATAAGCATTCAAAATTCTTAACACTCTCTCTCTCTCTCTCTCTCTCTCTCTCTCTCTCTCTCTCTCTCTCTCTCTCTCTCTCTCTCTCTCTCTCTCTCTCTCTCTCTCTCTCTCTCTCTCTCTCTCTTTCCCTTCTATATTTATGTTAGATTTATATCGAATAGTATAAGACTGATTTATTATGCATCAAATTATAAATGATAACATTTAATAATATTTGTGTTAAAAACGTACGCAAAGGCATAGACACTTACTACAATGCTTTGCACGAATTTTTCTACGAACTCGAGAACTTTACGATGTTTATCGAGAGATAATTATCTTATTAATTTATTTTAGGAGTGTATTTATTTTACACGATTTATTTGCAAATATTTGCCGAGCTCGTTTCATACACTTTATTATATTTTGCACTGTGGATACACTTGCACTCTTCGATCGGCGAGATTGCATCCCGACGACACTAGCGATCTCGGAATAATGCGAGCTGAAGGGGTGCATTATGTTTGGGGTTGTCCCTAGTCTTCAACGGGGTGGCGCTAAGGGTGTGCAGGACGCGTGCGCAGTTTTTGCTCGAAAGCACTGACCTGGTTCAACCGGTCTTAACTTGTAATATCGCTTATTTATTCTGTACAGCAGTCGAATATGCCGGTTATTCATCACCTATATCAATATATGATTATTACATTTGTTAAGCATTATTATTAAGTATATATGCCATAGAAAAAGATACGAATACTAAGATTTAATCGAATATGTGTAAAGAAGAATTCTATTTATTTATTTATTTTTATTTTGTACGACAAGTTTTTGCATTTATTTGTTATTACTCTTCACATTTTATTATCTTATTGTTCTCCGAAATTGATTTCCGAAATTTACATATGCAGAGATTTAAATCGAGACGAGGTTTCAAAGGCTCATTCTTTTATACGCATACAACGATCTGATATCTAAAGGATCGAAACAGTCAAAGATCTACGGATGTAATTAATTTAAAATTTCAAACCTTAACGAGTTATAGCATATACAAATTTATATATATAACAATATAATAATCTAACTAACATTACATAAAAATACAGAAGAATTATAAGAAGAAAATACAATATAATTTAGAATTCAGAATCAAAGCGCTCAACATCTCTATCTCATCAGAATCCAGAAATTCAAAGATTGAAAAATCTAAGGATCTAAAATTGGAATGTTTATTTAAGTAATATAAGCCTCTCTCCTCGCATTCGCAAAATTGCCATGGATGGAACTTAGTAAACAACATTGCAACGTGCTAACGAGCAAATAGGGAACCGCCTGCAGCTGCAGCGGGCTGTGCAACGTGGATGTACCCAGGTGCATCCCTTAACGAAGTATCGTCGAGAATCGCCGCCGCTACTGACGATTCCTCTGCGAATTTTTGATTTACTGAAACTCATCACATTCAGAGGGTTCTAAAGTCATGGAATTTCAGATAATCCATAAGAATAACGCTAAACAAATATTTGACAAAATCCTTCCTTTTATGACAATGTCTTTTCAATGTGCCTGTGCATTGAAATGTCCTTAAATATTCATGTTAAATATATTTTTTAAAAAGCTTAAAAAATTTTTCAAATTTTTTTCTCTCTTTTTTACAATTTTTTCCTTGATTTATTTATATACATATGAAAAATTAAATACGCGGATAGTCTATCGAAAAATTTGGATTTTCTTACTAAAATTCATGAACTCAGGTGCATTCTTTAACAAGAAATCTGCTGGGATTTACTCTCCCGAGAAATCTTCTTTCTTAATTTTCATGAAATTAATTTAATGAAGGATCTAGAGATTTGCTCTTACATATAATTTATTTAATTTTTATTCTGTCTGGATTTGTTTATTTCACAAATTACAACCAAACATTGTAAATTCGAAAAAATCTTTTTTAAATATTCCAAAAGATCTGACATGAAACCGCAAATGTGCGAAGAAGCTTCTACAATGAAACAAAAAGATATACAGGAATTCCGTGAAACGTGACAAACGATGATAAGGATTTTGCATGAAAGAGTCTGTGAACGTGCAGAACGATGAGAAGAATTTTGTGAGCATGCAAAGTAGCGACGAACGAACATACAATGAGGTAAAGAGCGTTCTACGAACGAGAAAAGCATTCCAGTACTGAAAGAGTAACATTCTCGCGAGTAACCCTCTGCTCTTCTTTGTATAATTTTTAACATAAATAGGCTGAGAGAGAATATTTGAAAAAAGGATATCGAATTAAAAATTTGTATTCTGTTTTTTTTCAAAAGAAGATTCCAGCAATCATACGAGATGATACGAGGATTCTAAGATACTGCAAATCAGTGAAGAAAAATCTACGAGCGAGTAGTGAGATGGACTAGTAAGTAATAAGAAGACGAAAAGCAATGAGGACGAGTCTATATGAGCGGGAAAAACATGAAGAAAGTTTCTACCAGTAGACAAAACGGACGCAAGGATTTTGTGAACGCGCAAAGCGATGAAGGAGCTTCTATCAAGGAATAAAGCGACGAAATGGATTTTATGAATGGAAAAAAATGTCAAAAACGGTTTTATGCACGAATAAAACGAAAAGGAACGAGAAAAATGAGTAGAATGCTACTAATGCTAAAAACGTCGTTGAAAGCTTCGCCAATGGAAGAGAAATATTGACAACAAATATGCAAAACAACAAGGAACATTCTAGTCATTCCAGAAAGGCATAAAATATAATTATAAGAAATATTATAAGTTAGAGGAAACAAGAATAAATATTACAAAAGTTTTTATAGGAATATGCAAAAATAAATATTAATTAATGCTAGGTAGATAATTAAGAATTATCATTAAATAATTGTTAATTAATTTACTGAAAAGAATATCCTACAAGGAGAATTTTTATGAGAAGAATTTTTGAAAACTGACAAAGAGAAAGAAAGAATTTTAATAAAATCGTTTTTTAAAGTAAAAGAAGACGATTCATATAAACGAGGAAAATATCAAAGATCCGATTCTCTATTTATTAAAAAATACATTCGAATATGTTTTCTCCCTATTTATTATTCCCCTTGGAAGTCGCGGATGGTGATAAACGACTCGAATCATAACTCAGAACATGTTCATAAACTAGGACAACAGCAGCGAGTATCTCTACAACTATGTACTTCCATATTACAAATGAAGAAAAAGTATGTCCATCACAATGGATGCTAGATGCGAAGGGATTAGGAATCTCAGGAATTATCGGAAAACGTTACACAAGAATTTTCAACTGATAAAATCTAGCAAGAGGAGATTTCTGATTGGATTTTAAGCACATAAGCGAAATAATCAAAAAAAGCAAAATCAATCCTAAAAGACAGAAATATTAGGAATTATAACAAGGATTATTTCTGAGGGCTGTTCTGAACAGACAGAATCCTGTGAAAATAGAACGAGGTTTCTGAAAAAGCAATTATGTAGGTAACAATCGTAAAATAATCCAAAAGAACGAAACAAAGCCGACGATTCTTGCGAGCAAGAAATTAGAGCATTCGCGCGAATATCAATCTTCTCGCGAAGAAACGCGAACTTATCGAGAAAGAAAGAAGGGGCCAAAGGGCTCGTCCCTTCGGCTGTTCGGCCTTGCCGAGAGGGTGATGCACTCTAGGGGGGTGCAAGCCGAGGACCGACCGTCGGGTGTCACGAGGTCACGTGAAAATAGGTCACTGAGAGGCGTCCTCTCCGCGAAGAGAAGATTCCCACGACGACAGGTCTTTCTTTGTTCGCAATTTAGATGGGCAGGAATTTCCACGAGAATTTCTATTCCCGGCCGCGGGAATAGATCGCGGGGTGGATGCTGCATGCGCGCGAGAATGGAGAGAAAGGAGCTACCGGAAGGATATACATACCTCTCTTGCCATTACGTCATAGCCCTGCAGGTAAGGAACCGTCCCAGCAGCAAGCACGCGGCTTTATTCCGAAGGAACGACCATCAAGGCGAGGAAGAAGAAGGCTGCACGTCGCATTATATATCGGTGGATGCTGCTCTCTCTGGTTGCGCTGCTGTCCGCCCAGCCTGCTCGCGCGTACACCCTCGCAAGGTGTCTCTCTCTCTCCCTCGCTCTCTTGCACCGTCTCTGCCTCTCTCTCTCTTTCCGTCTTTCTCCTCTTCCTCTGTCTCTCGAGCGCGAGGGCAAAACGCGCTGCGACACCGCGTCTGGCTGGCTGCACTCTGGCTGGACTCACCGACCGGATAGCAGCAGACTGTATCTACTGATAGGCTGACTAGCGGCTGGCTCGATTCACTGGCTGTCGACGACCGTGGTGTCTTCCCTTCCTCACGCTGCTGCTCCTCACTGAGACGCTGTCGCTCTCCTTGTCGCACCCGCGGCGCCGCGCCTCGCTCCGTCCCGCTCGCTCGCACGCACGTACGCGAGGTAGACGAGAGCGAGGAGCGCACAACACCCGCCGTTATATCCCCCGCGATTAAAGCACGGTCGCCCCCGGCCGGCCACCCCTGTGCTGCCGTGCCGCCAGGAGAGACGGAGGAGAAAGAGGGGGAGAGAGAGAGGGAGAGGGAGAGAGAGAGAGAGAGAGAGAGAGAGAGAGAGAGAGAGAGAGAGAGAGAGAGCAAGAGAAAGAGAGAGAGAGAGAGTGTGTGAGTGAGTGAGAGAGAGAGAGGGCGAATGGAACGGAGAAGCGCGTGACGAGCAGGGGTTGCGGCGACGTACGTACGTACGTCCGTTCGTCGACGTGGACGTACCTGGCCCCGACGACCGTGCGTACGTGCGATTAACCGGCGTGCGTTTAAGATTTCACTGGCGCATACGACGGGGGCGAATTGTAACACTGGCTTCCTCCCAGCAGTTACTGCGGCGACTCCTAGTTTTAGATCGATTCTCCTACGGTACGTACCGCCGCGAGGGGTCGGAAGGGCCGCTCTGCACGTATATCCTCCCCGTACGTCCCAGTCACCCCCCTTCGCCAACCCCGCCGCCGCCCGAAACCCCTAGGAAACCTCGCCCCGCGAGCGCCACCGACAGCCAGCATTCACGACTATTATGTGGGAAATGTCATCCTCGCACCCATCCGCCGAGGGTGCAGCGAGGATGCAGCGAGGGTAATCTTGAGAGAGGTATGTCTCCGAGGGTAAAGTCAATGCAGTTCTGGACAACGACGTTATTATATATTTTTTTTTTTTTCGGGATTATTCGAAGAACAAGTTTTTTCTTGACCGAGAGTTGGAATAAAAGGTATCAGATGGAAAGTAGATAATCCTATCATATGGTCGGAAAATCGAATCCTCTGCACGAGAATCTCTGAAAATATGAAAATCGATACAATTATTAAAATAAATATACATTATTAACATAAATAAACATATTCTTCGTTTAGGATCGCGCTCTTTGAAGAGAATAATGCGAAAGATTCTTCTAGCTATATGTGTATATTATAAATAATATGATACATTTTAGTCAAGTAGAAAAAGATGATTGTAAAATAGGCGTTAGCGTCTCTTCGTTTCAATTCACCTGCAATTAAATTATGCATATGCACTGTAAAGTGCTTCTCCGACATGTAAGAGCATCGCCACCCTTGTTTGTAACACGTGCATTGCCATAGCGATCGCCGAATAAATAAAAGCGGCTGCACGCCAACGTCCAACGTATGAAAGTTTGTCGACTAACTTAGCTCAGTTCGCTTCAGCAACGTGCATGTTTTTCTCTGTAAACAGATATGTCAAACGTGGAAGGGGAGAATTTCTGTGAGAAAAAACATGATTTCAATCAAAACTTGATCGAGCCGTCGTTCGAACAATTATGCAACATGATAAACCAATTGGAAAAAGATAGCAATATCGAAACTGCGGAATACAATCGAATGGATTTATTGGCTACTGATATAAAATACGATATCAATCGAGAGCCAGCATTGCACAAGTATTCGGAACATGTAAGCAAAAATTTTACTTGTTAAAGATTGTTAATTTTTAAGGTAAAGATTGATTTATATTTTATATCATTGCATTATGATATTCGTAAATGCAAGAATTCGATTAATATTGCAAATCAAATATGATCAAGCGCAGATTGAACCGGAAAAAGATGTCACCGCAACTAAATGTGATTCGATTGCAACGACTTACGAAGACATAATGTCTTTTCTAGAAAACCTTGAAAATGGTATTAAAATTTAATTCACGTTTTAAGATTCTACTTATTTCGTTTACATTAAAATGAATAATTTTTCTACAACATGTTACATGTTATTTATTGTTAGTAGATGTGCAAGCGAATAACGTCATTGCGGAAAGTGCAGCAACTATAATCTCGTCGTGTCAAAATCCTAGGTGACAATATTAATGATTAATTGATTTGTATATAGACAGTATTATATATGAAATATGGGGAAAAAATCTTGTATATATAAAAAATTATCGTTCCTTCGGCAGAAATGATATACAAAATAGCCGGATTTTTGACTGCCAGCAGAACGATTTAGAGATCGCAAGATTGCAGCTTGAGGAGAAGAATGCGACGATAGAATGTTTGAAAAATCAATTAAAATCTGAGCGCAAAGCGGCATGCGACAAAGTGATGTCGCAAAAACACTGCAATGCTACCAAGATGAAGGAATTGGAGAACAAGTATAGAACGATCGTGAAACGTCATCAGAAGTTTATCGAACAGCTGATCGCTGAGAAGACGGATCTCGCGCAGAAATGCGACTCTCTGGCGCGACAGATAAAAGATACAGAACAGAAGATACAGCGAGATTTGAAAGTAATTACTGAAAGACATGCTGTCGAGCTGCAACGCGCGAAAGAAAACATAGCTGCGTCCGAAAAGATCCGGCGCGAGCGATGGCTGGAGATGAAAACCTCGAAAATTAAGGTTGTCGTTAATTTACATTGATTATCATCAGTGAATATAATTCAAGGACTCGTTTGAACTCTTCTATAAAATGATGACATTGAAAATAATAATCTATTCTAGAGGGTTGTCTCAGTTTCTTCGTGAAAAATACAAGGATATCCAGTAGCTAATATTTTTAAACTATAAGAATGAGAAAAAAATGTTATGCAATGTAACATATATTAATTATATAGCTCGTAATGAATAACGCAGAGATTATTAATATCACAGGAAATGACAGTGAAAGGATTAGAACCAGAGCTGCACAACATGATGGAGCAACATCAACAAGAGATACAGGAATTGAGACGCGCGCATATAAAGGAATTGCAGGACGCGGAATTGCGTGCGATGCGTAGATCGAATCAGCAATTAGAGCAATTGCGAATCGAATTAACAGACAACCATGAAAAAATGTTGGCCAAGGAGAAGGACATATTAACGGCAAGGTGAGACATTAATCCGTGCATGCATTGACTCTAAGATAATTTTCACTAAATATTATAAATTATAATAATAAATTAAGGGGGTTTATTTTAAAAAACGACCCAACTGGCAAAAAAAATAGTCTTTATTATAATGATGTCATAGACGACGTTTCGACCTTTGGTTTAGGTCCTTTTCAAGTCTTAAATAAAATAAAAACATATACAAAAATTAATTAAATTCGGAAGATAGCTCGTTTTTTAAAATAAACCCCCTTAATTTTTTATTTCACTGGCGACACGAGCATAAATTCAAGATTATAATAATAAAATTTTGCATTTTTGATTAGATATAAAGAAAAACTGGAAGAGCAAGAGACACACTATCAGGTGCAACAAAGAACATTTGCGGAGCATTTCGAAAGAGAGAAGTCTATACTTCTTGAAGAGCAAAAAAAACGTGACCAGGAAACAAGCGTGATGATGCAACAAACGCAGTTACATTTTCAGGTTTGCTTCACAAAATAAAATTTATTCTTCTACTATTGATAAGAGATAAACTGTATAATAGATTTTCCTACTTTTTCCTACAGAAAGAAACAGAAAGATTAAAAGAGCAACAAGAAATTGCTAAGAGAAATTTCGAGGAATGCTTGAGAAAGGAATGGCTCGCATGGGCAGATGATTATAAAAAACAACAAAGCGCAAATTTTATAAAGGCGGAGACTGCAATTCGTAATGATTATCAAAAGGAGAGAGACAAGCAGATAGAAATCGCTATAGTTAGATTGGAAAAAGAATCTCGCGAGATACGGGCTAAGTTGCAGCAAAGTTTCGATAATAAATTAGAGTAAGCTTATATATATAACGATATAATTCTTTTATGAAAATATAAATAAAATTATAATAATTTTGCCGAAATGACTTTTAGATTAATGAAAGAAGATTACGATGCGAAATTGCAGTCTGCAATTAAAAGCGAAAACATTCATAAAAATAAATTATTATTATTGGAAGAAAGATTTAAATGTACAGAAACCCAGTTTGAAAAAACAGAAAATAGATTGAAGGAATGCATGTCCAATCTAAATAATATGAATGAGGTAAATTTTATAAATGTGTAAACATTTTATAAACATAATGGTTATGATCATATAGCTACAATTTCTTTAATCATATTTGTAATTTAATTTATAGATAATTGTAAAATTGACTACAGAAAGAGATAATGCAAAAGAGATAGCGAGACAGGAAATTGAGACAGAGAAAAGAGAACTAGAAAACAAGATTGCATCGCTTTATCAAGAAATAATTCAGAATAATGCTAATAGAGATCAATTTATGGCACAATTGCACAACAGGTTAAAATTTAATATCCGACAGCAAAAAAATAAAAAAATTAAACATAAATCAATGTTCAAAAATTAATACATTATAGCAGATAATATACATCACATTCATTAAACTATTTTTGTTTCAGGATAAAACTTGTAATCACTCAAAAAGTTCTGACTATAAAGAATCTCGATAAAAAACTCCACGACGCTAATTCAAGATGCGAACACTTGGAAAAATTGTTGGATCAGCAAAGGAAGGAATATATTTTGCAAACTTTGTAAATAATTTTATTTTATATAAGAGTATGTGTATATATGCTATTTTTAAAGGATGAATTATAATATTTTTACCGCATACAAAAATAGCTTCTCCATCTTTAAGATGCAACATGAATTACATGCTAGAAAATACTAGACATGCTCTATACAATACTAAATAAATAGCGAAATCATCAAAATATTGACAATATATGTGTAAATATAACCATACAATAAAGAACAGATTTATATTGTACACTAGCTTTTCGGCCCGCGCTTCGAGCGGATCTCAAAGCCTTCTTATATATCTATCTATTTTATAAGTACCGTCCGTCTGTATGTCTGACCGCGAACTACTTCCACATTTATGGACCGATTTACTCGAAATTGGTATTAAAATCTTGCAAATATACAGATTTCAAAATATTCGAAATTAAACTCATTTAAAAATTCATCCCGTTCGTCTCTGCGTTTGGTGCCAAAATTTGCGAGCGTGGTGGCATGCCTTGTGCTCTCCTGTGGTAGGAAAAAAATAATCTGTCTGGAAGCAATTCCCGGAACACTTCCGTTTATCAAGATGTTTTGCAATATGCGCGTTTAAACTCATTTAAAAATTTATCCCGTTCGTCTCTGCGTTTGGTGCCAAAATTTGCAAACGTGGTTTCATGCCTTATGATCTCCTGCGATAGGAAAAAAAATAGTTTGTCGAAAAGCAATGCCCGGAACAGTTCCGTTTATCAAGTTATAGCCTTAAATCGGTCCATAAATGAAAGAGAAAATCAGTCCATAAATATGTGAGTGCGTGAATATGTGGAGGTGTAATACTTAAAAAAAACCATCATCTTCGTCATCCCCGAAAAATTTGCTAAATTTTGGTACCAATTTCGAAAAAATCGGTCCTTAAATGTGTGAGTGCGTGGGTGGGTAGGGGTGTATAACTTAAAAAAACCACCATCGTTGCCATCCCCGAAAAACTTGCAAAATTTTGATACCAATTTCGAGAAAATCGGTCAATAAATCCGTGATTGCGCGGGTGAGTGCGTGGGTGGGGGTGTAAAACTAAAACGGACCACGACGTTGCCATCTCCGAAAAATTTTCAAAATTTTGGTGTCAGTTTCGAGAGAATCGGTCCATAAATGAAGGAGTAGTTCGCGGTCAGACAGACAGACAGACGGTACTTATATATGTACTAGCTTTTCGGCCCGCGCTTAGCGCGGGCCTCAAAGCTTTCTTATATATATATCTATCTATTTATATAAATACCGTCTGTCTGTCTGTCTGTATGACCGCGAACTACTTCCACATTTATGGACCGATTCTCTCGAAATCGGTATCAAAATTTTGCAAATTTTTCGGGGATGGCTACTATGTTTTTTTTAGTTTTACACCCTCACCCACGCACTCACACATTTATTAACATAGTAGCCATCCCCCAAAAATTTGCAAAATTTTGGTACCAATTTCGAGAAAATCGGTCCATAAATGTGTGAGTGCGTGGGTGGGTGAGTGGGTGGGCGGGTGGGTGAAGGTGTAAAACTTAAAAAAAGCTATACAGTAGCCATCCCCGAAAGATTTGCAAAATTTTGTTACCAATTTCGAGAAAATCGGTCCATAAATGCGTGAGTGCATGGGTGGGTGCGTGGGTGGGATTGTAAAACTTAAAAAAACAAACACATAGTAGCCATCCCCGAAAAATTTTCAAAATTTTGGTACCAATTTCGAGTAAATCGGTCCATAAATGCGTGATTGCGTGGGTGGGTGCGTGGGTTGGTGCGTTGGTGGGTGTGTAAAACTTAAGAAAACCACCATCGTCTCCATCCTCGAAAAATTTGCAAAATTTTGATACCAATTTCGAGAAAATCGATCCATAAATGTGGAAGTAGGGCAATAAATGCGTCATTGCGTGGGTGGGGGTGTAAAACTAAAAAAGACCACGACGTCGCTATCTCCGAAAAATTTGCAAAATTATGGTACCAATTTCAAGAAAATCGGTCCATAAATGTGTGATTGCGTGGTCAATAAATGTATGATTGCGTGGGTGGGAATGTAAAACTAAAAAAGACCACGACGTAGCGAATTTCGAGAAAATCGGTCCATAAATGGAGAAGTAGTTCTCGGTCAGACAGACAGGAAACGGTACTTATATATATAGAATAGATATAGATTGTATATTATATATGTATAGAGAAGGGTGAAGAAAAGTTTAAATGACAGGTATAAAATATCAACTTCAAGATCATTTTATATATAATTTTATATATAAAATCAGTAATGCTGCAAAAGTTAGACAGGTTTTCATCAATTACATTTGCGCATTTTCTATCTGTCAAATATGACAGTGATTTAAACATATTATGCATGACGTACACACATACACGCATATATATATAATATATATATGTGTATGTGATTTATATATATTATATATATATAATATATATATCAATCATATATAATTTATTAAAATGTAATCTTTTTACAAATCTGATATCATCAATCTCATCGGTAAAGTTTTTACTTGCGCACTGCCAAACTGTGACCGTACAAAAAAAAACAAATCATACTTTTTTTACAATCTGCACAACGTCTTCGTCACAAAGAAGATGATCCTTCCCCACTTTCTGTGGCTGGTGTTTCACTGATGAACCCCACACCAATGCACTGCAACATGACAAATTAGTTAGTATCTAGGAAAGAATGTGTAACACAATTTTTTTTCTTAAAAACTTAAAATACAAAAGATTTACTATTTAAATTCTTTCGCAATCGATCTGTGAAGCTTATTGCAAAAGTCTTCAACGGTTCGCTTTTCGGTGTTTAATACTACGGGTGCATTATAGTCCGGGAGTTGTCCTTTTGGCTTGGTATAACTATTGTAAAAAATGAAATTAATCATTAAACTTTGATAGACTTACATAAAATAAGTTATAAAATAATACTTAAATCATAAACTTACATCCTAACGAGTTGTAAATAATCCCACATCTTCTCTAGCAGGTCATCAAAGTTCCATTTGTGATGGGCTGAGATCGGTACACAGTGTGGAATTTTATAAATAACATCCAGTTCTTCTATACTTATTTGATCTGCCAAAAAATTCCCATTCATCAATATTATTCTGTTTTTTATTATATAGACGATATAGATCACAATTATCAAAGTTTTACCTATTTTATTTAAGAGATAAATGCAAGGAACATAAACACGATTCCCTTCTATAACGTCGATCAGATCGTCAGAGGTAGCGTCGTACCTTAACGTGATATCTGCATTGCTGATTTTGTATTCCGACAAAATCATCTTCACTGTATCATAATCGAGTTCAGTTTGTGGACACTGAAACAAGCACAACAGTACCTTAGTCTTTTTTTGTGCCATATAAATTATTTATATTAATTGATTATTCTCTCAACAGATTATTTTCTTACTATGGTTTGTAGATTGATTCCACCCTTGTCCTTCTTCTTGAAAGTTATGTTTGGTGGTTGTTTGTTCAATCGCAGACCGAAACCTTCCAATTCATGCTCGATTAGCCGTTTGTGCCCAAGCGGTTTAAGCACATCCAGAACGATGAAAATTAAGCTGCACGTTCGCGCTACAGCAATGACTTGTCGTCCACGTCCTTTACCATCCTTTGCACCCTCTATAATACCTGGAAGATCTAACAACTGCAAGATGCATTCTGTTACAATCTTAACTTGATTTTATTTCTGTATACAAATGACTCCAAATCTCAATTTTAAGAAACATTTAAAACAACGAATATTAACCCAAGAAATATTCGCAAACCATTGTACAGAACATAAAACCAAATATTTCTTAGCAATAATCCAAGTTAGATTTTGAATTACCTGTATCTTCGCTCCTTTGTATTTAATGCAACCAGGGACAGTTGTAAGTGTCGTAAACTCATACTCGGCCACCTCAGAGTATACACCAGCGAGCGTACTCAATAGGGTAGATTTTCCAACAGATGGAAAGCCTACAAAAATTTATCCTCAATATAAAATCACAAGATGAAACATAAAATATTGTCATATGTGTAATCTATAAATTTTTGTCATATTCTCCAAGATGTAATTAAATTATAGTGGAATATGGATAGACTTTCTCTGTCAGATTGACATAAGATTATAACGCAGTTGTTATAAAATATCGACATAATTATGAGAAACACACCGACAAAGCCAATACGAGCATCACCGGTCTTGGCAACCTCGAAACCCTGCTCGCCACCCCCGCCGCCGCCCTTTGGAGTAATCAGCTCGCGTCTGAGCTTGGCCAGCTTCGCTTTCAGCAGACCCAAGTGCCCAGAAGTAGCCTTGTTCTTCTGGGTACGGGCCATCTGGAAGAGGCGAACATCGCGAATGATATCATCGTAGATTGCGACGAGATTTCGTTGTGATTTGCAGAATAGGAGGTTACCTCGGCCTCGATGGAGGCGATCTTTTCCAGAATCGTGCTCATCCTTGAACCTGTAAAGAATCGTGGAAAATAGCCTCAAGCTTAAAAACGAATCCAGTCCAGCTGAGGGAACTTGTCACATTATTCAGAATTGCAGAAATGTCGAAATAACAATGCGACCGGGCACGTTACACGTGCACACACGCATATGTTAATTCCGCCATCATACGCCACGGATCATCTGAAGTCTCTAGATGAGAAAGCGAACAAATAAAATTGGGGATTTTCTACCAAGAAACCACATTGGCTATCGAATAGAGAATTTTTGAAATCCCCCAAATTTTTCTTTTTGATAACCAATCGTGTGACAGTGTTTCTTATGTGTGTTTCTACGCACGGTTTGATTAAACTGTGTTCTATGGTTTGAAAGCTCCCATTAATACACGATAAATCAATCGAACATAATCATGTGCTGAATAAATAAATTTCTGAAGTCGTTCCAGCAGAGAAACTTTAGGAAACTTGAAAAATTTCCTTTCGAAAATAATGAATCCATAACATTGTACTTGAAATTAGCATTATACAAAATTTTAAGACTTCGAACAAAAACTTACATAAGATATATAAAGAATATATATACGCACGGAAAAATTTATTTATCGAATGCGTGATTTCTATTGATTTTTATACAAAAGTCTGTCCGAAATAGGCGTCGAGATCGTTTGGATAAGCCTTTATGATTTCTCTCGTGAATTCCACCTGCGTAAAACGAGCCTAAAGGCAAAGTCTAATCGGTCTCGACGCCAGCGCGCCACGTGACCGCGCACCAAGTCGATCGTCAACGCCAACCCTTTCGTGTACCCCATGTAATTCGGTGGATTCAGTGCGGTGTAAGAACGATAAGTGTGAGGATCGCGATCGTGGTCAGCTTCCCATTGTACGATTCCTCGAGTCCGGATAGAGCGTGTAAAAAGAGAGAGAGAAACAGAGAGGATGGTGTCGAGACGGCTGTGAGAGCCGTCTACTGAGAGGAGTAATTAAGAGAAGCGAGACGAGAAAAAACCGAGTCAAAAGAATGCGCGTTGCGATGTCAATCTCTCTGGTGCTGGTCGCGTGCTGGTGGTGAGCGCGACATTCGAGTTTAGTATCACTTCGCGCGATGCAATCCATCTACTGGACTGGACGGCTGCTGTCGCGCGCGCTCTGGAACGGCATCGCGAGCTATAGCACCTCGTGCAGCTCCGAGCAGCAACCGAACGCGGTCGTCGCGAGCAGCAGCAGGCGCCGCGAGGCCTCGTTCATCTCCGCCGTCTGCGGCTTCCCGAAGGACTTCGCCCGGAGCCGAATACGCAAGGGCCAGTTCGGCGACGACGCCTGGTTCACCGCGAAATTCAGGACGGCCGAAGTCATAGGTAGATGGGCGCGATTACATCCTCTTCAACTCGTAGTAAAAGTTTATCCTCTCTTCCTTCATACTTTTTCGCTGCACTTTCCTCTTGACGTTTATCCCCTTTTCTGTCTCCTTTTTTTCCTTCGAATCCTGCGTATCTATTTCAAATGCGAAAAATGTAAGATATAACGCTGCTGAAAGGATTTTCTGTAATTGTAAGTCTATTCTCTTTAGCTACTTTTAATACGTTTGTATAATTTTTTAATATTGTTTGACTTTGATTGCAGAAAATTAAAAATAGTGCATCTGAAAAGAACAGACATTGGTTTTGAAGTAACAACAAAAGAGTCATTATTGGTGACAATGTGAAATTTTTAAATTGCTAATTTTTTTTCACAGGCTATATAGATTCTAAATATATAACTAGAAAAGTGAAACAAATCTGTTCTTTCAACTGCATTATGTTACAGTTGCTGCGCTGAAAAAAACTTAAATAAGTATATATTCAACCTTTAGAAAAAGAAAAAAAGAGAGACAATTTTGGAAAGAAAGAGAAAGAATACAAAAAAGTACAAAAAATGCAGTTAAAAAGAGTACAACTCAAGATTCAATGTAAAACATATTTTGGAATGTATTTTTCAGGATAAACTTTGAATTGGTCTGAAATCACATGTTCTTCTTTTTGATTTATATAGTTATTTATAGATGGCTATATTCTCTCTCCTCTTCACAACTACATTTTATTATGAGAGTATAAAATTGATTAAGCATTATTTAGATAATATTATATAAAGTGCTATTACACATTAGGTTCTAATTATTTTAAATTATAATTTTTCAGGTGTGGCTGATGGTGTTGGAGGATGGCGACATTATGGAATCGATCCAGGAGAGTTTTCCAATTTCCTGATGAGAACTTGTGAGAGGCTAGTCTCTATGGGTAGATTCACACCTACAGAACCCGCCGGCTTATTAGCACGTAGTTATTACGAATTATTAGAAAATAAACAACCAATACTAGGTAAGAAAACATAAAAGAAAAAGGTCAAAATTGATTTATATTTACAATATATAACAATGTTGCTCTGAGATTGATTTCTGATTGGTAATATCTTTTTTATGTATAGGTAGCAGCACTGCATGTGTAATAGTTCTCAATAAAGAGACAAGCAGCATTTATGCAGCTAATATAGGAGATAGCGGCTTTGTAGTTGTGCGAAGGGGAGAGGTGGTGCATCGCTCCTCGGAGCAACAACATTATTTCAACACTCCCTTCCAATTGTCGCTTCCGCCTCCAGGACACTCTGACATGGTACTTCGCGATAGGTACGTCATTTTTTATATATGTTATATTTTAACTATATTTAATATATATTTAATGTATTAGATTTTAACTACATTTATATATATATGCATGCAATAACATTTATATTATATGATACCATGATTACCGTAAAGAAGATAGTCATCAATAATAATCTTCCTATTTCTTTTTTTTTTTCAGTCCAGAATCTGCTGACACTTCGAGTTTCGGCGTCGAGGACGGTGATGTAATCCTTTTAGCAACCGACGGGGTATTTGACAATGTGCCTGACCAGTTGCTAGTCACCGAGATGCAGAAAATCGAGGGCGAGAGGGACCCGACAAAGATACAGTACGTCGCTAATACGATAGCGTGGATGGCGCGTCGTTTGGCCTTTGACGACGCCTTCATGTCTCCGTTTGCTCAAAGTGCCCGAGAGAATGGGATTGATGCAATAGGTATGTAAAGAGAAAACTATATTAGTTATATATTTCATTTATATCCTGTTTCAAGCAGCTTTGCATTAGTATAAACAGAGAAATTGCTTTATAAAAACATCCTGGAAAGCTATAAGCTAAATTCCTAATACGCTGCAATTTTTTATTTATTTTTTTTTTTTTAATAAGAATTGAATCTTAATTGCATAGTTTATTTTATTTTATTGATTATATTAGAACTTGGTCCGCTAATATGAATAAATTATTATATGCATTATGAATAAATTATTAGATGCAAAGTTTAAATTAAGAATGTTTGACGAAAAAAGAGCATGCAAAAATAAGTTTCAAAATTTTTAGGTGGTAAACCGGATGACATTACGGTGCTTTTAGCAACGGTGGCGATATGATAAAACAATAAGTAACAAGTGTACAATAGAGTCCCGATGATCATTGTATTATAGTCCATGTCATTGCGTATATGTATTTAGTTATACATCATTATATTAATCCTATATATACATATACATATATAATATATGTATATATATATATAATCCTAATCATTTATTATTTAAATCGAAATAAATGGTTTTATAAAATCATTTCTTATTCTCTATTCGTTATTATTCATTTCTTTACAGCTCTTTGATAATTATTAACGTACTCTTTGGCGATTGTGGGTGTGCTTGTCGATTCACTCTTTCAGTACTCTTATGTGTCATTCATCGCATGTCCATTTACAATAAATTTGTCATTTTCTTTGATTATAAACCTTTGCTATAAAAAAAATATTTAACAATCAAACGAATCAAGATTGATAAAAAAACATTTTATGAACTTTGTATATTTAATGAAATACTGAAAGAGTTAATACAAACGCATCCTAACAGGAAATGATTAAAGATGTAATTGTCATAAATTACATCGATTGTCGGAATGACAATATTCATGTCTAATAAGAGGCCAGGAATCCCAGGATTAACGAGTCAAAAATCTAAAACCCCCGATAACATCCATATTAAAATTAGAAATATAAGATATACAAAATATTTATCAAAAGTTCAGAATTTAATATAAAGATATGAAAATCCAAGAAAAAGCTAAGAATCAAAGGATCGTGCAAAGGATAAGTATCCTAGGATCCTGGAAGCCAAAAATATAAGAAAAGATAAATATAGGCAAATCTAAAAGAAATTAGAATTTTATAATGATTTAAATCTAGAATTCAAAGGAATAAAATATTTAAAGAACTTAAAACACCCGAGAATCTTAGAAATCGCGATTAGAACGATTATTACTCACAATCGGGAGTTTGACTTCCCTTCTCTTTGCCTAAACCAGTACACTGCAGAATAAATTCGTATAACATTTACAAGGATCACAGAAAGTTATATCAAAGTTAGTTATTAATTATACATGGTAAAGTAATGTCTACTTTCCAGATGAAAAAAATTTGAATTGACAAAGCTGTTTAAGAATTTATTCTTTTAAAGATTCAAGATGGTTATCTTTTTCTTTCTTTCATTAAAGAATTCCAGAGAAAAATAAAATATAAAATTTGTCATAACATTTTTATTAACATTAGACAATAAATGGACTATAACAAGAAAAGAAAAAGAAACATTACTTTTCCATTGTTCCCACAAAAAAGAAAAAAAGAAGCGACAGTTATTAACTACAATTAATGCAAGTCTCCATTGTATTCACATAGTACATAATATACACATTTGAACAAAATGTGGGAAGTGTGTATATATTATTTCTTTAGTTTATATTTAACGATTTGTACTTTGTAGATGTTGCCTAGATTACACTTCACTATATTAATAAATATAAATAAATGCTTTAATACAATTTAAAATAGTCTCCCTTGCACAATGGCATTTTCTCTCTCTCTTTCTCTCTCTTCCATTGATACTTGCAAGAACTATGAGCACGATGAATGTATCACAAAGTTACCACCAATCGCAAATATCTCTTACAAAAGTGACGCTCTCGATACAGTAAATCTAATTAATTCGCGAGTGTGAAAAATTACAACTTCCGTGCACAAAACCGGAAGTTTATATTCGCGATAGACAAATTTAACCCTCGGAATGCCAATTCAGTTGCACTTGCGTGCATGTAAAACACTATTTCTATTGAATTGCAGAATTCAGATATAAATCTGCGAAAATTTAATACTCGTTATCATTACAATATATAGGATGAAATAAGCTACCATACACGATATTAGAATCATATACATAAACGGTCTGTACACATTGTATATATCTACATAATAACAATTAAAATTACTAATTTTTACAGTTGGATTCACACATTTCAAATTAGTTACAGAATAATCTTCTCAGATTAAAAGAAAAATATAATTTCGCTTGTACACTTTAAATAAATCAATTTAATCCATTATATTTTTTTGTAATAATGCTAGAAGCGCAACGCTTGGCTTCCAAAGAGTTAATATCGATAGAGACCGGATTTTGTATGCAAAAACGAATAACGAAGAACATTTCCATGCACATGCGAATGTGCATGTACAGAGTTTAAAGAAAACAATAACAGCTCACTGATGATAAACATCTTACGTCTTTCCAGCTGTCATCTATACATAGGATGTATAAGAATTTGCTTTTTCTCATTTACAAATTCCTTGAAGAGTTTGAAGTTAACTTTCCCTCGATGATTCATTTGATTATAGACAAGATTAATAATTTTCATCAGACGATTCCTCAATTGAAGGAAACTGCCCCGGGATCTTTAATATATCTTGTATATTATCCTTTACACATTTCTTCTATATACATCATCTATATTATCCTTTATGTGCGTCATCTCATTATGCGTCTTTGCATACGTAAATCCAAACATCAAGTTATTGATAATTCTAAAGATGAAGGAACAACGATGGCGACGCGCGTTTTCGCAACGTTCTCGGATAATTCGACATAAGAAACAGTATTAGAAAGAGAACTATTGAATGTTTTGATCACTGCACATTGGCTTCCTGTCCCCAATTGAAGCCACCTGGCCTGTCTTCGGGCGGCGGCGTGTAATCCGGATCTTCAGGATGTGCGTCAAACAAAGTCTTACTATAGAAAAGAAAAAAAAGATTATATATTATCTCTCACCAATAGTCTCTCATTTTTTATCTAATATTACAATTTTATATAACACTTCTCAATATGAAAAATTTCCTGACTGGTAATTTTATTAATTAATTTTGCAAAGAACTGTAATTTATTTAATCTTAAGAATTAATAATTTTAATTTTGCATAATAACTGCAGCATTTACAGTATTTGTGGAGTTTTCAAAATCCGGAAACCGCCTCTTAACCGCGGGAATACATCCTCCGCGAAGTAATAAGTATGCCCTACCGCCATTCCAACTAGATCTACCCATATTGTATTACCAAGTAATACAGAGAAGCCTAGCAGTACCCATGGTAGATACGGAGCCTGTAAAATATGAAAATAATATTAGTAGTAGTAATATCAATAATCGTTCACAGATAAATCTTTCATCTAATACAATGGAATAATGATGCAATAGCTGGTTGTATCTAGATAATTATAAAACAATAAAATCATAACATCGTAAGCGATAAATGATGATAAGATCTAAGTCATGTAGTTTAACAAAAAAAAGCAGGACCTACTTGAAAATTTAAAAGTCCGAAGAAGTTCATCCTGACAAAAGGATTTCGTCGCGACCATACATACACTAACATTATTGTGAATGCATGTCCCAGGAACAGCAGATTGACGAAAAATGCAAAAGTCTGTAGATAGTTAAGGGATAACAATAGTAAGGGACAGAAATATTTTCAACAATGCAATCTTAATCTCTGAGTAATAATGTTACTTATAATAAATAATATATTTTCCCAAGGATACAATCATGCATATTCCGCCGAAAATAAACATCATTACAAAATCAGCTGTTCTCCTGCGAAAGGATCCTTCTTCCAACATACGGCAATATCGATATGTGAATATCATATTGAACAGTAGATTGAACCCAATATTCCCAAAAAACAAGAATGTCGTTATTAACCGCCATATCTGCAATAATTCAAAGTGACATTTCTTAAGAAGCACTTAAAATGAGTACTGGCCATTAATATAATTCTAAACTCAATAATTTTTAAAACAATTATATGCTATATAAGCTGTTGCAATATATAATACAACAAAATAGAGAAAAGTATAAATCTACATATGCAAGTTTTTATCTAGAATGATAAAGACTTTTGGACTATCTTATATAATAAAGTCAAATACTTAACATAGCTATTTGCATATCTGTATTATCATACCTGGTACTGTTCCACGATGAGAATAGGATTGAAATACAGTTGAAATGGGGACACCAAGTCCAATTGCTGAAATATTTAAAGTAATAAAGTTTAAATATATTTCATTCACAAATATATTTCAATGCGCTATATTGTGCAATTAATTAAGTTTATTAAAATAACTAAAATTATTTTTGATTATAAAAATTATATTTATTTTTATGGAATTTTCATTAGATATTTCATTAGATTATCTTTTTGGTATAATTATTGAATATAAAGACAGCAAAGGGATTACGCTGATATAGATTAAGTAATTAAAGTTATATATAAGATTTAATAATCCCAAGAGAGATATCTCGGAGATTTATAAATCTTATAAATGTAGATGCCTAAAACTGCGAGAAAGAAAAGATCTGAAAGAAATAAGGGATAAGAAGTGTCTCAAGAATTTAGTGATCTAGAAATTCGAGGATTCTCCGAATTGAAAATGTGTGCACGAGACTCCAAAAGATCTATGCGTCCGAAGATGACTGACTGCGATGACAACGAAAGCGGTCTACGTGGTACGTAGAATTGTCATACGCGATTCTAAGGGAAGAGAGAGAGAGAGAGAGAGAGAGAAAACAAGATAAATACCACGGCAAGGGTCGTGATGACACAGGCTGTCGTGTAAGCCCGCGTCACCACAGGCATCTGCATGTACTCGTGCCATAATGCTTCGTAGGCCATTGGCATTGATTATCGACGATCTTCCGCCCGTGTTCCTTCCTTGAGACCTCGCAGCTGCACTCTCGCCGCTTCTTATCCTCTTCCCGCTTCACCATCGCATGTTGCACCAGCGCGACAATGTTATCTGCACATCGTATTACGAATTTGTTGTCCGCACGATTTTTGTACACGTAACACGTGAAATTGTCGTCAGATTTGTCCAATCTAACGTCGCGTTGTCGCCAATCGCCGAGAAGTGATTTTCTCCCTCGCATGTTGCCTACCTGCTCATCGATCATCTGGCATCACGAAGCAGCGAACTTCATCCGTCACCTCGGATTGTTTACGATCGGACGGTTGATTAAAACGCTGAGAATCGCCAAGTTGACTTTTTGCGCGATCATTTCAACGAGGATACTCGCAAATCTAAAGTCAGTTAATATTGCTGTGATTAATTGTTAAGTATTTAAATAATTAAGAATGGTTCTCACGAAGGAATATCGCATTTGTATGCCGCTCACCACGGAAGAGGTAATCTTTTCATGCGTTATTTAGTTATCTAATTATGTATTCGGATAATAAGATTATCTATTTATCTGAAAATTATTATTATTATTTTATATTGACCCGCTTATTTGTTAATTCTTTTCTTGCTAGATAATCTTTTTAAAAATTGCTGTTCGTACTAATCAATCAATTTCATTTTAGTATCGCATTGGTCAGTTATATATGATTGCCAGACATAGTCATGAACAATCTGATAATGATGAGGGAGTAGAAGTAGTAGAAAATGCTGCCTGTGAAGATCCTGTTCACGGAAAGGGTCAGTACACTGAAAAAAGGATTCATCTCTCCAGGTAAATTTTTTTATATTTTATATTTTTATGAAATATATATATATAGAGCGAGAGAGAGACAGCTTAAACATATCATGGTTGTCATTAAACATCTTTACTTTCTTAAGACAAGTACTATAATTCTTTATTTTCCTTCTAGTAAACTCCCTTACTGGATACAGTCTATCCTACCTCGAATATTTTATGTGACAGAGAAAGCATGGAATTATTATCCCTTCACTATCACAGGTATTATGTTTTATTTATATAGCATACTGTATCAATTGATCTTTTATCAAGTTTCATGGATGCTTTTCCAAATAAACATCATTAATTTTATATACAAAATACTTGATTAAAAATATCTTTGATGAAAATAATGATATTCAAAATTCTTTTCTTGATTAAAAAAAATTGGGCTCTTTTATTAATATTTTCTTTTTCTTGCATATTTGTGATTTCTTGATGACTGCAGAATACACTGTGAGTAATATTTAGTATAAGAATTGTTATAAAATTTTCTAAATTTTATTTTAAAATTTTTCTTTTTCAGTGTTCCTTTATACCAAAGTTTCACATAGCAATAAACACTCGATATGAAAACAACAATGGTTCTACAGAGAATGTAAGTAAAACTTATTGCATCTCTCACATTATACCTTTTGTTATAATGTGCTTATATATACTTATAATATTATAATTAATACATAATGTTATTAGTAATAATAATAATTCTATTACTGTTATTAAATTGTAGTGCTTAGGATTGTCACCCATTGAATTGATCCATCGGGAGGTTGATTTCGTGGACATCGCATACGACGAGATCTCTGCGAAACATTACAAAGAAGAAGAAGTAAGCTTACACAATATAAAATTACTCATTTAAAGTCATGCATTTAATTTTGAACATGTTATCCTAAATGAGACTTATTTTGATACTCGCAACAGGATCCAAAGTTTTTTCAATCAAAACGAACAGGACGCGGTCCTCTGGTTGAAGGTTGGAGAGATACAACACAACCCATAATGTGTTCGTACAAATTAGTTCACGCGTCATTCGAGGTCTGGGGCATGCAGACACGAGTAGAGGATTTCATACATAGAGTAAGCTTATCCAGTTAGTTTTTTGCTTACCTTACATTTCAGTGATATTATTTTCATAATAGCATCGAATATGAAGGGTCGTGATTGTCTAAAAAATATTGTATGATACACAATAATTAATGTTTGATTCAATTTGCATAGAGATTATATGCAATATTTAAAAAAAAAAGATGATATTCACTATTACTGATTAATTTTTCATAATTTTAGTGTATAAGGGACATCCTGCTGCTGGGCCACAGACAAGCCTTTGCCTGGATCGACGAGTGGTACGACATGAGTTTAGAGGACGTGCGGCAGTATGAGCAGAAGATGCATGCCGAGACGAACGAGAAAGTCAGATTGAGAAATCAGCTAAACGAGAAGCCACCCGGTACACCAACTTCGCCCGCGCCGACCACGCCCACGGCGAAGTCACCCACGCAAGCGAATCGATCGTGGTTTTCTTGGTCGTAGCCACAAGATTAGCGCGACAAGTTGATCTCGGGTGCAGCTCTTCGTCGATTTGGTTAACATTCAAGTGATATTCTCTATTTCTCACGTCCATGTATATACAGACTGCCCCAAAGAATGCGCGAATCTGTAACAAGGACATATTCTTTCAATGAATTTTATATTGACAACTTAATCAACAGTTTGATTGCTCGAAACTTTAAAGCATTTTAAGATTATACATATAACTAATAAATTTTATGTTTTTATTACACTAATCTGTGGTTTCTCCACAAATAGAATGTCAGTATTTTTTTTTATAAAAGAAAAGGAAATCTCATAAGAGATTAGAAGATAATTATTAATAATGATTTTAGTTCCTAATAAGAGGAAGAATTAATAAAAATTTATTAAAGGAATATGTCTCTCTGTAATTGATTGCATTTCTCAGGACGTCCCATATACATATGCATAGTTCTATGTATGTAGGCTTGTCGTAAAACTATTTTTATTTCTGTTTCGATATACTATGTACGACGAACACACTCCGAAATGTCGCACTTCAATTATATTTCACAGTTTAAGTTCAGGAATGCCTATAAAGGAGCTGGTCTAAGCCATTCCGAAAATGGCGTAAAGTCAAATTTTGAAATACTTGTCTTTTGGATAACTATAGTTTAGATTACGAGGTTTCACATATTTAGGTCCCACAAATCTTATACATTTAAATTACTTTTGTTTCACTTGCGTTTTACTCATGAATTAGTAATAAATTAATTTTATCGTGCAAAATAGTATTCTGTAAGTTGTATAGCGTAATTAATTAAGTGTATGAAATTTTTATTTGCAGTTTGATGTATAGAGGCACTTAAAAATATATGTGTTTGCAAATAATTCATATTTGTTCAAATGTGAACATATCTTCGCTATTAGAGATATAGTTATATTTGCATTAATTTTAGATTAACTATTTTTATTCTTCATCGGCCAGCACATAATATTCACCGATAAACATAATATTTTAATTGAAATACAATTGAGTCACTCAGTAATTAACATAAACAAAATTTTAACAATATAGACAATGATTTATACCCAAAAATAATTTGCATATTTACTCGATTACGCCTAATTAGGATTAACAATTATCGAGTGTAACCTGCTGACGACCGGATGTTGTAACGGTGTAATGAGGACACGTGCCATCTCGCCAATATGACCTGTCAGCAAAATTTTATATTAAATCAACAGACGCTATTAAATCGTTAACATGCCACCAATGTTCATTAATAAGAAATGGATTAAAATAATGAAATCTTCTACAAACTCTTCATATTAATAAGATTAAAATTTCAAAATTACTATTACAAAATTTTTCACAAAAATAAATATCTTACAAGCATTACACTGATCCGTAAGTCGAACGAGAGGATACAATAAGGAAAGTTCTTGCAATCTCGTTAATTCTTCAGACTCTTCTAAGGAAGTCGAAGTTATCTAAAAATAATAAATGACACTGGAGGTGTTCTTTTTCTCTTTAGTTCATAAAAAATTATTTTAAAACTAAGACAACCACGTAGTGCGATTCGTAGCAAAGTTGATACAAGACGAAAAATTTGTGCTCTTCTCCAGTAAGAATTTCTTACATTGGCATAATTTGTCGCGGAATTTAGCATAGTTTCCGTATGAATGCCACGCTGTTCATTCCGACGGAGTTGCGTGGCGGCTTCTGTAATTAATTCGCTGAACCTAGCTGCTACTTGCTTCCATCGTATCAAATCGCTGGGCTGTAAAATAAAATTCGAATGAAATAATCCAAAAAAGAAAAATTTTTAAGAATGTGTTCTGCGAAGTTGTATTTAAATGCATAACTTTTATCATATAAAGTAAAAGAAGAGGAAATTAATATATAAAAGAATAAAACAAATATATATATTTTAATTTCTAATTCTTAATTAAATTTAATTTAATGGAACAACGTTTGTTTGTAATATTGAGCGAATAAAATAAATATATTATCACCGATAGATTAAAAAACACTGGTAAAAGGGCGATGGGCAAGGGAGATCCGCGCAATTCGGAACACTCAGATGGAGGTCCTGACAGAGTCAAATGTCTCAAAAGATCCAAGACGTCAATTAGAAGCTCGCCATGACGACCACCAACATCCTGTCTAATAAGTCCTAAAGCATCCTGCGCAATAACTTGTGCTTCTACACCTGGATTGTCAGCTGATCAATCATAAAATATTTATTTAAAGCTTACTTCTTTGTGTATCATATTTATAAAATATATAAAAAAAGTTATCGAAATATTTAATATTAAAAATTAAAAAATTGATAAAAATCTATCAAAGATTAGGTGGAGAAAAATATTAGCTGCAAATTCTTGTTCCTGACGTCAAAATTTTAATCTTGATGGCTTAAGTTTGACATCATATGATATCCTAACTCGGAACATCATCAGCGTAATTCCAGAACTGGAATTTCGCTGACGATGAATTTATAAATGTTTGTCGATAAGTATTGCGTTTTCGCATTGCGATTTTAAACGACAAATAAATTGCGATCATAAAAAATATTCACTGTTATTCTCTTATATAATTTAAATGCATTCTTAATTTTTATTTTTTATTAGTCATTATTTACTTACCAAGGATCAATTCTTGCACATGTTGCGGCATAATCGGCTTTTTTAGACGACTTAGAAAAATCTGTAAAGCCGCCGCGCATTCCAGAGCTGCATTGTTTGAATCTTCAAAATGCGGCTTATGGCCTTTTTTTAGGGAATTAAGAATATACCGTCGAAGCTCACGACGTCCTGCCCGACGAAATAGTCCTTCCACTCTAGCATCTTTAATCAAGAATTTAAAAAAATTTAAGTTATATATATATAATAAATATTTTGTGTAACGCATAAAATAAAAACTCTTACGTTCTTTCAAAAAATGTATAAGTTCTTTCACTGCATCCAGAGACTTTTGCGATATTATGTCGTCACCTGTATCCTGCCTGAAAATTAAAAGAATACGGAAGTGAATAATGAAAGAGACATTAAACAAATAAGCGGTTCTTTTTAAAGTTAACGGATGTATGTAAAAAGCGGGGAAATGATTTGTCGCAATGCAGAAAACATTTTTGTTCTCAGCACCATGTGTCCTTGCTACATCCTTCGTGTACAAGTTTATAAAGAGCTGTAATAATTCCATTCCTCGAATCTTTTAAGTATGTCGAGACGAATTTTTCATCGCTATTTGTTATTTTATTTATCCGTGAGCGCGATCCTAGTTTGCGGATCGTCGCGAAGGGTTCCTAGAGGAGCGTCCTGTCCCTCGTGCAGTCAAGACTGTCCAGAAGCCTTAACTGTTCAGCTACCATGGTAAGGATAATTTAAATATAAGCATATAAAAGTTAAGTATTTTTTAAAGAATTTCAGAACATAAATTTTCAATGTGTGTTAGAGTTTCAAAATTCGAATGTCAGATTCGAAGAATTTACAAAGTACAGAACTTTAAAAATCAGACATTTAATACCAGCTTCAGCGACTTTTCGGACCTATATTTTTCTCGCCTATTTATTCACTGTATGATTGAAATATAATCAGGGGAATCTTGTGATCTCGGACCAAGAGATACGTCTCCCCAAAAATATTTGCTAGTTAGGTCGAATTATATTAATATTCTCTATTTAATACCAGAATCTAAAAGATTAAAAGTTCAATTTTTTTTAATTTTAGGAGCCTGTTTTCTGAATTTAAAGAGCAAAAAATTTGCAAAAATGTTTCAGGTATCCAGATCAAGAATCAAATCTGCAGCCAAGAGTTCTACGAGATTTCCCTGTCAATTCGCTCCGAAATTCTCTTCATTCCAGTTTGATACAAGAAGGAACTTCTCAAGACACAACACGCAATGATAATATTCTACCGAGTAAAAATTCAGCGTCTTTCGGAAACTACAAGAGCTTCTCTCCACAAGAACCCGCGAACGGAAATTTATTTTTCAAAAACTTTCTTAATAAGTTTCCGAAATTTTTAGACAGGCGGGAAATGTTTTCTCGGGATAAATCTACGGGTAGATATCCTCTTGTTCTCCCATCGAAGCAAAATTTCAGATCGGAAGATGTCTTTAGAAATCCTCGCAATAAATATTCCAGCTCCTCGTTAGAAGACAAAAACTTCCAGAATAATATAAAAGACAAAGAGGATCCTACGAGTAAAATGCTCGTCGTTTATCGTGCCGATAGAGGCACAGAGCCTTTGGATTCAAGAAACGTTTCTCCTTCAAACGTCATCCTGCCACAGAGATTCATCCCGAAGGTCGAAAATGCTTTCCGATTCCGCCGAGATCCGGTTCCTCGTATCTTCGATGCAAAAAGAAATGCAATCAGAAAATCTTCGAGTCCTGTTAATCAACAATACAGCCTTACGTATCCTCGAAAAGGATATAATTCCGCAGATTTCGATCTGCCGGAAATTAAACGTGATCCTTACGTTCATCCCTTTGGAGATGTAAATATTTGGAAGCCGACGAAAAATGATGAGTTCTTCGATAATTCGGACGACATAAAAGATCCATCACAGTCTTCAAATTTGGAACAGTTAAAGCAATCTGAAAATAATTTCTTAGAAATGTATCCCGCGAAAGAACAAGAAATTATCACTGAGGATAATAATAAGCAAATCAGTAAGTCTTATATGCTCCCTCAGAATTTAGATACCTGGGAACTGATGGATGACGGAGAATCCCTCGATGATGATTACGCCGCATACAAGGACTCGCAGGAATCCGCAAAAATTAATCGATTGCAAGAAGCTGGAAATAATTGGCTGCAAGTGTTTCCTGCGATGGGAAAGAATATCGAACACTTTGAAGGTGAAAAAGGCAAGGATAAGGAATTCGCAGAGCAGGAAAATATGAATCAGGAATTTTTTGAAGGTGAGACTGTACAGGATGCCATCGAGACTGAACAAAATAGATATAATCCTTACGCTCTTCAACAAAATATGAATATTTGGCCGACAATACAGGATGAAGAACTTTTCGATAACTTGGATTTTACGCGCAAAAACTCACAAAAGATAGATCAATTGGAAATGTATTCTGAAGAAAATAATGATAAGTATTTTCAGAATGAGGGACATAAAGATATAATCCTTGACAGTAAAACACAAACTAATAATGATCGGGCACCCGTGATTAATGCCTATAATGCTTACATCCTTCCTCGACATTTAAATATTTTAAATGATGCGAAGTATCCTATCGATTTCTCAGAGATACAGAAAATACCAGAAGCTAAAAATAATATATTACGTACGAATCCTATCGAAGAAAAGAATGAGAGGTTCTTTGAGGACGAAGATATTATTCAGAATGACGCGCGTATCCAAGATTTGATTCTATCTAAGGATATTTTTGATATGGATGAATATAGCAGTCATGTTTTCGACAAAAAGAATATAAGGGATAACACTCAAGCTTTGACGAGACTTGATCCTGATCTATTGGATGACGTTGAAGATCTCCCACTAGAACCAACCGAATCGACGTCAATAGAATCCCTTGCAGAAGTTTCCACATCTGAGCAATAATAACAAAAAGTTGTTAATATTATACATATGTACAGGTGTATCACACTTAGCGAATAATCACCTTTTATCTGAAGTCTCTTTAGAGTCTCTTAGAGTCACAATTTTTTCTTAATAAAAATGCGTCTCAAGAGATCAATAGTTATAAGTAATTTAAAATAACTGCTTTAAAAGTGTATAAAGATGAATAAAATTTTATAATATTATCATAAAATAAAGTTCTATTCTTTCTTTAGTTTAAGAAAAATTTTTTAATTTAAGAAAAAATTGAGAAAGAGAAACCTGTTTTTTGTTATAAATGTGGATATATTTAAATATTAATTAATGTTTAATAATGAATATTAATTAGTTTTATATATATATGCATGTTTAATACAATAAATAATACAATATAAAAAATGTTACTATAATTGATAGTTAACCGGCGAGGATTTGTTGTAGGTTCTGTTTGAAAAGAAAATTTTAGATATAATTTCTCTAATGAAAAGAATTTCTTCCAACTTCATTATCATTCAATAATAAATAAAAAACCAAAGAGCATTATTAGCATTTGTCTCTTATTACACCATTTTATCTCAAAAATTATTACCATTTCAAATACAAGTTGTAAAAAATATATGTGTAAAAATTAATATAAGTAAATATAAAAATTAATATTAAAAATAATTGCAATTTCTTTCTTAGGCAATTATATTAAATATTTTATTCTGTTATTTTATAAAAAAATTAATTTTATTCAAAACTAGCTTTGAACGAATATTGCATTTGTATCTTATATAATAATTTCGTTTACTTCTCGACGTGAATTTTCTGCACTTATCGTTAATAAATATATAATAAAAAATAGATACATAAAAAAATGTTTCCGAATATTCATATGAATGAACGAGTTGTATGCTGACCTATATAAATTTTTTTGCACACAAAAGCGAATGCGTTTTCTCATCGTGCCTGTTGGATTCGTCAAGCCTGCGGAATTTGACATATAAGCGAAAAGAAGTGCGTAATATGACGGTGGCGATGTATACGTAGTCCTGTTGCGAAATGAATGAAAATGCAATTAAATCAATGCAGTTTTGCAAATGTTTAATAATATGCAGCAAATTGTCAAGCCGTATTGTAATACACGTATTTGCTCATAAAAACAATTTACTTTGCAAAGAAAAATTCAGAGCATGTATGTATAATTATGCAATTAATACAAATTTATAAAAAATGTTGTCAAATATCTAAATTAAGTACACGAGATTTCCTTATTACTGCTGTCCCTTCAATATTTTTATGTTATGAGATTTCATGAATTTTGCCTTAAATATTCTTCCATAAATGCTAAGAATCGTATAATAAAAGAACTGAATAAGATTAAATAATTAAATAAAAATAAGACGTTTATCAAAGAACAACATACAATATTGTTTAATTCTGTGTGTATTTTTAATTATTTAAATGTAAAATTAAATATATAATAAAAAAGTGATTATATCTTTTTCATTTTAGAGATCTTTCAAACAATATTTATATTTGTTGTTATTCTATTCGGCTATCGCTTATGTGATAACATAAGACACGAGAATTTTCTGCATAAAATATTAAAATTTTGGAAAATAATTTTTCATTCATTTTACCTACATATATAAATTATCGTCACGCGCCATTCCACGATCACGCAATAACGAGGAGACGTATATTGATTAATCATGCAATTTGAAATTTGCCGATGCATCGAATCGCTCGCATAATTTCGCAAGCAACGTGGGTGATTTCGTCGTGCTCCGATTTCGCAGCTAGCCGCGGATTCCCTTAAAAAACCGACGCGCTCGTCGTACTTCATCAGTTCGGTTTCGACTGCGATTTCAACCTACGAACGATGCATTCGAAGACTTGCTGCGCGTTACTCCTGCTGGTGCTAGTCGCCTGCCAGGCTGCACCCTCGTCCAAGATAATCGAGAAGAAGCCGAGCAGCGAGACGGAGACCAAGCTCACCGAAGAAAATCTCAAGCCAGAAGATGCGGGTGTGGACAAGGATAGGGCAAAGAAGTCAACGACTTTCTGCGTGGAGGTTCACTCCGGAAAAAAAGAGGTAGTTCCTTGTAAGCAGGAGGTACAACAAATACCAGTTGTCAACACTCCTGACTACAAACCATATACCTTATACCAAACCGCACCGGCACCAGCACCAGTACAGTATCCAGTTTCGAATATCGTGGTCCAACAGCCGATACCATCGGCTAGCATCACACCTGTGCAAACAGTGCAGCCTTCTCAAGTAGTTGTTCAACCGACCCTGAATATTCCTGCTCAGCCTCAACAGAGCGCCAGTCTGGTGATTCCTCAGCCAGCTCCACAGCACATCATCCAAGTTCAAGCTGAACCGCAACAGATCGTTGTAGAATCAGCGCCAGTTCCTCAAGCAAAACCGCAACAGCCAATCATTAACATCGTGCCGGCTCCAGTCTCCGCGCCCTGCGAACAATCAATCGTGCAGCCGATACCACCACAACAGATTCACCTGGTCCACCTCGTTCAACCACCCCAACCGGCACCACCACAACCGCCCGCGCAACAGGAAGTCCAACCAAAGGTGGAGGCGGTAGAAACGCCGGCACCACAGGTAGGAAGAGAATCAGATATAAATATATACAGAGAATACATTACAGGATATATTACAAAAATTAGAAGCCAGTAGATGATATAAATTTGAAGATAATTTTTCTTCTGAAAACTCTCAATATTTAAAAATTTAATTTTAAATATCTGGATAATTAAAAACTTGGAAAAACATTGATTTAAGAATTATTTAAATTAAGATTACTTATTATCTTTCTAATTCTAATTAATAATTGTCTCTCTAATTAATTGAATTAAATTAATTGTTATACTATTCCATTAAAGTCCGCTTGAAATTAACAGAGAAGTAATTAATTATTTATATATAATGAATATTCTTCGCGATTTAAAACCTGCCGATTCTGCAACAGAAAGTGGATGTCGCACCTGCTTCCTGCAAATCCGAGGTGATAATTGCACCGCCCTCTCCCTTGGAATATTATTACCATGAGGAAGAACCGGAAAGGATAGTCGAGGTACCAAACGTTCTATATAAGATTTGTCAATTTAGCGAATTATTAAATTTTTGAATTTGCATTCTTAAGAACTCTTGTAATTTTAATTTCCCGAATCTGCAAACATTTTTTTAATGACTATCTCACATAAAATATCAATACTACTACATAATAAAATGTTATTTCTCGTTCTAATACATGTTCCATCATTGCACAGTATGTACCAGTAGTAGCGCCTCAGCAGCAAGAATACGAGTGCAGTTGTCGATCCGAACAGCATCCTATCAGGACCAAGACCGTCCCGCATCACGTAATATATTCTGGCAGCGGACTTAGGTCCCCTATACAAGCCCCTGTGCTATCCCCGATACAAGCCGTACAATACAAAACCGGCATCGTAGGAAGTGATGACACGTCGCCCTTAGTCTATGCACAAGCCAGAGAAGCGGTGAGTACCAAACAGATGATGAGAATGAGACATTATTGATCCGGCATACAACTTCCACATTAATCTTGTGAACGAGCGATATCATGCGGTTCCAACTGTGCGATTCTTAAAAAAGCGAGAAAACCTTGAAGCGGCATCAAAAGATTCCTATCTACGCGATTCTATTCCTTCCACGGAGAATAATAAAGAGAGAATCTTTAAGGAAAGATCCGACAGTTCGATTGAGAGACCTGAGTACATAATATTTGGTTTCACGCACAGGTTTAACTCTTTATATCCTCGGTGACCTCGTTAAGGAAATTGGACCAAACGACTTATTGAATTGAACTGTAAATTTTGATTCAACGTCTAAGACGTTGTATCGAACGTGTATCTTCGACGGAACGTCCTTATGTATTGTTTGTTTAAAAAATAAAAAGAATTATTCTCATATATGAAACCTTCTCGATTGTTCTCCCTCCGATTTATACCTCCTCATAATTTATACTTCTATCATAATCTGGTGCAATATCCAAAATATCGCGTTGCGTTTGGAATCTTTTGATGCGTATGAAGCGAAACATTAGGCAAGCGGTTAATTGAGGCCTCCCAACTGGAAATTTAATACTGAAAATTAAAAATCGATTCTAGATATAGATACATTCAAATTATAAAAAAAAATGCGAATTCTAATCTTAAAGAGAATTAAGAAAAGAAAAAATAATTAAATATACTAAATATATTATAAAATACAATTTTCACATAGATAATGAATACCAAATTATTTTTTTGCAGGAAGCAAGGCATCATAAAAAGAAGGTCCCTATGCATATCTCGGTGCAACCTGTCATATACAACAATCCCCCCAACTATCCTTCTAATAAATACGAATCCGAGTTGTATCGTCCCGTGACATATGTTAGCCCTTATACCTTCTCTTACCCTGCGACAAATTACAACTCTTATTCCAAGCCAAACTCTCCTTATGGTAGTGTACCGCTGGTCAACGTAAACACAGGGGGACCATATTATAGGAATTCACAAGACAAAAATTCGGAGAAGATTTCGAATGACAAAAGCACACAAGAAACCTTTCCAAATATGAACAATCCCTCTAGCAATCAAAAGCGAGAGGCTAGCTCCATTCAATTGAGTAGCGAGCAGAAAGAAACCGCAGAGGGATTACCGATGGAAAAAGAAAGCAGTATTAAGCAGACGATTACAAAAACCGACGAAATTTAGAAACAAAAAGAAGAATAGAACAAGCTCTCAAATCTTTAAAAGCACAGATATGCCGAAATAATTTGTTAATTGATTTAACGTAAACATGAATTTAATAGCTATATAGACATCTTATTATTTGCATGTATCGTTACTAAATTGTCTAATAATTTTTTTAATTTTTTTATACATACATATTGTAAGTGTTGTTAAGAAATGGAAATTTTCTCTTGTAATAAATATGATAAAATATAATTTTTTTGTTTCACAAATGCAATTTATAAATTCAAACACTCACCGTTTAGAGCTCTGCACTCCCATTTCTGTGATTTTCCTCTCTCTGTTATATATCTTCCGTCCGATATAGTTCTCTTTCAACATGAGACATATTTACACACGTGATTTGTTTTCTGATCGTACGCTTCAAAATTTTAGAGTTGTCGGATACGAGGTTGAAATTTTTCGAAACGTTTCAATTAGTTTTTACGAACAAGTTCATGTTGTCAATTGAAGAATTTATCTGCAAAATGTTACAAGTAGCAATTAAAAATTCAGCATATATAAAAAAAATCATTAATTTTATGGTATATATACTTTAAAAATTTTCACGATTTTTTATTATTATATATATATATATATATATATATATATATATATATGTATATGTATAGTACAAAATATATAAAAATACTATAATATATATAGTATAATAAATATAAACATATGTATATATTAATATAATAAAAAATCTTATATATATATATATATATATATATATATATATATATATATATATTTATTTATATATATATATATTTGTTTTTTACATATTTAAAAAATATATTTCTTTCATTTATTGAGAAGATTTGCAGTATAAACTGAATAAATTACACAATCCATAATATAAATATAAATGTAATGTAATATTCTTATAGTTTAAAAATTAAATTATTAAGTCTTTATATATATATATATTTCATTATCGAGGTGTCTGAAATTTATGGATGAAATCATTTATTATCTCTTCTAAATTTGTCCCCAGTTGTTGGAAACACCATTTGCTTGTTGCTGGACATATTAACGCTATGGCAATGGCGCTTATTGTTAAAGGAGCGAGCAACATCCAAATCAACTATATAAAAAATTAATTATAATTAATTATAAATTAGTCAAATAGATTTTATATATATTAAGTACATGAAATATCCAAGAAACAAGCAGCCATCCTATCAACACTGTCGCAACTGTGATGAAATACGGAACATATTCCGGACGAAGGATGTATCGCAAACAGGGAATTTTGTCGTTTAACTCCACCAACATAGCCTCCAGCTGCATTATTAAAAATATTAATAGCCTAATTTTACAATAAATTTAGCTGAGAACATTGACTCACATCCATTTTTTCTTCAATAAATTTATGGAAGAGAAACAATTTTTTTTTAAATTTAATGCAAATAAAAAACGACTAATATAACATATAAGACACTACATTTTGACATAAAAAATAATTCTTTTAATATGTGACTTGAAATGGAAATAAAATTTTGTCAACTGGTTTGATGCAATTTCGATCGATCGTACTGACGTGGCAATAAACTGACTACTTCGCCGCGTTTGTTTTTACACGTTCGTTTATACGCAGTGTATCTATTAAAAAGTAATTTTGAGCATTTTTCACCTTTTCATAAAACCCAGGAGAATTTAATTCTTCTAGATTGTCGTGCAATTTATTTTGCAAGAAAAAAATATATATATTTCATATTTATATAAAAAATCGTCTGTATAAAATAATTTTTTATACAAATATCCTTTCTATCAATAATCCATTTTTTTATTGGCAATCAATCATATTCTTGCATGCAGTTGACTCCTTCATTGAGCTATTATCCTGTGATTGATTCTGTTGAGGTTCGATAATATTCTCGTCTGCCGATAATGTAATAGAAAATTCATCTTTTGAAGGCAAAATGTCTTCTGGTATTTCTTCAAGAACACTTTTCTTGTATGGCACGAAAGGAGTTTGCGTATCGAGAAGTTGAGCCAGTTCCGGCGATGGAGGAATTCTTTCTCGTTGAGGAGTCCCTTCCGACTGATCAATCAGATACTGATCACATTTAACAAGTGTGCACAGTTTCTGAAACGCCGAGGACGTCATTCTTGCCGTCAGGATTGTGAGAAGCTGTGCAAGACCAGGTGTTCAAAATTAACTGACCACGGGGCTATTTGACCCTGTGTGGTCTTGATTATACATGTTGCTTAATAAGATATTTATTAATACTTATATTATAAAACTCTTAGAGAGAGAGAAAATCGGAGGTCCTTGAAAATAGAATATAGAAATATAGAAATGTGTAGGATATAGAAAAAAAAATTAATTAGTAGAAGATCGAAATTGTCTAACTATATACTCACAATGATTAAATTCGCAGACTGTCTCAACAAAAATACAGCTGTAGGATATATCAAAATAATCGTTATTTCCATCAAACGCGAAATGGCAGCAACAGAAAACAGAATACCAGACAACATCAATAGGATTACAAGTTGGAAGAGTCCAATCAATGCCTATAATAAAAATATTCCAAATTATCAAATTAAAAATAAATGACTCTTTAAAATCCTGTGACTAAGATCTCTATGAATTTTTTAATTTCTTTATATTAAAACAATAAAATTGTAATATATATATAAATATATATATATAAATATAAATATATATATATAAATATAAATATATATATATACACACACATACATGCGTTACATACATGCATATACATACATGCGTACATACATGCATACATACATATGATATCAATTATGAATCAAAAATAATTCTTACACAAAAGATCCACATGGTTAATGCCTCTTTGTGTTAATGACAAGTCGTATTTGCAGTTTATCAATTGCAGACTCTTTGTAATTCTGCTGATAAAGATTCACGTTCGACTCGCATTTAATGATTTACATTCCACATTTCTCGATTTAATTTCATTTGACGATAAGTGAGCTTTCCTTAAAACTCTTGGAGAAGCTTTTACCGTTCAATGTCATGTAAAGATGATAATATTCATGCCAGTTTACTTTTACTAGTACTACATGTTAAATTAACCAAAATGTAAATGCCCAACTTCACATTGCGCTGTCACATTTATCGAAAAAAATCAAACGAGATAAATCGTCTTAAAAAATTGAAAATTACAAGAATGCACAAGAGAAATTTAATCTTGATATGGAGTATAAAAGAAAGTTATATTAAATATTGTAGAAAATCTTAAGTATCTATATATTTAAGACTTTAGTAAGGCTCTTAATGTGAAACACATATTTAAATTTCAACCGGTAAGAAAGTGCCAGACGCGGATGGTAGTGCGTCAGTTTCAAGGAAAAATTAATTTTTATTAAAACTGATTAGTTGTGCACAAATTTTCCTTGATACAATACTAAGTAAATTACTAAATCTCAATTCAAGATTTTTATTTTTAATAAACCCCTCTGTCTCTCTCCCCCTAAAGAAGATCTCAATTCAGCGACTTCGCCTCAATATTTTTCTCGCCTACACTTCTTTCACTACCATCCGCGTCTGGCTCTTTTTCGCCCGTTGAAATTTAAATATGTATCTATATATTTGTTCTTAAAATTTTATTTTATAATATAAATATATATTATAAAATATATCATGCAGATCTTATTTAAGTGTGTTTCCTATTCTTTCTTTCAAGTTTCACATAATTCGTGTTCCTGAAATAAAAAAAAATTATTTATATGTTCTTGAAAAATGTATTAAGAGTTCATACATTACTTTAAAAAATATGTATACACACACAACTATGTATATATGTATACATAACAAGAAGATTTTAATAACTTATGATTTAATTATCATACATCAAAGTATGATTGATATAACTCACGTTAGCAATTTCATTATCATAAATTTCTTGACAACTGTGAATAAGAACTGTAGTTTTCTCTTCTTTTTTCTTAATATCTGCTTGTAATTTATTCTTTTTCAAGTATTTCTCATTGAAGCAGGCTTGGTTTGTATCAAATTTGGCCTTCTGTTCCTTTTTCTCACTAACAATATTATCTGATTTTAATTATTTTTATAATCAAAGAATATATATATAACTTTTTATTATCAAAGTATATATATATAATAAAAATAAAGTATATATATATATATATATATATATATATATATATATATATAATAAAAATTAAAGAATATAATATCTAAAGAAGTTCTCATTAAAAAAAGTAAACTTTTAAATCAAACTTAAGCGATACCTCAATAGCTGGTTACGCAAGTTGAGCAATGGAACAATATCTCCTTCACGATGTAACTGTACTTTGTTCATTTCTGTATCCATTTGATCCTTGTGCATTGCTAATTTGCTTTGCCATTCATTTGATATATTATTCGATGAATCAATTTGCTTTTTAGCATTATCCAATTTTGTTTTCTTGTTTCTATATAAAATAGAATAATATCAATAATTGTTTATAATATGTACAATCTAAATGTAATTAAAAACATACATCAGTTCTTTATATATATCTATCAAGGTAGAGAACATATCATTCATTCTCGGGACAAAATTTAATTTTTCTTCTATTTGTTTTATGGATTGTTTTTTTTCCTGAATGGCTTCCTGTATTATATCACGGTCTTCTAATTTTAATTTATATTGTTCCTTGAGTTCATCTAAACGGGATTGATATTCTTCTGGTGAATATACAATTTCTGACTGTAATTCAGCTATCTCCTTGGACAGCTAAAAATTACATTGCACATGCATTACAAATTTATCAGATTAATTTTTTAGCAATAAAAATATAATATTATTATGAAAGATCAAAATTCAAATAAAGATATTTACCTTTCCCATTCCTGTTTTAACAGAGCCACATCGCTCCTTGGTAATCTGATTTTCTTTTTCTGCTTCATTTTTTATTGTTTCAAGTTGCAACTCCTTTTTATTAATTTTTTCTGTTTGTGATAGTATATGTTGTATTTCACTCTCCAGCTAATATATAAAAAAATATGAAATCTTATTATTGCATGCTGTGGTAAAATGTTAATTAAAAGAAATATATTTTAATAAAAATTAATTTTTATTACTTTCTTTATCATAGGTGATTGATTTGATTTATGGTTAGCTTTATTCTTAATCAATTCCACAACTTGAATATTCGTTTCTTTCAGTTCTTCTAGTTGCCTTGATGTTGCTTCAATTTGATCTTTCTTGTCATTAAATTCTGGCTTCTTGTGCATTGTATATAATACAAAATTGGAAAGAAATTTTGCATGTTTTTTAAGTCGTTTTTGTCCTATAAAATTTATTTGTAATATCAATATTAATTTTATACATATATTGGTCTTTTAAAAAATTCTAAACTGAAATTTGTACCAGGATTAGTGATATCATTAAGACAAAATTCATGTAGAAATATCCGATCAAATATTTGTGTCACAACTGCGTGTAAGTTTATCAAATTGACTACATCAGAATCCTCGTAGTACGTCATAACAGTATATTGTTCTGGAATTGGCTGTAAAATTTTGTTCAGATAATAAATGATACATAAAAATAAAAATCCATGTGTGTGTATATGTGTGTGTGAGTCTTACTATTTCAAGAAATAGTTTATATAACCCATATACAACATATAAACATTTATATACAAGTGATTTATATAAAGACCTAGTTTACACCGAGCACTTAATACGCGTATCAAATAGTAAATAACTAGTACATTGGTTCAGTTATTGGTTGATCAGCTCAAATACACTACTTGATACGCGTATCAAGTGCTCGGTGTAAACTAGACCAGTGTCTCACCTGATAAATTAAGCTCACGTCAATATAGAATTGTAATAAGAATGCCTTTAACAAATTCACAATATAGTCTTCTGTTGGGTTTTTGAGATCTTCAATAGTCGATGGTAATGCAGCATCCAATAAAATGTGATGAATCTTATTGATGGACAAATCCATGATGATCGATTAAATGTTACCTGCAAATTAATTGATTCTAATAAGAAAAAGAATAATATAATGAAATAAATATAATAATAATAAATCTTTATATAAAATATAATAATGTATATAATAATATTATCAATAATATCAATAATAATATATCAATATAACATTTTTTTTTCATTACTTTAAACAGGGTTGCACATTTTATTGAAGATAAAGGTAAAGGTCTTTGAAAAACTTACTAAATATTTTAAAAACAGTTTTGTAGCTTTTCGATACACGTTATTATTATATTCTCTTATTGTTAGAAGTATTTCTTCTCTACTTTTCACAACATTATGATGATTATGATGACTTCCTCCGTAACGCTCTGCAAAATATTTGAATCTGTTTGAATCTAGTACTTTTCTATCTTTATGTCATCGATCATGTAATTTTCCTCTATAAAAGAGGAAAGACCTTCGCTTCCACAACTGGACAAGAATAGCAGAGGTCACTAGCAGACAGCCTCAAAGGAACGCACCTTTTTCTTCGACTCTAGCAGAGTAATTGCTAGTAAAAAAGAAATTGTTATTTATTTGGAAAGTAAAGTTGGACAACCCTCAATATCACCAGATTATGCCGCATGGCGGTCGTGACGTCACTGTAGCTGCGTTCTAATATCCTTGCCACGTATTTTTGCTGTTTAAGTATCTCCAAGTGTCTCGCGCTATCAACAATTGGTTTAATGTTTTTTATCTGCTTGTCTCAAGTTACCTAAGAAGCTCTCGGCAGAAATGGGATTGTCTCATAGCGTGGAGATACCTGGAGGCGGTACAGAAGGTTATCATGTATTAAGGGTAAGGTGGTCTGTCAAGAACATTTAATTACTTCAAATATATCATTCGCTTTTGAAATTTATTTGCATATAAATGTTGTAAAGAAAGAACAATAATAAAACTTAACATAAAGTATTAACTTATTTAACTTACATATTTATATGAATTCAAACTCTGCATAATTCAATTTCTCTGCAAATTTGACATATTGACTACTAGAAATGTCACCCATATATAATACATTTGTTATTTTTTAATCTCTTTAATATCACACGTTGTAAAAAATTTACTAAGTCGCTTTTATATTACGAGTTCTTTGAACAATTCAAGATCCATTTCTCCTTCAATAAAAAATGTCAAGCAAAGTCAACATGTCTCACAAGCTCTATCAATTTGTTATATTAAATATTTTCTTCCTCATTGAATCTATAATCAGAATAAAGTCTACTTAAAATTAAATGATACAATCAAATTATAACCAGTTTTAGCTTTTGCTGTGAAAAAATTCAGAAATAAGAAATATAAATATCATCTTATATATATCTCATATTCTAATTATAGATAACTTATCTGCTATGATCTACTTCAATATGAAGTTATGTATTAGAAATTAGGAAAATAAAATTTCATTTATAATATATACTAAAAATATTTTTATCTTGTGTGATCATACAATATGTATATATATATATATAGGATGATTTGTATCTCTCTTTTTGGCAGGTTCAGGACGGTTCTCCTGGGCAACAAGCAGGACTTGAAGCATTTTTTGATTTTATTGTGGCAATTGGAAATACTCGGCTAGTACGTTTACTAATAATTCCTGCTGATAAAGATGCTTATCTTGTACACACAGTTGCAGTAATTATAGTAAAATATACCATATCTGCATTTTAAAATGCTGCATTTGCTCCTCATAGGATCAAGATAATGACACCTTAAAGGAACTTCTAAAAGCTGGTGTAAATAAGGAATTAACAATTACAGTGTATAGTAGTAAAACACAATCTGTAAGACGAACAAAAATTGTACCGAGTATGACATGGGGTGGACAGGGTTTATTGGGCGTCAGTATACGTTTTTGTTCGTTCGAAGGCGCCAATGAAAATGTTTGGCATGTACTTGTGAGTACTTTAAATGTCAATTTCATATAATGACATATGATTTCACAGTGAAAAGAAGGTTGATACCTAAATTTGTAGGAAGTACATCCATCATCTCCCGCAGAGTTGGCCAGTTTACAACCATTTACCGATTACATCATCGGCGCAGACTCCATTCTTCATGAAAGTGAGGACTTATTCACTTTAATAGAGGCACATGAATCACGACCTCTTAAATTGTATGTATATAATACTAAGGATGATTCCTGCAGAGAAGTGACAATTACACCTAATAATACCTGGGGTGGAGAAGGAAGGTACATGACTTTTCACAAAGTCTTTACAATTAATTGATTATTAAAAGCCAAATAATGCAGTGTACAGATATTATTATTGTATTCTTATTTAATAGCTTAGGATGTGGAATTGGATATGGATATCTGCACAGAATACCTGTTAGAAGTGTGCCAGAGCATAAACCAGCTAATTCATATGTGGTAAGAAGTTGCACTATTTACTATATAATATTTTAGTAAATATAAATATTTGTATCTCTGAAAATAAAAACGCGTGTGTGATTAACATGTTGTGCAGTAAATAACTTTACAAGTTATCTATTGAATACTTTGCTTTCTGAACACTTTGCTATTATATTATTATTATATATTTCTGTATATTTTATGCTACGAGTATTTCTATTTCAGAATGTCAAAATTGCTACACAAACTCAACCAGCGACGGCCACGACTACTACAACTACTGTGGCAGAAATTAATCCAATTATCAATACACCACCTGGCTTATCCGTTCCGCCAAGTTATGCCGCCTCAATGGATAACTCTGAACACACTGTGAAAAATTTGAAAAGCGAACAGGAAGTTAGATCAATTGAAGATATGTCTGGATTAACTATACAAACACAGACAAGTCATCTCAATTTCACTGGTGCTGCTAGTAGCTACACACCAGTCAGTTCGGTTCCTCATATGTTTTCGAATCAGCCTCCTGTTAGTTTCACACCTGGTAAGCATGACAAAATTTTAATTGTATGCCCTTAATATAATAGTTTATTTTGAATTGCACAACTGAAATCAAACTAAATTTTAAAAATTAAAAGGTTTTTTTATTCATAGTTTCTTTTCAAGAAAATTAAAACATTAATTTACTGTAACATATTGCTAAGTTTCTGTTAAAGATTTTATTAAATTTTATTCCAAGATGATTATACTTTTATATACATATGAAATTTTCACTAGAAAAAAAAAAGAAAATGGTAGAAATTTTTGAACTTCTTTTTAACATTTAGCTATTTAAACTGTTATTGATTTATTTACTTAATTATTTAGGCACTTATCAAGCGACCCCAAGCATTCCTGGTATGCCAACTATTCCGGTATTACCTACAGCATTACCTACGAGCGGCACCAATTCTTATGAAGCAACAGCACCATCTGGACCAATTAATGTTCCAAGACAGCAGATGGAGCAGAATTTTGTTCAAGGTGCAAGCATAGTTAATGTTCCAGGATTGCAAAGAGAACAAAATCCTGTCTATAGTGCAACCGTGGCTGCTGGATTTAACGTGCCTCAATCTCATGTTGTGACGACACCTATCTCACTGCCAGGAATGCCGCCTATCACAGTTAGCGCCTCTCTCCCGCAAAACACTTCCCTCTATCCATCTGTTATTCAACAACAAAACCAATTTTCATCTGGTATCAGCACTACCACTGTTGCTCCAACATTGACATCGTCAACGTCCATGCAGTAAAGTGTATATTATTAAAAATTAAATAAAAAAAAGAGGATGTGATTTTCACTTTAATAAAACATACTTTTAAGCATGCTGGTGAAATAAAACCGGATTAATTTGCTCGTTTTAAGCTCGGGTATGATTCGAATAAATAAAATTAAGTTTAATTTCTTTCATAAATATCAAGAATACAATATATAATAAATTTTTTAATGTATATCAAAGAAAATAATATAATTAATATAGTATTGTAATATTGTACATAAATAAAACAATTACAAAATCAATTAATTTTGCAACACAAAATTTCTTTCCTGATATTTATTCTAAAAATGCTATATGTATGTACTGTTCAATTATTTATATATTAGCTACAAAGTTTCAATTATATATTGTATATATAATTTACAACAATAAAGATATATATGAAACAACAGTAGTATAGATTTTTATATTGAAAACATTTTTTATTCTAATTGAGGACAAGAGAGAGATTGTACAGTCATAGATTTGTTATTCAATTTGAGAAGAGATTTTAATCCATAAAAGCAGAGTTTATTATATATATACATAATCCTCAATTAACGTTATAACAAGTACTAAGTTGATACAGATAGGCAGCAACGACACTTGAATTTCAAACAAAATTCTTAGCATCGTCAACACTCTTTTTAAATAATAATCTCGGTATCACCTAATTCCTCATCGCTTGGCAGTGTTATTTTAGATGGATCAATTAGATTAGGATCTATGAGAGGAAGTCCATGTTCCTCTCTGTAGCGAAGTTGCAGATATGCTTCTCGCTGCGCCCAGTCCCTGCCTCTGACATCGGGCAGGTAAGCCATGACAGTGCATCCGAGCACAAAGACTATAGTTACGACGATGAACATAGTCACATGCAGGGTATGACGATCTTCTGCCTCGTCTGTCTCGCTGAAGCCATAACTCACCCACTTTCTCTTGACAAGTGTTTTCTCTTGACAAGTGCTTTCTTTAGCATCATCGTAATATTTCGGTGTCGTCGCTATCCTGCGATATATCGTCGTCTCCTTGGGTGTCATCAGAGCTAACCCTCTGCGCAAACCTTGCACGCAATTCATGCGAAATAACGCTGCCATTGTCAGTTGTATTCACCTGCTGTGACAATTGTCACGAAAAATACGTGAGAATTCCAATGCTGATTATATTATGAGAGAACTGTATATTTAGGGAGTGAGAGAAATTAGATAATATTTCTTTAGATATACTCGCACTCGCGTACGTAACTCGTACATGCGAGTATACATATAGCTGTATTTTTTTAAGTTAGATTTCGTTAGGTCAAGTTAGATATTCACCAGCAAACTGTACACACTTGGTGAATTATCCGATTGGTTAATAGCAGACACTTCTTGTAGATGGACATCGGCCATACATGTGTACATAACTTAAATGCGGAATAAAGGGCCAAGAGTATCCATCGAGTCGCTATCTAGCGTGATAGCGGATTCGTGATCGATCGAGCGGTCGTATGGTGGCTCTTGCACGAACGAACGAAGGAATTGTTGAATAGCGTCGTCGGGATCGCAATTTCTCGTCGAGAGTGCGGCATATTTATGTGTCACCGAGGCTGCCGGCGGACACAAGGCCTTTAATTAAACACACGGACGCAGTGCAGCAAAATCGAGTGAGTAAACGTCGCTGTCGCAGTCATCGCCGCCGCCGCCGAGGGAGGCTCGCGCGCGAATTTACGTTGATAACCACAAACCCGGAATGCGTTAGAGATCGATCGACGAATTCGGAGACCTCGACCTTGGCTGCGGCGAGCTATGCGTACGAATTCCCGAGGACTGATCTGTAAAAGGAGATGATGAGATGATCGAAATGACGATCCAAATGATATGAGATTGTGATCTAATGATCCCAAACGTATATCTCCGCCAATCAGCATTAGATTGCGACGCGCGAAATGAATATGGAGGCAGTAGTGAATATGTGTGTGTGTATACATGTGTGTATTTGACGCCTCGATTGATGAAAAAAAGCGCAAAACTTGCGACTGCAGATAAATAATGTTTTATTTTTAAGCTATGTTAAAAATTTATCAAGTCTACATTGTGTTAGATTACATGTGAAAACCTTGATATAACTTGTAAACATCTTGATATAGTTGATAATTGTATGTGGATGAATTAAACATACATAATTATAATAGTTTTTTGTTATTCTTTAGGTATGAGGCGCAAGAGTGAAAGAAATAAAGCGAAGGGATCTCCAGAGAAGAAAATCGAGAAACCGACGAGGAAGTCAACGCGTAGACGTAGCAAGAGATCGCCTTCTACTTCGTCCGAGCAAGATGCTGTTGTCGAAGACGCGACTAAAAGCACCGCCCAAGTCAAAGAAATTGAGAAGGAGACAAGCGTACAAACGCGCCTACAAAGTAAAGAATTGGAACAGATGCCTGGGCGCGAAGAGAAAGTCTCCTCTAGTGAGAGAGACACGAAGGCGAACTCACCAGAAGATGAGGAGGATAATGGCGGCTCTGTATGGAAAGTAGCGAGGGCAGATGCATCACCTGGCGAAATACAGAAGTTGAAGCTATGTAGGCAGCGCAACACATCAGAAGCATCATCAGATACAGCATCATCGAGTAGGAAAAGTGTTAAGTCAAGTAGCAAGTGGCAAGAAAGTGGTGAGGGCGTTGCAGAGGAGGCTGACTCGGCGGACGAGCAACTGGTTTCTTGTACAAGAACGCTCAGTAGCGTTGAACAGCCGAACGATCCCTCCTCTTCATACCCAGGTCAGGACTCCAACGAAGAGGTAAGTGATAGAAAGGAGATCCTGCCTGAAACCACTTCAGCCAACTTGTTGTCTGACGATAAACCAAACATAGATCAGCATGGTGAATCAAATGAGGCAAATTGCGCTGCCCAAATCGTTGATAACGAACCTGGTAAGCCGGGTAGCACAACAACCGCGCTGAGTCCTAGCGCAAACGGCGATTATCTTTGCGAGAAGCCCGCTGCCGCTGTTACCATTCAGGAAGAGAAGTCTGTGGAAGATGTCAACGAAAAACCAACAGAAATATTCAGCCAAGAGACTAACGTGGAAAATGTTCATAAAGACACTAGTAGTGAGGATGAGGAGGATGATAAAGCGAAAACGCATCGTCCGGTGGACTCGTCGTCCGATTCTAACGATGAGTCGCGCCCTAAAAGAAGTATAACAAGTAGCGACCGAACGTCGCCACGTGCGATTCGCAGAAAACATCGAAACAAATATAGAGATTCATCTAATTCTGAGACACCTGATTCCGAAGACGAAACTGTTGACAAACCTTACGTCAAAGAGGAAGAGGAAGAAGAAGAGGATGAAAAACCAAGTACAGAGTATTCACAAGAAAATGATAAAGAACGATCGGTATCGCCGGAAAGAACAAACTCTCACTCAAACAATGTAGATAAAATGGAGATTGAGCAGTGTGAAACTGTGCAGGTTAAAACAGAAGAAAATACAACTGAAAAATCGGAGCAACCTGCACCAGTCAGCACTCAGACGGTCGCTCACAAGCCCGTGAAAGTCAACTTGAAGAGATCATTGTAAGAATAATTATCCTTGTGCAATGAACATCTTTTCTTAACGAAGGAATTTTATCTGAAAAAGATGTGTATAATTCATATAATAGATATTACTACTAAAAAAAAGTTCTTGAATATATCGTTATTTGCAAATGCAATTTAAATAATATTTCGATATTTAATGACAATTGAAGAAATAACCTAAACTTATTATTTCAATTCTTGTATACATATGAATAAATGATATACAGATAATTAAAAGATCACACAATAATATACAAAATTAATATATATAATTCAAATGTAATAATTTCTACCCGTTTTTCAGTTCGGCAAGGATATTATCTGAAAAGAACGAAGTGAAAAGAGACGATGCTGATGCAAGCGTCGACAATGAGTCCAATAGTCAAAATAAGGTACATGATGTTTAACGCTATTGGTGTTGTGAAAGAATATTTTTGTTTTTTCTTAATTTGTATTATGATGTGTGATATGTATTTCAGGAAAACGGCAGCGAACAAGAACCGAAATGTGTGCCGAGGAAACGTCGATGGGGAACGGCTCTTTCTACAGATACCGCACCCTCGTTCTCCATCTCGACTGATTCACTCAAGGTAACTTCGTTTTATTATGCATCTTATTTTTATTTTTGAATATCGAAATTCAATAACGATAATATCGATAGGCATTGGTACCGGGTGCGAAGCCATTATCTATCAACGAAGTTCGTCTGTCGAAGGATGACGACGAGGACAAAGATCGTCATAGAAGTAACGATAAACGGCACAATTCCAGTGACAGTACAAATGATAATAAAATAACGGACGAAAGCTTACAGAAAAATGGCACTGCTAAAAAGGGCAATGGAAAAGCGGATAATCACATTGGTATGTAATTCGTATTCGTAATTTGTTACAATCGATAAATTTTTATCTGAAATATGCAATGTTCCAATTTTTCCTACACAGCGGCGAGGCGGAAGATATCGATCGTGAAGGAGATGCCGCATGTGAAATCGCCGAGTCCGCCAGCGTCTAAACCTACCAATATTCTCTTGATCAAGAATCTAGTTCGCCCTTTTACGCTAAATCAGATCAAGGAGCTTCTTTCGCGTACCGGCACCATCGTGGAGAACGGATTCTGGATGGATCGAATTAAGTCTAAGTGCATTGTTGAGGTATGAGTATATAAAATAAAGAATGTTACAATTATTATTGAACCATAGAGCTCAATACTTCATGATTATTCTGATATTACAGTATTCCAACGAGGATCAGGCCTTTGAGACGAGGCAGGCGCTTCACGGAATCTCGTGGCCTATGTCGAATCCCAAGAAGCTCCATGTGGAGTACGCCACGAACGAGGACATGGAGGCTGCACGGGAATCATCCAAGGAACAACCAGTCGCTCGCAAAGCCGAGCCACTCTCATCGGATCCATGGCAACAAGATTGGGGTCGCGACGAGAAGATCAACACAACTAAGGTAAGAACTTGCACAAATAAAATAAAAATTTACACAATTTCGCTCATGATACTGCGCAAAACATCGGAGCGTTTTCGGTTAATTTAACGGGACATGTTCATATATTAGGTGACCGTAGTGAGAGAATGGGATTTGGGCAAAGAGGATGGCCAACAGCACCTCAGGGAGAAGGAACGTGAGAAAAAGGAACACGACAAGAAGCGACGCGCGAGGAGTCGAAGCCCGGCATTGGACGCGCACTTATCGGCACCGGCTCGCAAATTCAAGAAGAAGGAGGATGATCCGCCGCCAGCCAAGCTCCTGGACGATCTCTTCAGAAAGACGAAGGCGGTGCCTTGCATATACTGGCTGCCGCTTACGAATGAGCAGGTAGGTGAATTCAATGAACATCAAGGAGTTGTAAGAAATAACAATGTAAGTTAGCTAGCTCCTTCATTACGAAGTATTTAAACCTTTATCGAAATAGAATTGTAAATATAAAGTACAGTAAGATTTTTGAAAATTATTTTATTTTACTATTCAACCCTTTATTTTGTCGATTAAAAAATTTTCCATTCCGGGGAACTTCGACTATCAAATAAATAAATGGATTGACGATGAAATACTATTATAAAATTTTAAACAATTGTATGCAGATAGTCGTGAAGGAGGAGATGCGACGGCAACACATGGCCGAACATGCGCGCAGACTAGAAGAGATGAGACGTGCCGACAGAAACAGGGATGGCCGGCGTCGACGTAGTCCGAGAAAATAGAGAAGATTAATGTATCGTCGGCAACGTACCTTTCCCTTGACCCGATTTGACCTAAACCTAAACTTGATTTAGCTTTAATCAACTCAATCTACCCCCTCAATCAATCTTGTAGTTCTAGATCCTATTGTTTTTTATTACTATGTTACTATTACAGATATATTTTTTCTTTTTTTTTATCAAGAACTTCCAAGATGATAAATTAACATTTCAACATTTGTTGCGTTTACATTCTGATTTTGTTTTCTGGTAAGGATGAAGACATCGATTTCAAGCATTTGTTTCGTAAGAGTTTCCTTTGTGTTGTTTTCTTTCTTTATTCTGCTTCTATCCTATTTTGTCATATTTCCTTCCTCAGTTTGATTTCAAGTCGCTTACAGATGATATTATTCGATGCATGATTATCAAGAGTCCTTCCGATTCCTCTCCTCATGTATCAGAATTAAACCATACTTCTTACAGGTCAACATTTATCTATCCCACAGAGAGCCAATTGTTAGATCAGACATGGTGTAGTGATACTGTGTATTACATCGACCACGGCAGGCGATGCTGATTTACGATCTCTACATCATGTTAAGACCATATGTGAGAGACACATCTGCTCGCAGTATCCACATGAAACATTTTACAACGTGGGAAACTCTTTGAAGAAAAAAAAATAGACGATACATTGTCGAATGTGGAATAGACTTGGCACTCATGATTGAGTAATTTTCGTTCCTTCGTTCTTTTTTCTTTTTTTTTTTTTACAAATTGAACATTGGCAAGTACACTTGAATGGATATGACGCAATCTGGTTGAGAAACACTGTCGCTCGAACCATAGGAGAATATTGTTGTGAAGACGTCTCGAATATAGTTTGATGGACGAAAAAGAAACTGTCTCTGCATTAAATACTTTTCTCCATAGTCTATTTCGATCTTCGCGAGCTCGACAACTACCAATCATTCAACTTTGGTAGTGGCTACACTTGGAAACGTCGCGTCAGTGTTTTAATTGTGCGATAGACTAGCGCAGAACGAAGACATATATGTAAATATAACCGATATTCCATAGTGTGACACATGTAAAATTATTAATAAATCTTAAACAAAAAAGAGAATACACTACTAGCATATATAGAAATACATTTACCGCTTACTTTTTACAATACACCTATCGGAGACTTTGTTATTCATCTGTAGACGAAAAATTGAGAAGAACATGGATAAGAGCAAATACATTTATGCTTAAAACAAAGAATGTCTATTGTCTGTTATATTCATAAAATTGTATGTAATAAATTCCTAACAAAAAATATCTCGCGAAATAGAACGCGGCGGATAAATATCTGTGCAAAATACATATATAAACTTATTCGACAATTTTATTTGTATTTTTAATAACATTATCAAGCGATAATGTTATTAAAGTGATATTTCAATCATTTTCGCACTAATTTTACCACATTCATCAGACAGGCATTGTTCTCGCCATCAGTTTTATTTAATCAACCTTCACAACACTATAAATCTTGCGCACAAACCAAAAACAGGCAAAGAAACCAATGGAACCTGAAAAAAAAAAAAATTATAATTGCTTTCGTTTTTTTAAATATTATAATTGTACACATAACAAATAATACTCACCAGTCAAAAGGAAGAATAAGTAAACCATGATAAATGTATATCCGAAATACAAGAACGTAGAAGTGGCGCCTTCAATATCTAATTTAGTGACGAAGAAGTGTATACAATAAATTAACAAGTAGACAGCAGTAAAACCGGATGTGAGAAAGCTGCGCCACCACCAGTGATAGTCCTATAAAAAATTTTTATTTACATCATACGATATTAAATAAAAGAAATTCAGTTGTCTTCATTATACACACACACATACACATACACACACACACATTTTTACCTCCGCACAAAGATGGAAATAACAGAGTAGAATCGTCGTCTCGGAACACGTGATAACGAGTATAAGGAAAACCAAAAAGAGAAATCCAAACATATAATACACTTGGCTTGACCTGTAAAAAATGATTTATAAGATAATGTTTATTAATAAAGATATATATTTGTAATACTTGCCAGAGAGAATTAAGTATGAAGAATAACTGTATAAATATGCAACCGAATGGCAAGACGCCACCCATTATGACACCTGGTATTGGTTGCGTGTAGAAATTTTGCTCTGGTATCTGTCGAGGAATCTGATTCGTTCGTACTGGATGTTCCAAAGCCTGCGACATTATTCATAGTATTATATATAGTTATTTGCATATATTACGTTAAAATAATATTAATCAACAATTACTCTTTTTTTAAAGCCGAAATAGGCGCCGATGAATGTTAATGGTACTGACACTCCGAACCACAATGCCAGAAGCGCGATTAGAGTACTGAAAGGTACTGCGGCTGAACTTCCATTCACCCAGAATATCAAATTCATTATAAAGAATAAGCTGAACACGATTCTGAAAAAGAAAATATAATCTTGTAATATACATCTATGTTTCGAATATAAGTGACAAAAGAGACTATTTTATTTCAAATGCAGCAAAATTAACAAATTTGTAAATAATGTGTGTTTTACCCGGGGCTAAGCATAGATGTAAGTAACACGTTGGATTTCCATTTTTCTCCGCCGAAACTCTTATATATCCGAGCGGCTACGTATCCCGCAGTGGTTCCCAAACAAACGTACAAAACCATCGCACAAGTCATCAGCGCGCCTCTATTAGCGGGCGAGAGGAAACCCAAGCAAGCGAATGCTACAGAATTATAATATTTATAATTTATCGTTTGATAGAGATAAAAGGAAAATAATTAGTGTATAAATTTAATCTAATTAATGTACGTTAAACTTAAATTTTTCACGTAATCTAAAATAATCGTGAATTTAATTCTTAATTAATTTTATAAATACGATCTACCTAGTGTAACTAACGTCATGAAGAATACTTGAACACCAGATCCAAGTAGAACCGAAAGCAACATTCCTTTACGCGGAGGGCGGAATACGTCACCGTGTACTAATTTCCATCCAAACTCCTCTTGTGCATCCTCCCCTGATTCTATCTGGAAGTAGGCCTGCGTTATCACAACACAGACAAACGGATCACAATTTTGTAAAAGTGAAGAAAACGTTTGGTTACCTTCACCTTTTCATAAAATATGTTATATTGTTTTGTGAAAGTTAAATTATGTGCGATTGAATCAAGTTATTTAAAATATTTCTTATTATTAGTATAGGATATGCAATATTTGAATTATTAAATTAAAAGGGCATAAAATTCCATGAAACTAAATTTTGGGAAAATTCAAACTCTTATTATATAAGTGGAAAGTTTTTTTTGCGAAAACCATCAGAGTACATTAATTTATGAGTGTGCTCCATTTGATGTTACAAACGTTTCAAGTCATTTAATCAATCAGAACAAATAAAACAAAAATTTCTTTGTCTTGATTAGTCAATCAAATGCTTCGAAACATTTATAATGGAGTTAAATAGAGTGCACTCTATAGCATATTCTTGAATAATTCTTTAGAATTTTATTAAATTTTCTCTAAAAACTTTCATATACGAACATACGCGCGCGCGTTCTCCCGTATATATACAATATAGTGTGTGTGCTTGTAAGTAAAATATTTAATAAAAAAAGAGAAAGTAGTTAATTTTTGAAATTATATCCTTTTAATACATAATTCAGTTGTCAAGTAACGTTATTACCAGAAAGCCTTCCAGATATATATTCTCAGTATTATACATTCACTTTGTAGTAAAGTAAAAGACAGTGTGAAATACAGGAAAGATTGTGTAGCTATATTATAAGTTAAAGCTATTTGAAAGTATTTATAAAATTAAAAAGAGTGTTTAAGCTATTTGAGTAAAAAGCTATGTAAAATGATTGATTGTGATATTATAAGTACCTGATTATATCGTGCGATATCTTTGTGCAGTGTGCGAAGCATTATCATTGCCACCATGCCGGAGAGGAACAGAACGATTATTAGCGAGTTAAGAATACTGAACCACTGAATATTCGTATGTGGCATCGATTCTAAAATGTAATCCCATCTGGACGACCATTTGATCGTGTTATTTTTCTGAAATAATAACAAATATACGATAATAAATTATGTGGCACATGAAATAAAGTGATATATAAAATAAAGAATAAGTAAATTTTGCAAATTGTTATTAAGATATCCTTGTATTATCATATCATTTTGTATTCGCAAAAACTTACCACAAATTTAACGGAATATGTATATAGCACTTCAAACTTGTGTCCAACTGGGAGCTCATTGGCTGGTACCTCTAATGGTATTTGACTTTCACAATCAAATGTACCAGTATGCTTAATACTGTGAGGCACTACTTTCGCAGCTATTAAAAATACACTCATATGATTAATGCAATATTTATTAATGCATAATTAAACACTGCTGGATCAGTTTTGATTTATGAATACTCACATATGATACGACCACCGTTTTCCTTAAAAGAGGATCCCCATTCTTCTGTAGCACCACTGTGATAAGTTATAGTAAGATTCACATGATTGAACAAATAATAAGTTTTCGGTTTGTTGTATGGACCCTAGAAACATACATGAAGAAATATTAAATTTAACTCATAATATTAAAAGAATTCAATAACTCGTCCTATACTCACATGTATAGTACAGTCTTGCTGAGATCTAGACTCTTTGGAGTAGCAACCCATAGGGAAGCCAGTACTGCAATACTGTCGCTCGTCTTCTAACTGATAACACCATGTTACTGGCATGTTATCTGACACACAAATGGAACACATTAACTAAGTATTAATGAGTTTTTATAAGTATACAGATAATAATAAAAAATCATTCTAATTGTAAAACATTTCAGGAAGATTATACAATAATCTTCATCATAAAAATTTGTTAATCAATTACAATAAAGAAATAACAAAATTAAATTAGTATAAATAAGTAACAATTTAATAAAATAACGATTCAATAAATATAACCTAAATGCACTATTTTTTAAGTGAATATATACAAAGCACAAGAGCTTAATATAACTTTGCTCACATTTATCATTTGTCTTTTCTTTTTCTTTAAATTTTTTAAATAGATACATAATTACATAAATAATATAATAATATCTTTTTGAGATATTAATAAAATAGCATTACAAGAAATAGTTGTAACTAAAAATGTTCGAAAAAAGCGACTTTAATTGATACCAAATACATCTTCAATTGTTCAAAGATTTTTGATACTTTACCAACAATCCAATGATGTTGATAATTGACTGCTATCCCTTTCCTCAATAACTGCAACTTCTTTTCAGAGTTTTCCTCACCTCCTGTATATGATTTTATACAAGTACTGGCACATTTGACATCTTTCAAGAATTCCAACTAAAAATACAATAACATATTTTAATTGATTTCTTCAGAAACTAAGCTTTGAAAAAATTGTTCTTGGATCTTATTGCTTCTACCTTGTATGGAGATGGTCGTATACGTTCTCCGAATACAACTTGGCCCAAGTTTTCAACTGGGGATTGTGCATCTTCCGCCGTGCAGAAGTCAAAACTAGATTAAAGTTTCGTAAAATATTAAAAAATAGTTACAAAAGTTATATATTTTATATTAGAAAAAATGTAATAAAAAACAGCTTGGATATTATAATATTACTTACTGACTATATTCGTATGGTATGACATACTTCTCCGTGTTTAGACGATTTACATACAGTTTGATTTCAGACTGAAACAGATTTAAATAGGTACATAATTTTACTAACTATATATATATATAAAATTTAGATAAAAAATATAAAGTTTAATTCGTTATATATACTAAAAAAATTAAATTGTAATACATTGGTCGAATAAAAGCATATCTGACAAAAATGAACTTAATACACTTTAGCTTGACATAGAGATATGTATCTATTGGTATAGGAATTGTTACAGCAACAATTAAAATTTGATTTAAAATTACAAGTGGATAAATGGATTTAATAGCTTTAGCTCTGACATACAGAGATATGTAATCATAAAGAAACAAGACACTTATGTCCAATTTGTATATATTGGAATACTTGTATATGAAATCAATAAGATAAGAGATTATAGATAAAATTTAGTGCGTAAAAACAATATAAAAGGCATAATGTATGCGCGCAAGTGCACCAAATACACAAACGGCACGAAATATCCGTCGCGATCATAACCAACCGGCCGCAATTCCTGTAAATACCTTGCAGGTCGGAGTAACCTCGCCGACCTTGCAGTAATTCACAGGCGCCAGGCCGGGCAAATAGAAGGCCGAGGCACCGTGGAATACGCATAGCGTATAAAAGATCGCCGTCGCCGTCGTCTTCGTCGTCGTTCTCATCGCCGTCGTCGTCGTCGTTGACGCACAATCGCTGTTCTTCTTTTAAATCCTCCTGTCGTCCCGTGTTCGCGTTTCCTGCGTAAAATATATCCTCTCCTACGTGAAAGCGTCCGATCGCATCATACACCGCGGGTTTCTTTCGTTTACGAGGGATTACGCGAAACGTCGTCGCGAGCACACGCAAACGCGTATCACATCTCGAGCGCTGCCATGACACGTCATGAGGTGCGCGACGGCGAGTATCTATCTGTCTCTCGGTGACTAATAATCACCCCAGTCATCTAGCCCCCCCCCCCCCCCTCCTCAACCACGCCACCAATGTCATAAAATCGACGCTGTTGTCAGTTTCGAATTTCGCGCCATTTAGTTGACGCGAGAAGTGGGAAGCGTCCAGTTTGTCCACACCATTCGAGTAGACCAATCAGAAGGTTCCGTGGACAATCGAGTGTCATCCCGACATTTTTCGGATGAAATTCTCAAATATACCTATCATGATACTTGATGATATATGAACGAATCAAACCAGCGGACATCAGCTGACAGCTGAAATTTTCTAAAATACATATATAAGCTATACGTGTGTGAGCAATTGTATAAATCTCGAGAAAAAAAAAGATAATAAGATAAATGCAATGTAAGCCTCCATTAGGGCTTCATTCGTGACGAACTCCAATCCTTTGATCGTACATCAAACGTCAGCGATGCGGCGGTGATACAGTGATCTTAACGGCGTCGGTACGTCGTCTAGCAAGTCTCATTACAATCGTGATGATGCGCACAAATGTAAATTTCGCAACGTTGATTAATAGATGTTACGCGTATTCGCAATTTATACGCACCAAAGTTCCGTTTACGTAATTAGCACAGCGATATATAATAATGTTCACGATCATGTACGTGCTCTAACGACCTCCTTGCATCCAATTGTACTATGATGGGCATATTGTACGAGAAAAGGCCGCTGAAGAGGCCGAGGCTGGGCCCCCCAGACGTTTATCCGCAGGAGCCGAAGCAAAAGGAGGACGAGCTTTCGCTTACAAACGTCAAGCATGGCTTTACCACTTTACCTCAGCTCGCGGATGAATTTGGAACAGCCAGAAGTTCTAATGTCACTGCCGCCAAGGTTGGCGCGTATTTTAACGCGATCCTCGCCAAAAAGGAGGAACTCGCGACGATGCCCGACACTGGTAGGAAGAGACAGCAGATTAATCCCAAAGACAACTTTTGGCCAGTGACAGCTAGAACTAAAAACGGCATTGAAGCGTGGTTTAAAGATCTTTCGGGCAGCAAGCCACTGGTCGCTCTCGCGAAGAAAGCTCCAAACTTCAATAAGAAGGAAGAGATATTTATGATGCTCTGCGAATATCAAGTGCCAATGCTGAGAGCAGCTTGGTTTATCAAGCTTAGTTCAGCTTATACAGTTGCAGTCTCAGAGGCCAAGATAAAGAAGCGTCAGCTACCTGATCCAACCACAGGTGAAAGACAATTTTATTTCATATATTGTCAGGAAATATATAGCTATTATTGTCTTTTGATAAAATCGGAAAAATAGAGAATTATTAGCTAGGTAAATAATTTGTAAATCAATTTTACGGAACTATTTAATTAAAATCTGTATAAATTTTTTTATTTATAAAGAATATTAAATATGATTGTTTTTGCTCTTGTAGAATGGACAGGTACCTTGATAAAATTTTTGAAAGATCAATTGTCTAAACTGCAAGAGTACTATCATATGGGCAATCATGTAGCCAATACATCCAACAATAGTAGTACAACAAATAATTCCTGCAACAGTAATGGGACTGCTGTGACGAATAATAGCAGTAACAACAATAATAGTAACAATAACAATGTTAATAATAATAATAATGCAAGCAATAATAACAATTCTGTCAATAATCAACCACCTACACCTACTTCGAGCAGTCAACCTGTAACAGGCAATACAATGAACGAAGAACATAAATTAGCACTTAAACAATGGCACTATTGTGTACAGTTGGCTAAATACATGTTTGAGGAAGGCTTACTGGACAGACAAGAGTTGCTACAATGGATCCTAGAATTATTAGATAAGATTAGATCTTCGCCCTCCGAAGATGGTATACTAAAGCTTCTATTACCATTAGCTCTGCAATATTTAGAGGAATTTATACAATCTGAACTATTAGCCAGACGATTGGCATATTTATGCTGTCGTAAATTAGCACATATGTGCAATAATATTGAAAGTAACAACAATCCTCAGAGTCCTTCTGTTACTAAGAACGAAGTTAATAGCAGTAAGGATACTACTGTTGCTGTCCAAGGACCATTAAATCCTTTGACGATTGCTTTCAATGATTATTTAACTTGTGCGCACCACAGAGATATAATTTACAGTTTATCTACTATAATACAGGTGAACAAAATGTGTTACTATTCTCTATGGTACATATTATTAATATATTAATTGTATTGCAGTATTAAATAAGAAATTTATTTTAGGTCATAACATTGGAGTGTCCTACAGCATTGGTCTGGAATAGCGTTGGGGAAGGAAAGGCTCCATCAGTTTTGAACGGCTCACCCTTAGACTATTTACCATGTCCTCCTGCAGCTTTGCCATGTCCACCAGCGAGTTCCAGCAATCCTACAATGAAACAACTCAGAATCGCGCAGGAAAATATAAAAGCACGATCTCAAGCAGCCGAAGGTAGATGGTCGTGCGACAAATGGCAACAGAGCAGTGCTGGAACGACGACTACTAAAGTGTTGGCTGCATTAGACGCTCTCGATCGGCATAGTTTTGATAGAATGGATGCTTCTAATTCACTAGATACGTTGTATGCAAAAATCTTTACACCACCCCCAAAAGACAGCTGTAACGAACGTGACACAAAGACAGAATATAATCCACAACAGGATTCAGCAGTAGTTGAAATTTTGTGCGAATGGGCTGTAAGCGCCGAACGTTGGGGAGAACACAGAGCAATGGCGGTCGCAAAGCTTCTCGAGAAGAGACAGAGTGAGGCTACTGGTGAGACTAACGATAATGATGACAAAGACAGTACATGCAGTAATGGAAGTCCACCTGTACTTCCAATCTTTCAACCCCTGCTCATGAAATTCTTGGATGTGGACGCGCCAGTATTGGATAATACTTCAACTCAATCCAAGGCCCAGTTTACGAATTTAGTTCATCTGTTCTCAGAATTAATAAGGCACGACGTTTTCTCGCACGATGCATACATGTGCACTCTTATTTCAAGAGGTGATCTTATACAAGGTAATACCAATATATATTTACTTACCTCTAAAAACTATTTGTTTATAAACTTCAGTCTATTTATTTGTTTATATGCTTATAAAGAAAAAATATATATAGATTTACATTTCAAAATCAAGAGATATGCGTTTCTCGCGCTAAACATATTTAACATAACAATAAAATGCAAAAAAAAGAGACACTAGAACATATTAATATATTCAAAGTATGTTTCAAAGATATTTCTCAGATACTAACATTAAGTAATAGGCATTTTTTCTATCTTATTAGCTATAAAATATTCTAAAAATTAACTAATTACTTAATCAATCATAAAATTATTCTGTCTTAACTAGGTCCGGTAGCTAGCAAACCTGGAACACCCAGTAACAGAGAACCAATCGATGAAGATAGTCTCTTTCCGGGTATAGATTTGAAACCAACTAAACTGGAAGTACCAGATCATGGGCGTACTATGGACTACGATGACAGTAAAATAGATGACGATTTAGATAAAATATTACAGCATATTAAAGAAGATCAACAAAATAGCATGGATGCACCAGACAGCCCCAAAGAGGATGCATTGACTGGACATGGAGGTCATGAAAGTCTCGATTCAAAGATGCCATCGAGTCATAGCAGGCATTTATTGTACACTACCCATTTCCCTCTGCCACAAGTAATTTTTTTTTTGAATATTTTCTTTATCAAACAATTTCAGCGAATTGTTAAACTAAATTGCAACCCCATATCTCTTATATGCTTGCTGAAATCGTTTGGATATAGATATTATATGTACAAATATTTTTAATACAATGTTCTTAATATTATTAAAAATTCTTTCGCATATAATTTATAAACATTTATTGATATAGGACGAAACATGTAGTCAGCACGACTGTAATCAGCGACATGTATTACTTTATGGTGTTGGACGTGTCAGAGACGAGGCCAGACACGTCGTGAAAAAAATGACGAAAGAGGTGTGTAAACTATTTGGCAAGAAATTTAGTATTGATGTCGCAGAGGGTGGTAAAGTGAAGAAACATTCTCGAAGTGAATTTAACTTTGAAGCTGTCACTATGAAGTTTCAAAATCTAAGTTATTTTGATCAACACGTTGTGACATGGCAGTGTGCAACACAAGTTATAGAAATGCTCAACACATTTGCATTATCTGGTTCATCCTACTTACCAGTCCATGAACATGTAGCTTTTCTTTTTGATCTGATGGAGTTGGCATTGAATATATATGGCCTAATCGACGTTTGTATACAAATTCTGAAAGAGCTACCAGAAGTAGAGGCCCAATTGACAACTAGAAACAGTCAATTAGTTAGAAGTTATACCACAAATCTGAGTTTGTATGTGGTTGGTGTATTAAGAAGATATCACTGTTGTTTGTTATGTAAGTGTAATAATATCGCTATCTTACATATATATTTATAATATGTATATATTCATTTTACATTTAAATGACTCTTACAGTATCACCCGAGCAGACGACAGCAGTGTTTGATTTATTATGCAAAGTAGTGAAGCATGTCTCAAATCCAAGTGATTGTAGTTCCGCCGAACGATGCGTATTAGCGCATTTGTATGACTTATATTCGACATGTTCCCTTCTGAAAACGAAATCACACGGAGTGGAGGCATTTAGTAACGCTTATCCGAAAATTCGCGCTGCTCTTTATAGCACATTACAACCAACGCCTTCGAGCCACGTTTATAATTCGCAATTTATGGTGGATGTCTTCACTAGTCCACGAAGAGGTGGCAAAATTGAGCCTCAATGGGCGAGACAGTTAAATGAAACGCCGGCCAATCGTTACAGTTTCGTTTGCAATGCGATTGTTGCGGTCTGTAGCGAAACGGATAACGATAAGCTCAATGACATTGCTATAACTTGCGCGGAA